>CAWUFW010018396.1:0-223165 GCA_963921515.1 Calotriton arnoldi | reverse complement strand
GTACAGCATCATGGCTGCCAGTACATCCCTCAGCACCTTGCTGAACATGGGCTGGGACATCCCTCCTCCACTGCCCACTGTGTGCTGGAATGACCCAGTGGCGAAGAAATGCATGGCGGCCATCACCTTAGCCGTGGGGGTGACAGCAGTCGGATACACCCTGCGGGGACGGAGATGGGGCTCTAACATGGCACACAGTCGATGCAGAGTTGGCCTGTCCAGCCGAAACTTCCTGATTACCTCTGTATCGTCCATGTCCGCCAGCAATTGGTATGGGCGGTCAATGTTCGGTCTCCGCCTGGGTTAAATGGCAGAGGACACATGTCAAAGCAACACGGCACATAGCAATTTCGCATACACATCACTGACATGACTGAGCAAGCACATGAGCCACAGCCCAGCTGTCAAGCTGGGACGGCACGGCCACAATACACTTACACAGGTCTCCCAACAATGGCAATGGCAAGTGAGACATACCACTGCCATGTGCATGCACATGGGGATCTAGGCCCCAATGACTTGCGGGGCGTGCTGATGGGGACTGACTGCATATTCGTCAAGCGGCAACGCCACGGCAACATGAGTGTCTGCTGAGCATGGAACTGCTTCCGAGGCTGGATGAGTATGGCACACGACGACGACGATGTGGGCACGGGCTGAGCGGCCAATACAAGTGGGACCTGTGGCACGAGGGGATATGAGACAGTAGTAGGTGTCAGCACTGCACCCTATGTACAGCACTGTACGGATCACAGCTCCCGAAACATTGACTGGTGTCCACATTGACAGCCCCATGCCAAGACGGCTGTGTGCTTGCAGTCACACGTCACAGGTGAGAGGTTACATTGCACGTGCCAGGTGGCAGACGTACATAGTGGGAGCTGGCATGTGTGTGCATGTGTCTCCTGTTCAGGATCCACCAGATGGGCGCTGACTCTGTACTGACCATTGGACACAGCATGTTCCGTGGAAGGCTTGTGTGTGTGGGATGGTGGCACTGGATGTGCCTCCGTTGGGTGGGGGCCATGCACAGGGCGGGTACGTCGATGATTGCGCATTGTTGGTCACGGTGGGTGCACCAACTAAGATGTGTTGCCCTGTGTTCAATTCCTATGTCCGCATGATGATGGACTGTGGATGTGAGCAGACTACACATTGGTCGATGTGCTGTCTATATGCATGTGCCTTCACACCAGGCACAGCTGCCCCTGCACATGTGACCCCTGCTGGACTCGCTGCTGGGTCTGTGGAGCTGATGCACCTTCTGCGCGTGGGGCGGACAGCTCTCCTCACTTCCCTCATTGCGCATGTCATGTCTTTGCCGCAGGTGACATGGATCATGGAGGGCCCACATGTACGCGTGGGTAGGCTACACATGATTGTTCACTGGTCGCCACCCCCAGTCAGTGTTTCGAATGGGAAGGTTGTCGTGCTGGTGGTATGTTCGATGTGGCGGATGGGCGGGCCTAGGTGCGGGCTTACATTCCGGACATGGGGGGTAGTTGGATTGGCGACTAGTTGCAGTACACACGGGACACGTCTCTTCCTTTCCACATCTGGGTCATCCCTTGTACTAACTGACAGTGATACAGTCATCTTCGCCCCAGCCCTCATGTCCTCCCCTCGCCCCCCAATATGCATGCTCACCTGCGAGGCTAGCGCTTGTACAGGCAGCCCCATGCTCGCACCAGAGAGGGCAAGGAGTGTATGTGTGGGTCCAGTTGCACGAGTGGGCTGTCTCAGGGTATGATGTGTGGCGGGACGCCGTCCACCTGCGTGGTGCCCCAAATGGAGACCCGGCCTGCATGGACCATGCATCACAGTCTTCGCCTTCCGGATCCGCCACCTGCGACACCCAGTGGCTGTGGCTGCCCTTGCGGCCAGGCCGCGTCCGTCTGTGGCTGTTGGCCCACACATTCACTCTTTGGCCTCTCTGGGGAGGGCTCGGGGGTGGTGGCGCACGCGCTTGCACTTAGTCGCAATGGCATGTGTCGTGGTTGGTATGATGGGCAATGGATGGGATGGTGCGAGCCACCTCCCGTGACGTCAGTGCTGCTCGTGCTGTGGTGCGTCCCCCTACACTTCCATCTGACTTGTGCCATGCTAGACGTTGAGGTTCTATTGCCTGCGTGATATGACCAGGAGGAGCGCGAGGAGACCTCACACACACCATGCTCCACTGCCATCCCGTGCCCTGTATCGCCTGTGCGGATTGACTATGTTGGGGTTACACCTGGTCGACTGGGGCTGTGTGTGCCTTGTCAAGGGGCATGGCGGGCGCACAACAGGATCCAGCTTGTCCACAGAGGGTGGGCTGAGGTGCGCCTGGTACCGCTTTGTACGTGTGCCCGGCTGCTGTGCACACACGTGTTCACTCCCCCGACAGGTGTCCTCTCACAATGCCCAGGGAAGCGGTGGTGTACTGTTCATGACCCCTCCCAACACGGCGTGCTCCAACTTGGCATGTGCGCATCTACCCGTCGCACCCACCCACCTGAGCACTGCGTCCATACGACTTCACACGACACATGTGTGTCTTCCACAGTAGTGCTACTCATTTGCGTTGACATCCAATACCAGTGGACTACATGGTCATGTCACGACTGCCGTGTACTTCACATACTCTCATCCTCTCTCATTCGTACTAGTGAAATGAGTCAGCGGAGACAGTTTTGGTTTCAAACATTATATTGAGTCTTCTGTCCTCTGTGATGCAGTATAGTGGACACTACTGGCAGCGGGATACATGTTGAGGATATACTGAGCATGATTACAAATGGGATAGGGTGTGGGGTTACATCTGCTTGGCCAAGGCTGTGCTAATGTACATTTACGTATAGCTGCGGAGCTGCGGACTTTGACACAGACGGTATACATGTAGCCTACCAGACCGCTCGGCATCATGGGCACAGTCCATCTCAGTTCCATGTGACAGGTTTGCTGCGGTTGTTCCTCATGCACGCGTGCATGTGAGATGACATCAGGGCATGTGCTTGCGTGCATGCAGCGGCGTGCCACTTGTTGTTGCACTGTGGTGGTTACTGGACATGTCACAGTCACTGGGGTCGTGTTGTTGTTGTATGCACTTGTCGTCCATGCAAAGGTCCTGGTATGGGATTCCCGGGGCGGGGGTGGGAGGGGTGCAGCACCCACAGACTCCAGGCGACCTATTCATGTCCACTGAGCGGTGTGTGTGTCCATGTGCGCTGGATCCATGTCGTGTCCTGGTTGTTCGTGCAGTTCCGTCCATGTGGGTGCGATACACAGAGCCCATGCCACTGCCTCCCACGATGCATGCGGTGTTCCTGGATGTGATGGGGAACAGTGTGCATGTCCCGGTCATATCCGATGTCATGGCGATGTCGTTGATGGTGTGGTTACAGTTGCCGGTCGTTTGGTATGGCTGTTGTGGTGGTGACTGGCCAGTCCGTGCGGAAGCTGAGCATGGGTGCGGGGTTGGACTTCATAGGTCACTCGGGGAACCTGCGTTGTGGTCCGACGTATTTACAGGTTGTCAGGTATGCGATGCCGTCCAGCAGGGCTTCCATGTCATTGGTGGTGTACATGTTTGCCAGCCAATGAAGCGGATGGTGGCTGTCAAGGTGTTGTTCGTAGGTTGTCCCTTGGAGGACCATGATGGGGCATGCTGGGTGACATTCGATGTAGCTGTTCTCGATGATCCGTCGTGTGGAGGCACAGTGGTTCCATTTCAGTGCGGGTGCGATGTTGGCCACATACGCCATGCCCCCATAGGCAGAGCAGGCCCTGTCGTGTGCGTCCAGAGGGAGGAGTAGTGGTAGCAGGTCCGCCTTCAGACATGCCGGGTTGGAGAGGCATATCTCGACGGGATGCTGGTAGGGACACCTCCGACAGTAGAAGACGGGCATGACGCAGCTGAACAATGTGATGCGGTAAGTCAGTCGGTAACTTACGTTCAGCAGGGACAGGAGATCGCATCCCAATGTATGTATCGTGTTGGTTTTGTACAGCTTGAGCTGTTCGGCGTAGTTTGGTAGGTGTGTTGCGGTTGCCATTTCGCAGCGGTTCGTTGAGGTGGCGTGCTCCGGCTGTGTGTGCAGTCTGCAATGTGCACGCTCCGGGGTTGCTGTGAGCTCTGTGTAGTCGTAGGGAGACAGGACTTGTGTTCTGTTGGCTTGTTTGGAGGACACGGGCCCTCTTCCCACATGCTTCTCAGACAGTTCAAGGTCAGTGCTGTGTGACTCCTTCCAATTAACTTGCATGTGGCCGACATGGGGGAGTGTTTTCTTCTTTCTTCCCCGTCCGTTGTGTGCTTCTGTGATATGCGCTATCTGCCCTGTGGTCGGTCTCCTCGGCATGCCTGTGTTGGTCTATTCTTGGACAATGGCTGTATTCACCGGCTTCTGTCGTAGGGCTGTGGTTTCGGTGTTGGAATGGAAGGTCATTCAGTGCTGTCTGCTCTCCCTTGTGTGGGCGGCAGCCTGCCTTTCCGCTCTGCGTTGGGCCTTGTGTGTGGATGTTATTCTTGGGCCACCTGTTGTCGGTCCCCGGGCTCTTTGGTGTTCCGTTTCATGTGTCTTGTTCATATGTGCAGGGTGGTATGGGTTTTTCAGTGTGGTACTGGCGTCCCTCTTCCCGAAGGGGCCCTGCTTCTCCTAGTTGGTGTTGCCGCCGCTGTGTGCTACGCCATGTTTGTTACACTGGGGTGTGTCCTGCTGTTGCGTGACTTCACTGACATGTGTGCGTCGGTTGTGTGGCGTTGGGTGTTGTCCGTGAATTGGGCGTTGGGGACATGTCTGTGGCCGGCCTGTCACGTGTCATGTGCGTTCGGGGTGGGGCTGATGTGTGTGCTGCTTGGTTGTGTCCCTGTGTCTGTATGCGACGCATGCATGGCGCTGCGGTTGGCCTCTGCGTTGTGCGCATGTGTGGCGGCGTCATCGGCGCTTTGGGGCCGTGACGGGGTGGTTGGTTCCTAGTCCCAGGTGGTGTGTACACATGTGTTCCGCGATGTTAGGATTTGGCCTGTGTGTCATATGTGGATGCAATGGTGGATGTGTAGTGTGCACGCGCTGGTGGGGGGTTGTCCGCTTTTCCGCCCTTGCACTGTGTGCGCTGTTTGCGTGCACTTGTTGTGTGTGTGCCTACCTGCGTCTCCGCGGTACGTTGCGTCCTTGGTGGTGCATCAGCAGAAGCATGGGAAGGGCCTGCAGTGCTGGATTCATGCCCGGGTGCCGCTTCTTCGTTGTCCGTGCTCTGCGTCCGTGTTTCCGCCTCTCTTTCACGTGCGGTGTCTCTTTGCCGTGGGAGCCGTTTGTTTGCGGCATCGTAATTTATGCGCCGGGCGGGACGTGTTTCGTCGGACGGTGTGTGTCAGTTGTGCTGCGCCGCTACGTGTGCGGGCGCACTTTGATGGCGGACGGTGTTGCTGGCTTGCCGGCGGTGTTTGGCCTGCTTTTCGCATCGTAATTGGGCGGGCGTGTGGACTGCTGCGTGCCGGCGGTAACTGGTGGTTTTTGCATCCGCCAGCACGGCGGTTGTGCTTCCGCCCGCCATCGTAATGGGCCCCAAAGTTATTTAAGTATTTTTAAGTATGTTTTAGTTAATTATATATAGTATTTCATTAATTTTACATTACTTTTAAGATATTTAAAAATTCGATATTTTGACTAACTATATTTTTTACAACTATATTTTGGATTCGATATTTTTGTACTTACCTGTTTGTAGATAGGGATTCGATATTTTGGCATTCTATATTTTTACCTCGATATTTTTGTAGGTCGATATTCTTCTCATCGATATTCTGTCAGTGATCCTTAGAAGATATTTGGGAAAATAGAAATTACATGATGGCAGTATGTACAGTATGCAATATGTACAATACTCAACTAATACACTTTGGTTGTATAAACAGAAGACATCACTAAAGCAGTCTGCTGATGCAGCTTAACTTGTATTAGTGTGCAGTGTGTTCCAATATTTCTTCCCCGTGGCCACTCGCACTCCTGTGACTCAAGACTGCTTGTTTTTAAATTTGTGATGCTCACGAAAGTAGAAACTGACATATCACAAGTCATTGATCCTGCTTTGGAGGATGCCATATTTTTGTTGAGGGACAACTTGTTTGACAACTAATCCCCCACCACTAACAATGCTGGTCCCATAACCCCGATTTACCCCGTCACCCCTCTCTCTCCGCTTTCCCCACACTTTCCCAGGAAGCTATGTCAACCATCTGCAATAAAATTAAATAAGGATCCCCAGCTGACCCTCTCAAACCAGATCAGTTCCAGAAATTCCCACCTCAGCTTCTACCCCCCTTTTGCGACTTAATAAACCTGTCTATGTCCTCTGCAGAAGTCCCCGTCGCTTGGAAACATGCCAAGGTGATCCCCCTACTCAAAAAACCTACCTTGGATGACTCCAAGCCTGAAAACGTCCGCCCCATTTAACTTCTTCCTCTGGTATCTTAAATTACTGAATCCTACATTAACTCCATCCTTACCATGTTCATAGAAGCTAATGAACTTCTGGACCCCTCGCAGAATGGTTTACGACCACTCCATAGCACCAAATCTGCCCTACTGGCAGTTACCGAACAACCTCTGAGCTCCCTAGATGAAGGTCTTACCTCAGCTCTGATTTATCTGGATCTAAGCGCTGCATTCGACACTGTGTCTCATCAGATCCTTTTGCAGTTTCTACAAGATATCGGTATCAGAGGGGCGGCCTTGAACTAGCCCTCATCCTTCCTAGCTGAGAGATCCTTCCAAGTGATTGCCCGCCCCTTCAGCTCTCAGACACATGCCGTGTGTCAAGGGGTGCCACAGGGCTCTGCTCTGAGCCCCACCTTATTCAATATATACATTCAACCTCTAGCAGCAGTGGCAAAGGATAGGGGTCTGACTGTGGTCTCCTATGCTGATGACACACAGCTTGTGGTCGCATTATCCAATAACTCCGTAGAAGATGCTGGCAAGTTTCAAAACGACCTGACGGCCATCGCAGATTGGATGACATCCAATTGCCTACAACTGAATGCCAATAAATCTGAGATCCTTCTCTTAGGCAAAAACACCCACCTCTGGAGCAAATGCTGGTGGCCTTCCACCCTAGGATCCCCTCCCGAGCCCAAGCAGATGGTAAAAAATCTGGGTGTCTGGGTTGACTCTGCCCTGACCTACCAGGTACAAACAAAGACAGTAGCCGGAGTTTGTTTTGGACTCCTCGTGGACTCAAACCACTGCTTGGATTCTTCTACGCCAACACCAGCCAGGTCATCATCCAATACCCCATACTTTCGAGACTGGATTACTCCAGCTCTCTATATCTGGGTGCCAACACAGCAGGGATACATCGCCTTCAAAGGGCACAAAAGGCCGCCGCTCGGATGCGCTTTGGCCTTCCCAAATCCAGCTCTACCTCCAGTTTCCTGCGTAGGCTTCACTGGCTCCCGGTGGAGAAGAGAATCAATTTCAAAGTTCCGTGCATTTCTCACAGAATTCTGAATTCAAGCCGCCGATATCCAAGGCAATCTCCTCACGCCCTACATACCGAACCGCCAGTTGCGCTCCTCTGACCAACACCTAGCGAGTGTTCCTTGTGTCAGAAGAGCGTGGGCCGGAGGCAGTGGCGGCTCGCATAGGGCATGCTGCGGGGCGGGGCAGGGGAGGGCCATGGCGGGGGGTAGTAAACTTGGACATACGACGGAACGGAGGAAAGTAATTATTACGTTCCTCCGTTCCGTCGTATGTCCGAGTTTACTACCCTCCGCCCCACCGCCCCGCAGCACGCTCTATGCGAGCCGCCACTGGCCGGAGGGCGTTCCTTTCGTGCCCTCGCTCCAAGACTCTGGGACGCCCTTCCTGCCAACATCAGATGTATCCAAGATCATGTGTCCTTCCGGAAGGCTATAAAAACCTATCTCTTTCCTAATTAACTTCCTCGCCTAAATCTGCGGTCTACTGTTCCCTAATGGTTTTGGGATTAGCGCTGGGACACCCCATTGCTGGGGCAGGTATGCGCTCTACAAATCTGGTAACATAACATAACATAACATAACATAACATGGAGTGAAGAGTGCAGAAATTCATCTCCCTCCTGATAGAAAACATCATGTAAAGGGATGGGACGATTTCTGGGTAAACGACTGTACAGAGAGGAATATTTTACAAGCTTTAACATGGGGCTGGATTTATAGCTGGTAACACAGTTAAATGCCACACATTACCATTCCCCAAGACCAGAAACGGAGACCAATAAAAAAAGTAGTATTTTAGGGCAGAGAAAGCCAGTCTATCAAATGGAAGGGCTCCAACAAAGGATCCACCTTAAGAATCCCAGGCCACGGTATGAGTGCACCTCAAAGTGTAGGGAGGAAAGATTTGGAGCCGCAAGAGAGTCTGGAGACCTCTCAAGAATCTATAAGAGCACATGGGTGAGGTGTGAAAAACTTGGTGACTATTTCCTACTCTGATACCAGGAGACCTATCAGTATCTCCAGGACATCGATGGGTCGCCTTCTCTAGCCGTGGGGCTGGTTCAGCCCAGAAGTGGAAGACAACCACAGAGGATATTCTGAGAGAAGAGTTCATGCTGAGGCCATCTGATAAGAGGTGATTTGCCTGCTGGGAACAGGGAACTGTGGCAATGAGAGTGTAAGGGGTGAAAATGGCACTTTCACTTTTAGTTTGCTTTATTTTTTTTTTAGAGCACAAGCGGTGCAAGGGAGGGGGAATCTGTTGCTGAATCTGACCTATTTATCCTCCCAGCCAACAAAAAATTTGTTGTAGGGTCTTATACCCACAGCCAACATAAAATTCAGTTGTAGGATCTTGTCTCGCTACAGAAAGAATGTTGTGCATCAAGCAAAAATAACTTGTTAAGCACAAAGGGGCACCGTGTGCTCGGATTATTGATGGAGGCCAATGTTGACATACTTCCTAACCAGAAGACTATCTTTCGTGCTTCACAATGCACCCGTACGGCAAACACTTTTAGAAAGTCACATTCCTAGATACTACTTGTTCTGCTGCCAGCACTACCTGCTATGTGAGTGTGTAAAGTCAGGTCAAAGTTGGAAGCAGCTGGCTATGGTTAGTGAGTAGACCATTAAATTCTGCAAGTAGAGGGCCCCGCTTCACATGTCCTACCTGACCTCCTTGGAGAGCATAGCTTGGTAATGCTTGACATTGAGCCCTGACAAGGCCTCCACAATATATTTTGAGAAGGCTCTAAACATGGATAGCAAAGAATACCTACCTGATCAGGACGTGGTGCTGGTGCAGAGACGTCTTGTGGGGGTTTAAAACAAAATTTCAGAGCTTCCTGGAATTGAGCACTTTGGCTGTGAGTAAGCATCAGATGCCTTTAAAGAGTCTATCAAGATACCTAGAAAACAAGAGTCTGGTAGTTGAGCCCTTAGACTTATCCAGTGTATATGTGACACCCAAAACTGTGCATAATGTAATAAAACCTCTAAAGGTTTCTATTGGAAACTGATGAGGCTGGGGAACCTCGGAATAAAAATGTCCAGGTGATGCACAAGAATATCAATCTATAATGTGACCCTTGATGCCCATTCTACGATACTGTGGGCCAGATGTATCAAGATTACATTTTGCGTGTCTATAATATCGAATTTTACAGATTCGCTATTATAGACTCGCAAAATGCAACGTATGTAGCTTTCTGCAAATATTTAGCGATTCCTACATATTCCTTAATAGCAAGTCGCAAATTGCGATTTGCTATTAAGGAATGCCTTCACATTCATTCCTATGGGCCTAGAGGCCCATAGGAATGAATGGGAATTGCATGCGCAATTTGCGAGTACCCAATAGATACTCGCAGATTGCGCATGCAATTTCAAGGGTGCCAAAAGGACACCCTGTTGCACCCCTGAAATATGCATGTGTGCACATGTGCCGCACATACATGCCCTAAGGGCATGTATGTGCGCCACATGGCACTTAGAAAAATGCTAAATTGTGCATTTTTCTAAGGATTTGCAATTTAACACCAACTTAAAGTTGGTGGTAAATTGCGATTCCTTAAAGCAGGGTCGCAATTTAAAAAGCGCTTCCTGCATTGCGCATTGCCTTTAGAGAATCGCAAATTGCGATTCTCTAAATGCATTCGCAAAATAGGTAATCGCAAAAATTGCGATTCCCTATTTTGCAATTGCCTTTTGGGATGATACATCCCAAAAGGCTTTTTCCCGTTCGCAAATGGGCCGATTCTGCGAATTGGCCATGTGCGAACGGGAAAACGCTTGATACATCTGGCCCAAAAAGTCTCAAAATGAGTACAGACAATTGAGTAACCCATGGGCATGCCGTTTGTCATGTAATTTTTTTATTTGAATGCGAGGCCCTGGAACTAGAAATCTTCTCTGCACACCAGCAAGAGCTTGAATGTGGTCTCTGTATTGGATATCGCCATCAAAACCTTTGTTAAGTTCCCATAGCTCGGCAATAGCCTGGTAGAAGGATGTATATCTCACAGCATGTTTCAAATGTTAAGGTCATAATCGACAGATGTACCCAAGGAACACAACACATTATAAATCAATCCCTAGTTATCTGGCTCTTTCTTTTTTACCAAACCCACATTGAACTTATTGGATCCATTTGGACAAGGCTTTTAGTAGGTAAGGTTCCTTAGGCTTAAGAAGACTCCTCTGCTTCCCTCCCCGTTTTTCTTGAAGCACTATTTATTGGGTGTTCCTGGCTCAAGTAGAATAAGAATATGTTCTTCAATCGGAAGAAAGTCCCTTCACGGGGATTGTTTAATTGCCAATATGTGAGATTTCTGTCTGCAAATTCTTAGAGGA
This sequence comes from Calotriton arnoldi, assembly GCA_963921515.1. NCBI lineage: Eukaryota > Metazoa > Chordata > Amphibia > Caudata > Salamandridae > Calotriton > Calotriton arnoldi. The sequence goes on along the minus strand of CAWUFW010018396.1, from coordinate 212,352 downwards.
AACAAAAGGAATTGCCAAACATGTCCCTGCCCAGGCCTGCATGGACCACTTCATGCTGTAAATTAACCTCCCTCTGGTCCCATGTCCTTTAGGCCTATTAGCCTTCATCTGCCTGAATTTTGTGTCAGACAGGCACCAGTCATTTACCGGAACCCAACCTTCCGTCCGCCTTAACCACACTAGAGCTAATCAGGTAAAAAACACTGCAGAAATCCCCCTTCCAGATTATTTGTATTATGTCTAGAAGGTTGTGCTTTGTCAATGACCCTGCATTGGAACCCTGCGGCCAAAGAGGATGAGCAACAGGGATGGAGAACTGGAAAGCTACACTGGGGAGTAAGGTCTAATGTCCCCCATCACATTGAAATTCGAGTGCCCAGCCTTAGTAGCGGATCTCAGGTACCTCAGCACAGATCTTCATGTTTCCGGGTCTTTTATACAATACCAAACAGGCTAAATGCCTGGATTACGGACTCATATCAACCTAAATGTACGTGAATACGCAACTCATTAAATATTCAAAAATAAGTTCTTAATGTGTCTTATGTCACTGGTAAACACATGTTCCAAGGGATGTACGTAGCAGGAAACATCTGTGTCTTCGGTATCTTTGGCCTCTTTGGGGTATCCCCAGAGTTTGTTCAGGTGGTCACAGAGGACTATAACCTGCATTCAACAGAGCAGTTTCCTGAAATGAAGTCACAAATAATAAGTTAATAACGGTGTGGTTGGAAAGTGAATAAAACATGTAGAAACTACTTTCGAATCTCACCTCATTGGTTTTAAATCGATCAGTCTCATGATGAAGGATCTACAATTAAGCCACTTCTCTTCTGCGGCCACAAGAACCCACTCAACTATATTTGTGAGCTAATTCAAAAGGATCCGGGCGGTAAATGAGTTGTGTGTATACGTTTTGCATAGCGTGAGATGTCTGTTTTCGCCAGGGAAAACGTGATTACAATGAACTGTCAAAACCCAAGTTCTAAAAGTCAGTTTTCAAGTGGAATCAACCTCCATGTCACCAAGACGACATCTATAATGTCATCTAAGGTGGGGACGGTGAATGCACGAGCAGTGCATTAGGGGCTTATAGATGATGTAGGTAAACATAACTTAGGAAGTTCAGTACTATTTAGGTTTTCAATAATAGCCATAACATCTCTGCCAATGAAGTTTTTTTTTAAGTGACTATTTATGTTTATTAAAACTCACATTAAATCGTAGCAGCCAGCCATAATGTCTATTTAACATTTATTCTCAGTACATTTCTTTGCTTTTTTATATATAAACTTTAGCACCTACCATTAGCACCTGATTGGCGCTAGGGAGTGACCTGCTGAGTACAACCTGCAGCAGGTACCCGAGGGGCGTGACCTACAGTAGTGCTGGGTACCCCGTCCCTTGTACCAGCTCAGCGGGGACTCTACAGATACTCTGTGCCTATTATCCCAGGGCCAATACCTACTTAGGCCACATGCCCACATCCTATGCGCAGTACCTCGTTTCCACAGAGCATGGACTGCAGCTGTGTCCAGTGTGCATGGAGTGGTGCCTTCAATCACTCTCTGTGCCAAGTGCCCTGGCCCCAGTGGTCCCAGGATACACCGTGGGTCCATACACGCTTTGCGCCCAGTACCCCTGCTTCAAGTACCCACACAAATATTCTAAACACGGCCCAGAGTATGACAAGCACTAAAATACAGGCAATCTTCATAAAGAAATGTAAATGGTAATAAATAAAGCATATCGGGCCAGATGAACGACCATAGTAATTTGCGACTCGCAATTTGCGCTCGATTGCGAGTCGCAAATTGCGAGTCGCAATTTACTATGTACAACATTGTCAGAGACACTGATTGTGATTCCCAATGGGGTCGCAAAATGCGAGGCTCATTAATATTAATGAGGCACTCGCATTTTGCGACCACACTGGGAATGGCTGGCCCTCCCAGGGATGGTGGCCTGCTGGGCTCAGCAGACCACCATGTCTGGGACTGCTGTTTAATAAAGCAGCTTTTTTTTTTTAAATGCAGCCCATTTTTCTTAAAGGAAAACGGGATGCATTTACAAAAATTAAAATGAAACGTTTTCGTTTCATTTTTTAAGGGCAGGCAGTGGTCCCTGGGACCACTGCCTGCCCTTAAAAAATATTTTCGCATGCATTTGCAAAGGGGAAGGGATCCCCTGGGGACCCCTTCCCATTTGCGAATGCAATACCACCTACTTGAAGTAGGTGGTAATTGCGAGTGTTTTGCAACCGCAATTGCGGTCGCAAAACATTAGTACATGGGTTAGAGAGTCGCTATTTGGAAGGGATCGCCTCTTCCAAATATCGAGTCTCTAAACACTTTTTTGCGAGTTGCAATTCATTTGCGACTCGCAAAATTGTGTTAGTACATGGCCATACCAATTTCAGCATGCGCAAACGGGTCGCTAACCCGTTTGCGCATGCTAAAATTGGTCGTACATCTGGCCCATCATTCAGTAAGTGATATATAGTGACCCATGAGATGCACCTTATCATAAAATGAAATAATGGACAGTTGGAGAGAGGCGATGAGAGGTCAGTGAAACCCAGTTGGACAAACATCTATGGGCAGTTATCAGAGGATTAATAAAGTTCTTGGATCAAATTTAGAATACCATGTTAGGTGTATCTGAGTGCTCTGAACACCGCCCCCTGCCCTAGGGCAGTGCACACGCCCCTCAGCCAAAAACTACCACCCAGGATCTCTATATCTGAGCAATGCACACAGCACATGGCCACAGTCCCAGTCCGTGCAGTTGTGTGCCCCGCACATGCACAAAATATCACTGGAAGCCCAAGTCTGCTATATTAGTGGTGCACAGCTGCATATATTCATCCATGCACCACTACTATAGCAGGTGTGGGCTTCCAGTGATACTTTCTGCATGTGTGGGGTACACATGCTGCACGGGCTGTGGCCATGCACTGCTGCATATATGCATCTCGCTCTTTCCTTAGAAGTCCACCTCAGGGCTATCTCAATGTATTAGGCATGGTATATTTTGTGCCTTCTCTACGTTTTTTAGACTGCCACCCTGACCTGTTGCAAAACATGGCACAGATAAGTGCTGGTGGTGCCATCCACACTCACCAGTCAGGGCGCTACAGGTTACAGCCTACAAATAGAAACAGCCCTGGTCTGTGTTTGGTTTACCTGAAAAGCGCACAGAGACCACAGTGGCCGTTCTGCCACGGCTGTGACCAGGGGCGGTTCTAGGATTTTTGGGGCCCCGGGAAGAAAGAGAATGTGCGAGGCCTCTCTAATTTGATTGCAAAAGGAGACATTGAGGACTGTTTTGCATCTCTATAGATGACCCTGCTCCTCAATCTGCTATATGCAGGGCTTTGTGTGAGCCCTGGGCAGCTGCCCACACTGCGCATGCCAAGCTAGCGCCAGCCCTGGCAGCCAGGTAAGCCCACCTGCCGCGCTTCCATTTCCATACTTACTATCAGATTATAGAAAGCATTCGTCATGGCCTCTTCGTAAAAACTCTCCTGCTGCTGGTATTCAGGACTGTTCCTCTTCAGTTTCTGCAGCTTTTTATCCATACTCTGAAGAACCAGCTGAGACATCTCCGCGCCATTTTTGTTGGACTGCGTTTTAAGAAATGTGGATACCTTGCCAGCAGCAAGAAGGTCGTGAGCATCCTACTTAGGAAAGATAAAGTCCTTTTTTAGATACAATGAGCAGAAATGCAGGAGTACGCCACAATCACAAGGATCAAACGGCCCAGAGGTCATCGTTTTTACATGTCAAAGCGTCTTACCTCCTTCAAAGAGAAGGTATTTGAACTAACTAACTAATGAGGTCGCTGTCAAAAGGATTTAGGAAAAAGAAATACTGTTATGTAAAATGTTGGTCTTGAAGCACACCCGCAACTAAGGAACCACATCAGAAGCAGCCTAAAAGGAGTAAAGACCCACACACACATATATAAAATATACAGCACAGGAGAATACAATTGTCCTTTCTTGGAAAAATGACAACTCTACTGAATTCTACATTTTGATTCCGCTTTCTGCCCTTTATTTAACTGAATTAACACTTTTAAAACAGACTGCAATCTCAATTACTTCATTGCATGCAGATTATGTTTTTAGTAACATTTTTATTGTTTTTAATATTTAGTACAAACTTATACATCTCGGGGTTTCTTCTCTCATTAACAACATATGTCTGCAGATGAAATGTTAAAACAATTACTTTACTAAATGCAGTTTCACACCAGTGGCATGAATAGTTAGCCACACTGTATAATACAATACTGAAGAAATGTTTTTGGCTTGCATGGTAGGGAGCTTCATTTGTAATGGATGAATGGATGACTGAATACATTTTGTGGCACTGCTCTTTGAACAAGATCCTGAGTGGTGCATGGCGTGTACTAAACAATATATCAAGGCCGTTTCAATACATTATGTTGCTTTAAGAATGGTACACTTTTGTGAAGTCTGCTTTGATGCAGTCCTGGACCTTATCCGATATACTTTTTTTTTAAACTTTATTTTTCATTTTCACATCGTACAATATCCGATATACTTTAAATTGTGCTTTTCGATGGAAGATTGACCCCCTGCATCAATGTTATCTGACCTGTCATCCAAAAAAGCAAAGGTACAGTGTGTAGCGGGATTCAGAGTGTTGTTAAAACAGCAAATCTACTTTCAAATATGCAGACATGGCAGCATTGCGCAACACTGCCCCGCACTCTGATCTCAAATGAACCCATCAGGCATTACTACATTGATCTCCCCAACTACTCATTTCTTGTTGCTCTCCTTCTAATTCATGTATGGGTCTCGTGCCCTTAGTATGCTGACTGGTGACTGCTAGTGAGTTTTCCCTGTGCGTGTGCATTGAGGCGGTAGAGGGGTGGATCATAGGAACTTTGCCCCATGGTCTCACGCTCTGTGTTTAATGAGCTTTATGCTTTCATGATGACAGCATCCCTGTGTCCAATAACAAAATTAAACCATGCATATTAATGGTTTACAATATATAAACAAAGCATTACTACTACTTTTTCATGAACATAGAAACAGGACTTTGCTGGATTTTCACTTTTTCAATAGCAGGGGCACCACGGTGGGATCGATTTTGCGACCTTTCACTAACCCATGTGAGTAAGATTTAAGTTTAAGTTATTGTGTGCATGTGAACAACATTGTGTGCTTAGTCTACAGATTGTTGTCTCTCGGTTGTGGGTTATGTTAAGAAATGCTTACAAAGCGTGCATACACCTGAAGGTCTCTGAAGCTAACAGGTCCTCAACCCAGGAAACAAAGGGAGTCAAGGTAAAAGTAAAGTTTTCAGTTTTTATTCCTACACAAACTAAGAGAAGAGGTTGTCTTTAGGTCTAAAGGAAGAAACAAGGAGTTTCAGAGGAAAAGGCTTTTCCGCAATAAATTGATTTTTTTCAAAAGAAGGCTAAATTAGAAGAAGAAACACTAAGGAACGAAGAGAGCTAATTGGAACATATTTACGAATTTTGGACCTTAAGAACTCTGGGGTGTTTCCATCAATTAATTTATGAACTAACAGAGCGTTTTGAAATAGTTCTGCTCTGAATGCACAGATAGTGGAGTTGATTGACAAGTCCGGTTCTAGATTTTGAATGGATTTCGTTTTTGAAGGAAGTAGTTGGAAATTCCTAAATAAAGAGAAATGCAATAATATAATATTGAATCAATCACTGCAGCCATTACTAATTTCGTACTTTTCAAGAAAAGAAATGGAAGAATAGGTCTTAGTTTACGCATCCAAAAGGAGCAAGATGAAACAGCAGGCCTGGTTAGCCAACATCAGTTTCCTATCTAGTTTAACACCCAGGCTTTTGCCACAGGACTGTGAGGTGGGAAACGGGTCTAGGGTATAAGGGTATGGAGAGGGAGCCCAGGCGAAAGGGCACGTGCCTAATGTGAGGATCTCAGTTTTGTTAATGATCATTTTTAACCAGTTTTGGTCCATCCAGCTGTTTACATTACAAAGGCAATTTTTGAGGGTGGCAGGGCAGGCTGAACATTAAGATAGAAAATGAACTGCATACCACCGGCATAGGTATAAAACCTACAGCTGAAAGAACTAATAATCCCCATAAGAGGAAGCATGTAGATATTAAATAAATGATACAAGAGGATGGAACCTTGTGGCATACCACTGGTAGTACAGGTCTAGTCAGAAAGAAAGTTGCCTAATAACACTCTTTGGGATTTACTACTTATAAACGATGAGAACTCGGCTAAAACAGTACGTTAAGACCACAACGTTTATAGTCTAGATAGCAAGACTGCGTGATCACCGGTATCAAAAGCTGCCTGTAAATCGAGCAGGATCAAGGTAGAGGTGAAATTATTTTCAGTAGATCTTCTGAGATCATAAAGAACAGCGGCAGGAGTGGATTCTGTGCTTCCTCTACGGCGGAAGCCCACCTGAGCATCATTGAGCAGTTTCTTGGTTTCTATAAACAAGCATAGTTAGTTCGCCACAGCACTTCCTAGCATTTTGGCAAAAAAAGAAGGGTAAGAGAGTGCTTGGCCTTTATTTGGAGGGCAGCTGCGGGTCTAGGTTTACTTGACACACCTTGTTTGAGTTCACTGGGGACTCGGCCAGAGCACAGTGAAAGATTAACTATCTGCAAATTAGCCTCTTTAGTGCCAGGCACGTCAAGGTGAATAATTGGAAGTGAGATAGATTGATTAGGGGATGTCGATTTACATTTCTTTATGTGGCGAAATATATCTTCAGGCATATGTCAGTCGAACGTGTCAAAGGAGATTGAGGAGGAGGCTACAAGAATCTGAGGAAAGCTATGGGATGTAGTATGGTGTAGAATGATAACCAAATGCTGATGTAACAACACAACATGTGCTCAAATATGGCAAGAATCCTGAGAAGGATATGCACCACTGAGAGGATTAGTGAATTCATCAATTATTCTAAAGGTTTCTTTTGTTTATTTTTAACATTGCCTATTTGGACGTGAAAAAAATCTGAGTGCACAGTGCATATAGCTTTCTTCTAATGTAAGAGCTTGCTAGAGTATGGCGCTTTAAGCTCTGGCAGATAACTGACTCTCCCCGAGGCTCAGCTTGTTGGACTTGGTGATGGCGATCGCTAAAAGAAATATTGCAATGGAATGGAAAGCTGTGAAGGTACCAGCACCAAGGTGTGGTTGGGGATGTTCATAAATAAACTCGAGCTGAGCTGTAACAGATCATTGGGACACTATCTATACCACACCACAGCGGCGGATTCATTTATCATATATGTTAGGAATACCAGGTTAACTAACTGGAGGTTGGGATACAGATACCGACGAGGCATGAACGAGATTTGGCCATGCTGTAAAGATCATGAAAGGCTGCCTAGGGGAACGGCTGGTTTTTGCGATGAAAGGAGGGGTGCCTAAATGTGCATGTGACCAAGCGACACTCCATCATAACGTGTATTCTTTAGGATGCTGTTCTTAACGCTTTCTTTTCCTTTTTCAGGCAGTGTGGGGTTATAACCTGGTTGAAGGGGTACAAAAATCTGTTGGATGTTCATGGGCTGTTTGTCCTTTATTACTTCTACTACCAAGACGGTGATATATGGGCTGCATGCAAAAATGTTGTGATCTGGAAAGGGGATATGTTGAGGGCATACTAACTCTTTTAAATCTTTGCATATGTACTGGAACATGCTGTTGAGCTGTGTTGCTAGACTATGTAAAGATAAGTGTAAAACAAAAAAGAGCTACTCGGGGGGGAAAAAAGTTTGGCTAAGGATTGGGAGAACCAAGAAGAAATTTTATTTTTATTTTTATTCATATACAGATGAGCTAATCGATCGGTGATGGCAATTGTCCAGTTAAAATAGTTAGTGTAACTGGACTCAATGCAGTTGAGGATCCGTGGGATCTTAAAGGCCTTTTGTAAAAGATTAGGATTGACTTTATGCCACGTTCTGGATAAGGTTACAGTTTTTTTAGATAGTTAAAGTCTCCGAGAATTTCAGTGAAACGTTTTTGATAGGCAAAGGCAGAAATGGCATCTAAGAACTTAAATATGGAGGTGGCTGGGGAACTGGGAGGGCGGTAGATAAGCATGATGGAGATGGAAGTGCTTGGAGATATGGCTAAAGCGGTAGTTAGTATTTCAGCTTCTACTAAAGCTAAGCATTGTGTGTTAAATAGGAAGGGGTGGGAGCACACTGCTTCACCTCCCAGCACAGTTTGCCCCTTAGCATTATGGTAGATGCAGTTCGTAATACATGCTTACTTGAGATTTTACTGGAGTGTTCCACCAAAGTTGGTGCAGGTTAGTGCTGTACATCTCTAGACACGTGTTTCTGGATTTCATCCGTCATCAGTAGAGATAAAAACGAATTTTATATGGGGTTGCTGAGCAGGCTGCCACAATCCTTACAGGTCTCAGTACCTCTCACAGGCGCACAGGTGCATCGCCACAAGCTCGTCAGCTCAATGGCTCAAGGGAGCCTTTTCAAAACAGGAAGGGGTGGGAGCACACTGCTTAACCTCCCAGCACAGTTCGCCCCTTAGCATTATGGTAAATGCAGTTCGTAATACATGCTTACTTGAGATTTTACTGGAGTGTTCCACCAAAGTTGGTGCAGGTTAGTGCTGTACATCTCTAGACACGTGTTTCTGGATTTCATCCGTCATCAGTAGAGATAAAAACGAATTTTATATGGGGTTAATGAGCAGGCTGCCACAATCCTTACAGGTCTCAGTACCTCTCACAGGCGCATCGCCACAAGCTCGTCAGCTCAATGGACGGATGAAATCCAGAAACACGTATCTAGAGATGTACAGCACTAACCTGCACCAACTTTGGTGGAACACTCCAGTAAAATCTCAAGTAAGCATGTATTACGAACTGCATTTACCATAATGCTAAGGGGCAAACTGTGCTGGGAGGTGAAGCAGTGTGCTCCCACCTCTTCCTATTGTGTGTTAAATACTTTAAAACACTTTTTGAATATTACTGCAACCCCTCCCCCTTTTTTAGAGCAGGGCGGTTGCATAATAAGATGGAGTAGCCTTGCGTATTAAATCAATGAAATTATCTTCTATCTAGGCTGTCTTTGAGGCAAGTTTCAATGAAACAGAGCAAGTCAAAAGAGTGACTTGTTATCAGGTCAAAGACATCAGTGTTCTGCGGTGCCCGCGAGTGAGCATTAATTAAGCTACTTTTAATACCTGACCTCACAGAGGAGGAGAAACCTTCATATAGGATCTGTCCAATGCAACCTTCATGTTTGGTGGATTGATATGGAAGCCGTCCTCAGTATAACTATGTAGGGCTCGAAGTGTACTCAGCACTTCGGGCAGCAGTGGAAATTGTTAGGACCTCAGAGCAATGAGGTAAGACCAGAAAGTGACATGGAACCGACATAGTACCTGGCTCCCCACCCTGATTGGGCCCAGACAGGCCCAAATGGGCTTGCATTTGGCATACCAGCGTTGCACCCGCTCTGCGGACATGTGAGAGGTCAATCTAAATCGCCTGGCCTACACATAGGGGACAGTTAATGACTAGAGTGCTAACTGTTTGTGTCCTCGGCCATTCAAACAAGATAGCTGTCACCAAACAAATCGAAAACAGACTAAAAGATTTTAAAAAAGAGAGAAAAAGTGTCAGACTTCTACATGGGCCAAATAGCACTCAGGAGGTTTCAAAACAACCACAAGAAATTGAAAAATTGGTAACTCATTGTGCAGCAGTGCGAAATCCAAAAAGAACTAAGCTAGAGTACCTACAGTAAGGTATGACATGTGGTAGACTTTATGTGGGAATCGTTCTCCAAAACCTTCTACTACACCTTGTAGATGTTATCAGTGGGTCATTATATTTCACATTATTTATGGTTGTCACTATGTTATTGGATTATGTGTGTTAGTTGCCCTGCCCTAAGTGAGTGCCTCCCTATCATTATTGGCAGCTGGTTGTGTATATGGTGGGCTCCATTCTAAAGGAGAGCAAAGGATGGAGGGGAGAAAACAGAAAGGGGCGAGAGAAAAGGTAGAGCAGAGAGTAGCTGGTAGGAAAGCGCAGAATGGGCTGATCGAAGAGAAGGAGAGAAAGAGAGAGAGAGAGTGACAGAGCACAGAGACCAACTCCATTAGCACCTTCTTCATTGGGAAACTATATTTATAAGAGGAGCCATCATGTCACACTTCTCCATTTTAATCACTGTTCCATGCTGATCATAATCTGTGCAGGAGATTCCAATTCACCACAGTCAACAGTGAAGACACATGAACACTAATAAAAGGCCTCAGACATGAGAACCATGCCCTGCCGTCATTGCATCCATACACTCAGAATCCTTAGCATCACCAATAACAGACACCAATAACAATTACTTTTAAATGTGTGAAGTGCCCACTCCACTAAAACATGCATTTTTACCCTTCTCCTCAAAAACAAATAGCCATTAGCCTTAACTGCCATATTCTGGGTCTTGTATAGATCTCCGAAACCCTTGAAAAAAGAGTCTTTACACAACACCAAATCCACGTAGATATGAACATCATCTTCAACACCAACCAAACTTGGAACATACCCGCAGTGGTAAATGTCTGGGATGACCTTCTAGACAAGACAGACAAAGAATCACAAAGCATGTAGTCCTGTAAGGCCATCCCTGCCACCTTCAATATGAGGGACCACAACATCCTCCTACATACTCTCCGTGCAATCAGTGACTGATGTATGGGTACAATGGTTCAATTATTTCCTCATCCACTGGTCTGAAAACATCAGAATTGAAAACTGTACATCTCCACAAGCTCAGGACCACAAAGAGTTCCCCAAGCCTCTCCACTTCCCATTTCTCACTTCTACACCATATAGGTAAAACTCTTAGTGAAATTCCTAGGAGTCCACAGCCTCCTTTGCCACTCATAAGAGGACGGCAAGCACTTTTGCCTGCAGGTCACAGCAGGAGACAAACAAACGTACAAGTTCAGCAGAACAGTTTAAAGTGAGAGACATGGATGGACCTGAACAGTTTGAAACTTAACCCCCAAAACAGAAATCCTGGTCTTGGACCTGGGCAACATGCTTAAATAATGAGTGAGATTTGCCCATCAGCTACCTTCTTCGGGACACTGTCCCTATCAAAGTCAAGGTCAGGAAGCTAAGCATGACCTGAGATGTACACCTCAGTCTCCATGCACAAATAGGATCAGTGATAAAAGCCTCTTAAAACACAATGAAACGCTTGAAAAAACACACTATGCTACATCCCTACTAAACATCACTTTGTGGTGCTAGGTGCACTACTGAACTCACGCCTTTACTATGGCGATGTCCTACACATGGGCCTCTCCACTTATCAAAAAAGTATAATAAGTGCAAAATGCAGCAGTCAGCTTAATTTTCAGCCTACAAAAGGAGCAAAACACATGCCATCAACACTAAAGCCTCAACTGGCACCCCTTTAAATCCAGAATCACCTTCAAAACAAGTGCCTCACCTACAGGAACCTGGAGGGCTCCGATCACAACCATCTTCAGAATAAAATCAAACGTTACCAACCACTACGCTACCTCTGCTCAGAACAAGGCAACTTGTTTATCATCCCCAAAACCATATGCGAAATAAGAGCTACTGCAATCATCAGGTCGAGCATATGGAATGAACTCAACTCACAAGACCCTAACCACATGACTTTTAGGAAAAATCTAAAAACTGAACTATTCTGACCAATACTTTTCTGTTCATTTTCCACTGCCACTACTCAGATAACCATTTCGCTCAGGTAAGTCTGGCCAAGCAATGTCCTTGTATACAACCTGGCCCGCGTGGTTTACGTTGCTCTCAGAAGAGTCAAGAAGCCATTGAGATATGCAGTGACCACTATATAAAACAAATAACTATACACCTTATCAGAGTGGAAGGGAGAGAAAAAAGGAGGTTCGAAGAGAGAAGGCAAGTGGTAGGCACAGAGGGGAGACAAGTTCATAGAAGAGGCAAGTGTGTGGGAGGAGGGGAGAGCTTGTGACAGGAAGAGGGCAGCAGGAGGAGATAAGGTGTACGTGAAAAGAGATGGAAGAGGGGAGAAGAGAGGGCGAATGGGAGACGGGAAGAGAGGGATCTTTGGCAGGGAGATAGTGTTAGGTGCAAGAAGTGAGAGATGACATGGAGAGAGAAAGAAGAGAAAGTGGCAAGAGTGGGGAGAGAGGAGAGGTAAGATGGAGGGAAGGAGGGGAGAGATTGAAAGAGAATGCAAGAGGCGGTACAAAGGAGAAGAGAGAGAAAAGATAGGAGGAAAGGATTGAAAGGAGCACAACTAATGAGAGGGAATAAGTGAGCAAGAGGGAGATAATATAAAAAGGAGAGAGTGGATGGAAGTTTGAGGTTTGGATGAGGGTGAGGGTGAGGCAAAAGAAGAGGCCTGACTGTCCGCACATAAAATAAATAAAACGCACAACCACTGTAAACATGTCAAGTATCATGGCGAGACACGGATACATTACTCGCTAGGCATGTGCAGGAGGGGCCTCTAGTGTCCCAAGAGACAGCATGGTCTGCCAGAGGATGTGTAGTCTTCTGGAACCAGAGTCCGAGGTCTGGGCTTCCTTAAGGCCCACGGTCCCTAGCCTGAATCTTGCCCGGGTGGAGGATGGAATCACTGGGTGAGTCAGAGCAACTTGGACACAGTGGATGACAAGGTCGGGCAACTGGCTTACACGGATGGGGTCTCTATCCCTGTTCCCCAGCCAAAATCAAACCGAAAATCCGATCACCCACTGGCCAATATCACTTGCTGACTGTACATGTTCTCTCAAGAACCTCCCTTCACCCCCGACTCACCGGCAGAGGGTAGCACTCGTCATCAAGGTAGTGGGCATCCCAGAGCTCGACCTTGAGGCTGGCAAAGGTGTTGAAAAACTGTAGTTTCTTTTTCTTTATTCCCTCGGCGATAACTTCTGTCAGAGGCCGCGAAGTAACAGCCTGCAAAAATTCCTGCAAAAAGATCAATTTTATGGTCATGGTGGCTAAATGGTAGCTAGATTAAGAAAAAACCATGTAGTTCGCCTTTCTATTTAAATGTTATGGTATCACCAGAGCAACACATTATTCTTCTCTTTTCCCACTTTTTTAAAAGAAGGCAGAAAACAATAGTTCCCATGATCCTCCTTGAACACAAATGATCGAATGTGAACACTACAATCCATGCCAAACAAGAGCCAGAAGAACTCGTGAGTTTCCTTTCCAGTGAATCATTAGTCCTCTTCTCTTGCTTCTGCTCACCAGATGTGTTCTGTTTGGTTATTTGTTTGTCGCTCATAGCGTTACACCGTATTGTTCTGGTCTGGCTTGATACAGAAGCTGTCGCCAGACAATTATGTGAGAATCACCAGGGGAGGGGCTTTGGCTCCACCCACATGTTGGGAGCCAGCAGTACGTTTTGATCGGGCAGAAGTTGTGTGCTTGCCCTCCACACAGCTGGGAAATTTGTGTTTATTTGTTTATGACATTGTAAATATATTAAATTGTCTTAGGAAACTAGATATTATTTATGGTGTTTTTCTCTGGCAGCAGCACAGATTGGATGAGAACAGTCATTAACCTTCTTGGATTTTTAGGCCTGGCTTCCCAGTGCAACTGTCACCTGACCGTTTAACCTACACCAATATTATTTTACAATTCTCTGCTTCCACACAAATACATATCCATTCCCATGCTATCTACTTGTACTACTTCACGTTACCATAAAACATTCCTTTAAAGGCAGACCTATTGGCATTGCCAATGCTTGTTTTCAGAATGTTATATATTTTGCCAAGTCTTTTCACATATTTTGTCAGGGTTCTCCTGCGAGGTGTTCCTAGATTCAGTGGGGCCTGAGCGGCTGGCGTATGTGTGCAGCAGGGGCGTATCTATCAATTCGGCAGTAGGTGCAGTGGCACCAATGCCCACGAGTAAGAAGGATGCAATGGAGGCTAACTCCTGGGCAAAGGGCTATTTTCCTTGCTTACAATATGGCACATTGCGCTCTTGCTATGCCACGGGTGTGCAGGCCAGCACAGGAAAAGGAGAGAATGAAGGGTTAACCTGGTTAACAAGGTAAGGGTAATGTCCTTGGGTTTTGCACATTTATTCTTGTCCTTCTCCTCAGTAAAATCAAGGTTGTTGTGGGTCATACTTCAGCGCGAGCGGGCAATACACATGCTGACTAGGCCCACATTTGACCCAACAATTTTCCCTGTCACAGTCAGTGTCTCACTCCCCTCAACGTCAGACAATCTTAACTATGCTATAATGATAGGTTGGAAGCACAGATTCCACTGGCTGCTTCCAGATAACTCAGTGAGCTGAAAGACTGCTGTTGCAATGTATGCCTGCCTATTAAGGGGTTGAGTGTTAATAAGCCCAACTATTTCAGAGGTCTGTAAATTGAATGAGTACCACTACATTTAATGATGAGAACTGTTATTTACAAAGCACAGACATAGAAAGATTTTAATACTGAGAATATACTGTGGTTGTTATTGTCTTTATTTTATTAATATCACTTTATTAGTAATCCCCAATGTAAATCTGGTGGTCTCCTTTAGCACGTTTCCTTTGAAAAAATGTCTTTGTTGGGGATGGTATGTCCCAGACAATCCACTTGAGAATGAAATATAACCCATTCTTCAGTCACCCAAGATAACCTGCAACACACTTTGCTCATTTCACATATGCATACATGAGTTTTAAAAGATGAAACATGGACCTCTAGAGAATAGAGGCAAGATCAAATGCATCCTCCTTTGCTGGAATAATACAAAAGGTGTAACAAAGGATATCAATGAACTAAGTGATTGCTAGCAGTTGATGTCTTGAAAATGCGCAAAGGCTTCCGACATTTCAAGATGGATGTATGAAGTGTCGAAGTGGGTAGAGTTAAAAAGCATGGCATTACACATATAATAGCATACCAACACTGACCCAGGCATGGAATGAAATATTAACGTAGTTGGCCTCAAAGAGTATGAAAAATATGCTGCCTCGGGCCACAGAGAGGTTTGAGATGATCAAAAAAAGGGTATACCTAGGAGTCTTTTCCAGCACATATGCAACATTCCATGTATTGTCCATTAGAATGATAGTGGGGAAAAAAACAAGAGAGAGGACCTAGCGATGAAGTTTACCAGTAAACTGTTACAAACCAAAGAAAATTGTAATTGCATTAAAGCTGTACTGAACGCAAACTAGAGAAATTTGTTACAATCATGGACACTGTCATGTAGCTACCAGAAGTAAGTAAGTAAGTAAGAAATTTGTAGAGCATGAATATGCCCAAAGGCGTCTTGGCACTAACGTCTGAATGTGGAGTCAAATAACAGACCTAATGAGATACAGAGTATGAGAAAAGACAGGTTTAAAGCTTTTTTCTGAATTGGTTTAAGTAGGGCTGAGCTTTGAGTACATAAGGCAGAGAATTCCAGAGTTTGCAGGTGAAGAATGTGAAACTTCTGCCACTGCAACGGGCTATATTGAATTTAGGGATTACCACGTTCTTGGCCAAAGTGGATCGAAGCCTACGATTAGAGGTGTATTACGTAATTTAATTGCTCACTCGTACGAGATTTGTCAGAGCTGAAAAAGATCCAAAGTCTTAGGTTGCATATTCAGCATGTGTCAGGATTCAGCACGGGTATTGGAATAGTGGTACCGGAAGAAGAACTGGAGTGCATCTGCCTCATTCTACCATTCAGTTACTTTGGGGTGCAGAGCGCTTGACGTCATACTCTGGTGAGAGATCATCTTAGCCGTCTCTTGCTCATTGCTCTCGGTTGCATGGTGGAGACACACGCTTGCATTTATTTGTGTATGGTGGGGCAGAAATGTACAGCTACCTGCGCGTCTAACAAAAGAGACACCTGTATGTTATTGGCGTGGAGCTTATTTGAATACCCTCGGGAAAGCCTGGAGTCTCTTTTCTTTTTCTGCTACTTACCAACCCTTCTCCTCACTTTCTTAGTTTGGGTGCAGTAATTCCTCCTCTTCCACCATGTTGGTGTACTCTTCCTTTGGTCACATGACTGGGAGTAGTACATATTTTACCAATCCAAGATGGTTCCCTTCCGTTAAGAATCTTTGTTACTAACCAGTCTATCACAGCCGCCACTCTCTTTCCAGCACTTACTGGTTTAATTTCCTATCTGTAACCATATGAAAGGAGCATGGAACGATCATTTCCTGTGCCTCAACACTCCAGTTTCTTTGGTTGACATTTGTCTCCTGGAGATCTTGTTCTTCACTTCTTTCTCCTGCTTCCACTTCGGGATGATTCTTCTTTGAATCCTGACCCTCAATCTTAGTCTCATCCTGGTCTTCTGAGATCTGGCCACCTACAACTTCGTTAAGACCATCATCCTTGCCTCAGATGTTTTTCTACAGCTACCTTTTTTTCGAAATAGTGATCATTCTTGAAGGCACCAGTCGAACGTGTGAGAAATCTATCATAAGGCAACAAAGTGGCTACAACTAAGAGTCACCGTAGCATCCGGAGAGAAGAGAGAAGAAGCTGCAAGACTAGTGTCCAGCTATTGACAGAATAACGTATATACAGATGTAAGTTTTCTTCTGAGCAAGATGTGAAATATGACTACTAGGAAAATGACAGATACTTGTTAAGGTGAATAAATCATCTTTGCCTCATCTACTGTACATGACCAAAACTTAATAAAACATTTTTAAAACTATGACCTTAGTAATTCATTCTGATGACAGGCAGCTCTTACATTAAGTGTAGAAAATATTGTAGCTCATTCTAACATAGAGACCATGTTAATAATTTTTGGGAAGGGGTGGTTATCAATTAGAATATTAACATTCATCATTCAAAACTCCACAAATATACACATTTGCATCCATTTTCTTAGCTAAAACAATAGGTGATGCCCATTCAAAGGGTATAACTTCCTCAATTATCTCATGTGCGAGCATCTTCTCCAACATGCATTGTAAATCCTTCCTCACACTAATGAGTACTCGCCTTATTTTCGTTTGCACAGGTTTGGCATCACTCTTCGAAAATATTGTGACAACATTATCTTGTAATTTTCTTACATTGATTATTCTTTTTCCTAAAATCTCCAGGGACAGATTTGACAGTCTTAGAGGTAGTCTTGTTCAGTCACAGACACAATATTCATACTCTAAAATACATTCTACTTTTTGTGCCACAAAAACTTTAATCCAACCTCGTTTTCCTTTGAAGGCAACATATGGGACACAATAACCTATAAAAATCAATCATATGGCCAACAAACGAGACATCATTCTTATCTGGGTTTTCCAAACCCTCAACCTTCTCACCCAAAAAACATTAAAATATTTAGTTATAATGGCATAGGGTGAGTTCAAATCTGCCATCGCACAATATTCAGTACCCTTAAGTTGAATGGAAACATTTGGTGGACCTGAATCATCCTCATATTTACACTGCCTACAATGCCTATGCACAAAACTATATATTTCCCTTTACACCAGTTGTAATTCAAATCAGAAGACATGTTTGAAAGGCGAGATCGTATGTGCTCGACTGAGGAATGTTCTTACCTATCTTACCAAATTCTGTCACTTGACTCCTAAACTGATGTGTTCTCCTCGTCCTAATTCTTTTCCTGAACTGATAGAAGTGGTACTTCTCATTGATCATCGGTTGGAGGAACAGAAGTGTAAAAGAAGAAGATCCTGGAGTATTGGTCTTTTATTCTTACTTGGAACGTTTGTGCATAGATCCAAGTATTTCTTGCCAGAAGGTACCCTCAGCCAAGAAGAGCCCAGGCAAAACATGGCAATAATAGGTGCTGTGTCTGAAGCAGAACAATCCCATAGAAGGAAAGCAGACCAGTGCTTGTACTGTGGAGATCCAGGTAACCTGATTTGTGAATTCTCCTCTATGTCCTAAAGTCCTTGGGAAACACAATGGTCCATTCTTTTTAAGGGAGGAAGGATCAGGTAGACTGGCTCTCCCTTACTTAGGCTTTTCTTTGAACTACTCAAGTATTACACCAAGAGCACACATATTTCTCCATCAAATTTCACTTTGAGCCATTATAAATATGAGATCAAGGTGTTTCCCTTGTTAGACTGTGGAACTTTTGGAATCGATAATCATGACACAGGCTCATAACACCATAAACCTAGGAGACAAACGAAGGTACCAGAAAATGTGCATTCTGTCGATGGAACTCGTAGTTTCTCATCCTGTCAAGGAGAAGACCAGGCCTATTTTAGTTTTGTTTACAGAGCACAAGGAAAAGCTGATTGCCTCGCCCAATTATGCAGTGATATTTGGCTTGGCCTGCCTTATCAGACATAATCCATATATAAACTCGAACACCTTTACCATTTCCTTGCCATCTCAATTATGTGAAAAGCATTCTTTTTTTCCTGTGGAGATTAATTGTCCCCTGCAGAGGATAATTCTGCTAGACGATCTTCTATTCTCACCACTGCAAATGTAACTTCTATTCCAGTGTGCTATCAAGAATACCCTAATGTTTTTGTCAAGCCTACAGTATGTTCTTTACCACCCCATGGAGAATTCGGCGGTGCTATACGTATTGAACTGCAAGCAGTAATTCCCTTTAGATGAGTAAATCCATTGTCTGAGAAAGAAAATGAAATGCTAAAGGAATATCTATGTGAAACTCTAAAAAATGGCATGACTGTCCATTCCACTTCCCCAGCTGGGGCATCTATGTTCTGCGCTGTTGTATCTCAGGCCTTGCATTGATTACCATGGATTAAATAAAGTAGCAATTAATAACATATTCCAATTCCGTCTAATAATAGATATTCCTGAAAGTGTTTGCGGTGCCAAGGTCTTCACTAAGATTGATTTGTGCAGAGCTTATTATTTCCATTGCATTAACCATGGAGATGAGTGGGAGACTGCATTTCGCACTCCATTTGGACACTTCAAATGCAGGGTTATACCCTTTGTTTTGTGCAGTGCCCTTGTGGTTTTTCAGAGGTAATATCACCGGAGTACTAATAGAGGAACATCCTATGATAACTCTATGGAAGAACAAGCCTTTCAAGATCTCAAGAGAGTTTTCACGCAAGCTCCAGGCTTATGGCATCCTGATCCACTTAAGAATTTTTCAATTTCGGAAAAAGCAGCAGTACCTGTACTACTGCAAAGGCATGATAATGATGGTTTGGAACATCCTATTAGCTCACTGTCTTAACTGGCTTATAGCTAACGCTGCTGCTTTCCCTTTAATGTTACTCAACATTATGTCTGATACCGCCACAAAATTGCCCATCAGTTTCATCCCTAAGTCCAGGGCAGCTGCTGCCCCATGCTCATTCTGGACCTGTTTTAATACTTCAGGTAGAACTGCCAAAGAAGGGGTACCATGTGTTCTGGTATATACTGCAGCGAAGACAGTACCCCAAGGGGCACAGTCCTCTACCGGGGAGCCATCCCCATTGGCAAGTAGACAGTCTCCTGTGTTTTTCTTGCAGGCCTGTATGGGGAAATACTGCTTTAAGCTGATTTGTGTTTTGAGCAATCCAAAACAGAATTTCTTCCCTCTTAGTGGGGACCTTTCCCATAACTGTATTCTGTGTTTGCGGGCTAATGCCCGGTGTGACCAATTGTGGTGGTGCAGCTTGACCAGCCCGTGCAGGCAGTCGCGACCCGTCCCCTGCCAAAGAGGCGGGGCGGGCCGGAGGAGAGCCCTGGGGGAGGCCGGGGCATAGGGGAGACTCGGGGGGAACAAGGGAAATAAATTTACCTGATCGCCGCCGTCGCCTCCTCCGCAGTCCGCGCCGTCTCGCTCTTCCTGATTCTGGGAAAGGCTCCCAGACTGCACTGGGCCAATCATGACGCTGCAGGAAAGCAGCGTTATGATTGGTCTGAACGCTTCAACTTTGCGCTCCCACGCAGACTGGGAGCCTGTGCCTTATTTCTCCAGCCCCAGCAACGCAGCTGGGGCTGGAGAAAGCTACGCTACGCATGAGGTGTTTGGTCGGCCTGAAACGCCGGCCAAACACCTCATGCGCAGTGCACTCCCCCACCACAGTGTTATCCCCATGGACCCGCCTCCAAGACTCGTCAGAGTCCTGGGGGCGGGTCCAGGTGGATTTTAAAAAACGATAATAAAACGGGTTAGAAACCTGTTTTATTTGATGGGGCTGTTGGTGGGGGGGCGGCGCTCCTCCGCCCTAATGGAAGGGCCGCCGCTGCGCGCAGGAGTAAGTGTTAATGTTCGTATCACAAACTGTGTAAAGCATCCGTATATTGTTACTAGATTATAATATAATCCCTGCAGCTGGGCTATGGTCAAGTGATTGACACCGGGATGCAGTGTGTAACCTGCTAGGACTGGACATGTCACCCTGTCATTGCTGAGTGGGCTCAGTCTCACATTTTGTAAAGTATAGGAGAGAGCGCCTTTAAACCAATTAGCATGTTCTTGGTAAGTAAGAGAGACTTCTATCGCCTCATATGGAGTGTATTCATCTGATGTTTCAGCTTTTTTATATTCGTGAAACACCCATGTCGTATTATCTGCCGCTGGGAATGTAACCCAGGAATAGAACACCTCTGTTCTATATGCTTCTTGTGCCTCTACCACGAAGGTAATGTCCCCACCATCTACTGTGAGGCCTTTTTGTAGTAGTTTCTGAGTGACTGCATATCTGCAGTTCTCATAGATTTTTTCTGCCATTTTATGTAAGAAATGAATTACAGAGTTAGGCTAACACAGTGGGAATTAGATCTTTTCAAGCATGAATTACCAACAGCAAATACATAGGATATACCCGCTTAGCTGAGGATGATATTCAAACCTACCACAGACGTCTCTGGTTTAAAAGGTGTGTAAGGATCTCTGAGAAGGCATGATTGAGCTACTAAGTTGAGCCATACAAAATAAGAAACCAACCAACGTTGGCGGCGCCATGTCGTGTAGTTTCTACTAATCAGTAGGAACTGCGCGTTTGTGGACGACATAAACTTAGGATGGTGCCAGAATGATTCCATGCACCCTCGCAGGATATGTTGTCCCTTAGACCAGCTAGCACACAGTGCCATCATAAGTCCCCCTAACCTAGACAGGGGGCGAACAGTTCTGGCAACTACTGAACATGACAACCCTGTTCCCTCAGGAACCGTGGTGACAGATCTTGAACTTTCCACTCAGACACTTGTGCTGTCTTTCGCTCAGCGAAATATACAAAGAATACAGGATGAGATGTTTTCAATATTTATTGAACCAAAGTGATTCTTGTATAGAAAATATGTGCTGCAATGATCAATAGTCAAAAACAGACGAAAGTTATAATAAGTGTCAGGACAGTGAACGCAATGAAGAGTTCCACCATCTTGCTGAAACAATGGATATATACAAGCATATGTAACAATATAACAATCTAGTGTACTCCTACTGTGCAAACCCTAACCTATGTGTCTATGGTGTAAGTGTATCTTCTGCCAAGAAACCCCCTATTGGATGATCCAACCCCGTTACCTGGTGGGTAAGAATGTGGGGATCTGTCTTGGTCACGAACTGGACACCCATCGCAGAGATGTCAGTCAGCTGCTGGGCGAAAGCTTCAGCATGCAGGCGCCCCTCAAAGTCAGCCGAAGTGTCTCCTCTGATTATACTTGGAAACAAAAGGCTATTTATAGAAAAAGGCATCCTTGCCTTGGGATGAGATTGTGATCAGGCTGCCATTGTTTGTTTTCCACAGATAGCTGTGCCACCATATGGACGTAATAACAAACACATTTGCACAACGTACGTGAGGGCCTTGTTCACAATGCCAAGGCAAAGTGATAGTGTTCTCTTCAAGTTTATTCGTGTTAGCAAGGTCCAAGAAACAAACCCAATTGTCACGAATGCAAAAGTGTGTCAAAAGTCAATGTGGTAAAGTGAACACAACTTTAGGAGAGAACCGAGATTTCATCAGGCCAAGTCCAGCCAGACAGTGGAAAGCCATGGTCAAGGGGCCGAAGAGGTCCCGCCAAGGTTCTAAAGTGTATACCTATAGAGAGGATTGTGTTTCCCAGAGTCAAAACGGGGCGAGGGACCTACCGTGGGACCCCGAGACACAAGACTGGTATGACTGAAATCCGAAAGCAATACCAAGGTGCAGTCACCAAGAACGGGTAGGCAAATGAATGCATGTGTCGACAAATTATGATGATGTTAAAGGCCTACATGTGGTGATGATGAAGATGATAAAAGTTTAATGATGTTGAAAACCTTATGATGATGATGTATGATGAAAAGAGTGTTCTATAGTTATACCTCTTCAAAGCTTTCGGATTAACAGAAGATGGGTAACTTGTGTATTAAACAATCAAAACCTGATCAGACCTAGCCGGCACCTCTTGTTAAGATTCGCCTCGTTGGGAAATAATGACAACAAGCATTGGCATAGCCAATAGGTCTCGCCTTTGGGGCCTTATAATTGTTTAGACAGAGCTATTGGCTTTGTTAATGTTTTTAATATGTGTTGTAGAGCATTGTGAATGTTGTGCAGCATGTTTAAAAGTTATAAGTTATAATAAAAAAGTGTTATAACCATTTTTGTCACCTTATATATAACCTAGAAAACATTATATACAACTGAAGTACCCTAATAAAATCCAGAATTAACACCAAAAATGTGTTCTAGTTTTTTTGTTTACGCAAATGCTGGCAAATGCTGTCATGTCTAAATGTGTATGGCTTACCTTTGCTTCGAAGTAGTAAATAAAATAGATTGTACCAATGTTTTTATAGATCAACAGGTCTAGCCCCTACGGCTCTGTATGCCTGCCTATACATTTCAATATATCAGGCTGTTGATGTAGTGATGTGTCTACTGTTTATAAATGTATGCATATGCAAAACAAAGAGAGAGGAAGGGAAAAATATCGGACACTCCTACTCCCCTCAGGATAAATCAAATAAACAACAAAGGAGTGTGACACTAATACAAGAGGAGCACACAAATATCCTTCTTAAATATAGTGTTAACTAAACAGAATGAAACCACCTTCGGTTTTTCTGAAAGCCCTCACTCACCAACCTAGTTGGTGACATGCTTCATCATCGGGCCCCACCAGGAGTGGCCGAATGCCACCCTAGTGTGCTACGACGCCAGTGTTACTGCGGAGCTGGTTGAAAAATAGGTGAGAAGTGAAATAGGTGAATTTAAAAAGTCCAAAATGTAACAAAAATCTTTTATTTATTTGCCAATTAGACGTGATTAAAAACAAGTGTGAGATAAAGGACCAAATTAAAAGTCCATTTTTATCCCCAAAGTGTAGGTCAACATGTTTCTGCCTTTAAGTGACCGTTCGTCAGGCATTCGTCAGGACCAAAGGTGTGGTAAATCAACCCGGCGGTATGGGCGCACTAAGGCCCACCCTAACCAAGGATTGTTAGTGTAAAAAATCAGAACACTAAAAAGATTCCCTCTATTTAAAGCGGAACCGAGTTTATTCTGCAAAAGATGCAAAACGGACAAACAAACAAATAGGAGACAAAAACAACGAAAGATTATTTCAATATGCCCTAGATGGTTGTTATAACAAGAATAACATAAAATGGTGCTCTTCGGGGTGCTAAGATAACCATAGCTCGAACACAAGTGTCAAGAATAGTGATCTCGTGCACCTACTCATATTACATGAGTGCCGTGAAACATCAGAGGGCCATAGTCCTCGTCACGCCAAATGGCGTGGATTGTAAAAACCAAGTTATGAGCATAAAACCATACAAATGCCCCATAAAAATTATTATTATCGACTACTGCGTGTACTATACCTACATAAGCCGATAGACATGGTGCTCGTAGGGCAAGAAAAGTAACGCTAGT
The DNA here is from genome assembly GCA_963921515.1 of Calotriton arnoldi. Taxonomy (NCBI): domain Eukaryota; kingdom Metazoa; phylum Chordata; class Amphibia; order Caudata; family Salamandridae; genus Calotriton; species Calotriton arnoldi. The sequence continues at coordinate 188,486 of CAWUFW010018396.1, read as the reverse complement.
TGATAAGTAACAATTCTTACAGTAGGTGCTAACACTCAATGCACCATAGGTCTCGGGAAAGGGGTGATGACGCATTGGCACAACCTAAGAAATGAGCGAAAACAACGTTAAATGAGAATGCCTAATGCAAACCACTAACATCGGAGCGTACTTATCTTGTGAAAAGTGTGACTCACGCCCTGTCCGCCAGGCACCCGTTTGGAACCTAGGAGAAGTCTCTCTAGCCGGACCCCGAAGATCGTCCATGACCCGAATGGACGTCATTAATAAAGCCCCGGAAGAAGATGGGCTCAATACACAACGAGCGCGAAGCTCAGGGTGGGCGTGATTACTGCTGTAAGCTACACCAATCAACGGCATTCATGTTAGATTGCCCTGTAAAAAGGAGCCAATCAACGAGGACGCTGTCAATAAAGAATGGTTGGCTGATAGCCAATCAGAAGAAATGGAGGAAAGCTATTCCTCACTACTCCAATCAGGAGGCGGATAGCAACTCAGAATGACTCGACTAGAACATGCGTTGTCAAGGTAACCGACAACACAAAAGAATATGTACTTGTAAAATGTAAACATCACTCGGTAGCACGATCTCATTAGAATTAATAAAGCAACAACCATGAGTTCATACAGTCAAAGGACCACTCGAAGACGACTCAATCATAAAAACTAAATATTACAAAGAGTCTCAAAAAGGTTAATTAGTATGCCAAACAGGAAGATGATATAAGAAGAGTGCCACAATTCTCCAAACCGGAGAGGCACGAAACCCCCAAGTGACTAGTTAACATTCAAGGGGTCAGGGCAAAGTACGTAAAACCACAGAAGGGATATTAATGTCACCATTGGTCTGAATATAGACAGAACGACCATCATTCACACGTAATGGAATCAGCAAAAATGTTGTCAGGCCAATATGCCCCTTCATAATGAACTTAGTCATAAGGACAAATTTTATATACATCCAAATCTATATACATACAAGACTAATGTTGGGTTCAAGGAAGGTCCAGTCTGTCACTTGGAACAAAATTGTTAACAGAAACCCAAACTTAAAAGGATATTGCGAACGAGGGTAAAGAAGCCTAATAATAGGTACTTCAGAAGTCGCCACAACAGATTCAGAACAGAGGAGTCAGAACTGGAATTCAGAATCCAAAAAACATAACAGCAAAATATACATGCCATGAGAAGGGAGGAGGGGAACCCCAAAGGACTGAGTATACAAGGGGGTCAAAAAACTGATAGAATAGGGCCAAGAGATAACCACATGACCACCGAAGACCTCGTGACCAATTCCAAAATAGCAGATAATTACAAAAAATTAGTTCTGCATGACATTTGTCCACGGAATATGGTCATTCAAACCTAATGTATTTGTCCCAAGACGGTACACCCATCTTTGTTCTTTTTCAAAAAGGGCTTTCTGAATATTCCTTTACTGTTGACCTGTTCAATCACAGTCCACCCCATATCATTAGTAGTGTGGTTATACTGCAAAAAATGCTCACTCAATTTAGTTGACTCTCGACCGCACCTAATATTGCTGCGATGTTCACATATGCGTACTTTAATTTTTCGCGTAGTCATTCCCACATATTGCAACCCACAAGGGCAAGTTATTAGGTATACCACATTGGTGGAGTTGCAATTAGTGTGTGCTCTTTGTGTCCATACTTTGTTTGGTTCGAGGTTTAAGGTTTTTGAATGTCGTGTGAGGTGGCAAATGCTACAGTTGGAGCACGGGTAATGACCTGTTACTCTGGGTAAACCCCAAGCGTCAGTGATAGAAGGAAAGTTTTGCACTGTGGTTACCCTTGGACGTGTGTTGACCAATGTGTCCCTAAGACTACAGCCTCTTTTGAAAGAAAACAAAGGCTTCTCCCAGCTTCTGTTATTGCTGTTTATGATACGCCAATTTTTATTTATGATTTTCTTGACTGCGTTGGATGCAGAGCTAAAGGTGGTGACACATGTCAAGGGTATTGAACTAGGCTCTTTCGGAAATTCTTCGAGGAGCACCTCCCTGGGCTGATATCTTGCTCTTTTGTAACCCTTTGTAAGTATCTTATCAGGGTAACCTCGTTTCTTCAATTTGCTTGTTAGGTCGGTGGCCTGTTGACGAAAAATCAGCCAGTTGGCTGCAATTCCTCCTTAGACGCAAAAATTGCCCATATGGGAGATTCTCCCATAAGGCCCTTGGATGGAAGCTAGTAAACTCCAAGAGGTTATTTCTCGCTGTGGGTTTATAGTGAGTCTTGGTGGAGAAATATCCATCATGTTTTGAAATCACCACATCCAAGAAGATGACCTCTTGTCTACCAATTGTATGAGTAAACTTAAGATTTAAATCGAGCGTATTGATCCAAAGAAGAAAGGCCTGGAGTGATTCGTCTGATCCTTGCCAGATGATCAGCACGTCGTCAATATATCTCTTCCATAAACCTATGGAGGAGATGAAAGGGTTGCTAGCATCCTGAATATACTTATGTTCAAAATCGTGAACATACAGACCTGCCACACTTGGGGCAAAGGTACTCCCCATAGAAGTTCCGGTAGACTGGAGAAACAACTTCCCTTTAAACTCAAAGAAGTTCTTCTTAAGAGCCAAAGTAGCACACTTAAGGATGAATTCCTTGGGTGTATTATACTCCCAAATAGTGGCATCTAGAGCTTGCCCCAGGACTCTGATGGTATCGTCCTGGGGAATGCTGGTGTAAAGACTTTCAATATCTAGTGTCACCAGTATTGTTTCATCCATATCACATTGTAAATTTTGTAAGAGATTCAGCAGATTTTTTGTATCCCTCAAATAGGTTGGCGTTTGTTGAACTAAAGGTTTTAAGAAATGGTCACAAAAACGTGATAGTGGCTCCAGAAGGGAGCCAATGCCAGAGACAATGGGCCGACCCGGAGGAGGTATCTTATTTTTATGTATTTTAGGCAACGTATAAAAATACGGCACGACGCCATCACCCTCCGTCAGAAAGTCTGCCTCATGTCTCGAAATGTGGCCATCAGTCACTGCTTCCAGGACCAGCTCTTTAATGCACTTTTTAGTTCTGAAGATGGATCAGAGGTTAGTGGTTGATAATTTTTCGTCTCCCCCAACAACCGTAGGCATTCATGTTCATAATCAGTAGTATTAAGAATTACCACTGCACCGCCTTTGTCAGCAGGTTTAATGGTAATATTGGGATTACCTTTTAGTTGTTCAAGGGCCTGAAACTCACTTGCACTCAGATTCTTAAAAGTGGTTGGTTCTGTTAGGTTTTCGATTTCATTAAAAACTGCCTGCTCAAAGGTAGTGATCTCTGCTGGTATTGTGTGAGGGGGAGGTGTAAAAGAAGATTTTGTTCTCAGGGTGGTGTCCCCTACATTCTGATTCTGGATCTCCATCTCCTTCCCTTCAAAAAAGGCTCTTAGTTTCAATTTTCGAAAAAAATTGGAGAGTTCACAGTGTAAGCGAAATTTGTCCAGACGGGTGTAGGGACAAAACCCAACCCTTTTTCCAGTACTCTAGTTTCTACATCCGATAGAGTTACATTTGACAGATTCACAATCAAACTCCCTGGGCACTCGTGCCTGCTTGTGGTTGTTTGCTCCGGGTGTGGTTGCCCACTACATCGTCTTGTTCCCACCGTACTTCTGTTTGTCCTCTCCTCTTGCCCCTTCCCCTTCTGCCCCTCTCTAAAAAACTATACCTATACCATTACTATACCTCGCTTTAACACCCCTCCCCCCTTTTCCCTCCTCTTTTTTTGCTTTCGATCCAAGGGCCTAAGATGGCCAACTTTGGTCTTACATACTCAGAGTCTGAGGTTGATGCTATCTTAGCACGCCCATCTTTGTTTGCGGACCCCTCCATCTCACAGGCCATTACGCACACTAGTGAGTGGGACCAACTTTCTGAACTTAAGAAAAATAGAATACGTACAATTCTGCATGGCACAATTCTGACGGAATACTTGCGGACTAATACAGCACCTAGAGGCTTACTGGTAACTAATGCACCAAGGATTTTCCTTGAAGATGCTCTTTTTAGAAAAGAGTGGGCTATGATCGCGTGGCGATGTACACGCGACTGGCTTGTTCTGATTATTAAAACAGCAGTCAGACTGTCTGAAGCTATAATGGTGGAGATTGTACAAACGGAAACCCACTTTAAGACCACACTCACTGGATATAAAAAAAGACTGGATGATATCAACAAAGACATTAATGAATATAAAGACAACCTCACTCAAACCAAAGTAGCTCAATTTCAGAAAGATCTTAAAAAATTCTCCTTCAATAAGGTGTATCCTTATGCGGATGAAGCCTATACACCTTCTATTAAATCACACTCAGGGACAGGAAGCTCAGATGAAAACTCCTCTAATAGCAGCAACTCAAGTAGCGGTAGCTATAAATATAAACAGAGAGGAGGTATGAGAGGCAGGACTCGCCCTCCTTTTTCCAGCAACCGATGTGGTCGCATTATCCAATGCAAGGAGGGGGAAGTGTCCACCCCATGCAGTATCAATATCCTCATATGCCTCCTATGGGTTGGAACCCGGGTTTTGTACCGAACCAGATGTATCAGCCTAACCCTTATGGGCCACCTTTTTTAGAGAGGGGCAGAAGGGGAAGGGGCAAGAGGAGAGGACAAACAGAAGTACGGTGGGAACAAGACGATGTAGTGGGCAACCACACCCGGAGCAAACAACCACAAGCAGGCACGAGTGCCCAGGGAGTTTGATTGTGAATCTGTCAAATGTAACTCTATCGGATGTAGAAACTAGAGTACTGGAAAAAGGGTTGGGTTTTGTCCCTACAGCCCGTCTGGACAAATTTCGCTTACACTGTGAACTCTCCAATTTTTTTCGAAAATTGAAACTAAGAGCCTTTTTTGAAGGGAAGGAGATGGAGATCCAGAATCAGAATGTAGGGGACACCACCCTGAGAACAAAATCTTCTTTACACCTCCCCCTCACACAATACCAGCAGAGATCACTACCTTTGAGCAGGCAGTTTTTAATGAAATCGAAAACCTAACAGAACCAACCACTTTTAAGAATCTGAGTGCAAATGAGTTTCAGGCCCTTGAACAACTAAAAGGTAATCCCAATATTACCATTAAACCTGCTGACAAAGGCGGTGCAGTGGTAATTCTTAATACTACTGATTATGAACATGAATGCCTACGGTTGTTGGGGGAGACGAAAAATTATCAACCACTAACCTCTGATCCATCTTCAGAACTAAAAAGTGCATTAAAGAGCTGGTCCTGGAAGCAGTGACTGATGGCCACATTTCGAGACATGAGGCAGACTTTCTGACGGAGGGTGATGGCGTCGTGCCGTATTTTTATACGTTGCCTAAAATACATAAAAATAAGATACCTCCTCCGGGTCGGCCCATTGTCTCTGGCATTGGCTCCCTTCTGGAGCCACTATCACGTTTTTGTGACCATTTCTTAAAACCTTTAGTTCAACAAACGCCAACCTATTTGAGGGATACAAAAATCTGCTGAATCTCTTACAAAATTTACAATGTGATATGGATGAAACAATACTGGTGACACTAGATATTGAAAGTCTTTACACCAGCATTCCCCAGGATGATACCATCAGAGTCCTGGGGCAAGCTCTAGATGCCACTATTTGGGAGTATAATACACCCAAGGAATTCATCCTTAAGTGTGCTACTTTGGCTCTTAAGAAGAACTTCTTTGAGTTTAAAGGGAAGTTGTTTCTCCAGTCTACCGGAACTTCTATGGGGAGTACCTTTGCCCCAAGTGTGGCAGGTCTGTATGTTCACGATTTTGAACATAAGTATATTCAGGATGCTAGCAACCCTTTCATCTCCTCCATAGGTTTATGGAAGAGATATATTGACGACGTGCTGATCATCTGGCAAGGATCAGACGAATCACTCCAGGCCTTTCTTCTTTGGATCAATACGCTCGATTTAAATCTTAAGTTTACTCATACAATTGGTAGACAAGAGGTCATCTTCTTGGATGTGGTGATTTCAAAACATGATGGATATTTCTCCACCAAGACTCACTATAAACCCACAGCGAGAAATAACCTCTTGGAGTTTACTAGCTTCCATCCAAGGGCCTTGCGGGAGAATCTCCCATATGGGCAATTTTTGCGTCTAAGGAGGAATTGCAGCCAACTGGCTGATTTTCGTCAACAGGCCACCGACCTAACAAGCAAATTGAAGAAACGAGGTTACCCTGATAAGATACTTACAAAGGGTTACAAAAGAGCAAGATATCAGCCCAGGGAGGTGCTCCTCGAAGAATTTCCGAAAGAGCCTAGTTCAATACCCTTGACATGTGTCACCACCTTTAGCTCTGCATCCAACGCAGTCAAGAAAATCATAAATAAAAATTGGCGTATCATAAACAGCAATAACAGAAGCTGGGAGAAGCCTTTGTTTTCTTTCAAAAGAGGCCGTAGTCTTAGGGACACATTGGTCAACACACGTCCAAGGGTAACCACAGTGCAAAACTTTCCTTCTATCACTGACGCTTGGGGTTTACCCAGAGTAACAGGTCATTACCCGTGCTCCAACTGTAGCATTTGCCACCTCACACGACATTCAAAAACCTTAAACCTCGAACCAAACAAAGTATGGACACAAAGAGCACACACTAATTGCAACTCCACCAATGTGGTATACCTAATAACTTGCCCTTGTGGGTTGCAATATGTGGGAATGACTACGCGAAAAATTAAAGTACGCATATGTGAACATCGCAGCAATATTAGGTGCGGTCGAGAGTCAACTAAATTGAGTGAGCATTTTTTGCAGTATAACCACACTACTAATGATATGGGGTGGACTGTGATTGAACAGGTCAACAGTAAAAGGAATATTCAGAAAGCCCTTTTGAAAAAGAACAAAGATGGGTGTACCGTCTTGGGACAAATACATTAGGTTTGAATGACCATATTCCGTGGACAAATGTCATGCAGAACTAATTTTTGTAATTATCTGCTATTTTGGAATTGGTCACGAGGTCTTCGGTGGTCATGTGGTTATCTCTTGGCCCTATTCTATCAGTTTTTGACCCCCTTGTATACTCAGTCCTTTGGCCTTCCCTCCTCCCTTCTCATGGCATGTATATTTTGCTGTTATGTTTTTGGATTCTGAATTCCAGTTCTGACTCCTCTGTTCTGAATCTGTTGTGGCGACTTCTGAAGTACCTATTATTAGGCTTCTTTACCCTCGTTCGCAATATCCTTTTAAGTTTGGGTTTCTGTTAACAATTTTGTTCCAAGTGACAGACTGGACCTTCCTTGAACCCAACATTAGTCTTGTATGTATATAGATTTGGATGTATATAAAATTTGTCCTTATGACTAAGTTCATTATGAAGGGGCATATTGGCCTGACAACATTTTTGCTGATTCCATTACGTGTGAATGATGGTCGTTCTGTCTATATTCAGACCAATGGTGACATCAATATCCCTTCTGTGGTTTTACGTACTTTGCCCTGACCCCTTGAATGTTAACTAGTCACTTGGGGGTTTCGTGCCTCTCCGGTTTGGAGAATTGTGGCACTCTTCTTATATCATCTTCCTGTTTGGCATACTAATTAACCTTTTTGAGACTCTTTGTAATATTTAGTTTTTATGATTGAGTCGTCTTCGAGTGGTCCTTTGACTGTATGAACTCATGGTTGTTGCTTTATTAATTCTAATGAGATCGTGCTACCGAGTGATGTTTACATTTTACAAGTACATATTCTTTTGTGTTGTCGGTTACCTTGACAACGCCTGTTCTAGTCGAGTCATTCTGAGTTGCTATCCGCCTCCTGATTGGAGTAGTGAGGAATAGCTTTCCTCCATTTCTTCTGATTGGCTATCAGCCAACCATTCTTTATTGACAGCGTCCTCGTTGATTGGCTCCTTTTTACAGGGCAATCTAACATGATTGCCGTTGATTGGTGTAGCTTACAGCAGTAATCACGCCCACCCTGAGCTTCGCGCTCGTTGTGTATTGAGCCCATCTTCTTCCGGGGCTTTATTAATGACGTCCATTCGGGTCATGGACGATCTTCGGGGTCCGGCTAGAGAGACTTCTCCTAGGTTCCAAACGGGTGCCTGGCGGACAGGGCGTGAGTCACACTTTTCACAAGATAAGTACGCTCCGATGTTAGTGGTTTGCATTAGGCATTCTCATTTAACGTTGTTTTCGCTCATTTCTTAGGTTGTGCCAATGCTTCATCACCCCTTTCCCGAGACCTATGGTGCATTGAGTGTTAGCACCTACTGTAAGAATTGTTACTTATCAACTAGCGTTACTTTTCTTGCCCTACGAGCACCATGTCTATCGGCTTATGTAGGTATAGTACACGCAGTAGTCGATAATAATAATTTTTTATGGGGCATTTGTATGGTTTTATGCTCATAACTTGGTTTTTACAATCCACGCCATTTGGGGTGACGAGGGACTATGGCCCTCTGATGTTTCACGGCACTCATGTAATATGAGTAGGTGCACGAGATCACTATTCTTGACACTTGTGTTCGAGCTATGGTTATCTTAGCACCCCGAAGAGCACCATTTTATGTTATTCTTGTTATAACAACCATCTAGGGCATATTGAAATAATCTTTCGTTGTTTTTTGTCTCCTATTTGTTTGTTTGTCCGTTTTGCATCTTTTGCAGAATAAACTCGGTTCCGCTTTAAATAGAGGGAATCTTTTTAGTGTTCTGATTTTTTACACTAACAATCCTTGGTTAGGGTGGGCCTTAGTGCGCCCATACCGCCGGGTTGATTTACCACACCTTTGGTCCTGACGAATGCCTGACGAACGGTCACTTAAAGGCAGAAACATGTTGACCTACACTTTGGGGATAAAAATTGACTTTTAATTTGGTCCTTTATCTCACACTTGTTTTTAATCACGTCTAATTGGCAAATAAATAAAAGATTTTTTGTTACATTTTGGACTTTTTAAATTCACCTATTTCACTTCTCACCTATTTTTCAACCAGCTCCGCAGTAACACTGGCGTCGTAGCACACTAGGGTGGCATTCGGCCACTCCTGGTGGGGCCCGATGATGAAGCATGTCACCAACTAGGTTGGTGAGTGAGGGCTTTCAGAAAAACCGAAGGTGGTTTCATTCTGTTTAGTTAACACTATATTTATAAATGTATGCATACACCTGGTGCTCGTTGTACCTGAGGGAGAACCTATTCGCATGCATCCATCTAATATATATATATATACCGCTCTATCGTCCTAGCCACCGCCCTCATGATCCCTTTTCACTGTGTTTTGTTCACCAGCTGACACTCTCCCACAAGCCCTGAAAAGTGCCCAAACGCCTGGGAATCACTGTATACATGCTTTGTGCATAAACTGCTTCAAAAATACACTTCGCTCTTTCTGTTTACAGAATCTTGCATAACCGCTGGCAGAGAGACAGAAAGACATGGAGAGGGAGAAACGTACGGACAAGCAAACACAGATAAGCAACATAGAAAACTGTGTATAAAGACAGAGAGAGCGAGACACGGACAGTGAGACAGGGACAGGCATAGATAGACACGCAAGCATAGACAGGGATAGACAGAGACAGAGCGAGACAAGGGCAGTGAGACAGGCTATACAGATAAGTGAACAGGGATAGTGAAAGGCGGACATATAGACAGAGACAAAGAAACAGAGACACGGTGAAAAACAGACAGATGCTGAGGAGGAACATGGCACGAGACAGATAAACAGACAAAGTCATAGAAACCATGAGACCGAGGGGCGGACACAGAAAGACACAGGGACAATCAGAGGCCACAGGAGAGAGAGGCCTTGACAGAGGGTGCTGACGGTCACACCGACAGGCACAGCGGCTAGAGGCGGCAGGTGCCAAGAGAGAGCGCTTCTGCACACCGTGTGTGCAGAGAGCAGCCCCCGCTTTAATGTCGGTGATAATCTGCACTGTTAACATCGCATTATCCCCAGATACACGGGATCACCAGTGTCTTTGTAACGTAGGCAAAAAATCATGTACTGTAAGTAAATATAACAGACAGTTCTTATCACAAAGCTGATATAAGCATTGTACGTATGCATTTTCATGTCTAAATGTGTATGGCTTACCTTTGCTTCGAAGTAGTAAATAAAATAGTACTGTGGAAAATCTGCTGCGCAAATAAATCGACCAACTGTGTGGTAAATACCTAAAGTAAACGTGGTGCATTTAGCACGTCTGTCTCTAACTTCTCGAATTAAGCCATGTTCACACCTTTTTACTGCTGTCTTTTAAAACATACCAAAAAAATTAACGGAAATAACCCAACGTGATTTCTGCGCCCGGCAGCCACAGCCCTGTGAATTGGTGGCCTTCTCCTTCAACAGCACAAAGGGAGCCAGCGGCCTGGCCTTTCCCTGCTAATTACTGCGCGAGGCTGGGCCGGCGCACCCTCACTTCAAAGGCCCTGCGAGGGGGGAGCACAGGGTGTCTGCCCATTTGCAGCTGTGCGCGGGCTGGCTTTAGCTTTGCTTAACATTATGCCGCTTCAGACTTAACAGAAGAGATTTTTTTGTATTATTATTATTAAGGCACAGCAGCCGTGCAGCGAACTGGTTTAAGCAGCTGCATTGTATAAACGCGCAAAAAAGTTATTATTGTGTCTGTTTAGAAGAGGTTGGGTGTGGGGAGTAGGGGAGGGGACAGCCAACTGATGTTAATGTCGATTGTTGACTTGCCATCTGCTAGATAAGATAAGGAATGCAGCTGGCACCCTGAGCGCCGCTGCTCGCTCCCGACAGCTGGATGCCGTGGGAGTGAACATTTAGAGAAAAGGTGGGACATGCACCCGCCTTTGGCCAATTGCGTGCTTTCCTTTTTGAAAGCCACACGCAAAGGCCAATAGAATGTGTGGAAGTTGAAAAATCACACTGAAAAGTTTCGAGAAAGTCTGGAGTGATTCCAAGAGGCCTCCCCATAGAGCAGTGCATGCGCGCTGCGCTAGGCTCGACCTAAAAAGGGGTTTTGAAACATGATTATATTTACATAAATGAAATAGAATTACCAGAAAAATTCCTTCATTGCAATTTCCTGTAGAGGGTACTTTTGATTTTTTTAAATGATGCTATCTTAGAGAAATACATTCAGAGAAAGGTCGAAAGAAAGCGAGATTGGTAGAATTTGAGATTCTGAACAAGTGGAAGAGTATGCCCAAGAAAGACTGGAGAAAGAAACAGTGTCCAAATGAACTAACAAATGTATAAAGGAAACTAGTGTGCAAACAGAGAAAAATAGGAGCTTTAGAACGAGCACGCGAAGATGCCTCACAGGAAGAGTGCTGTTATACTGCCCAACCATGCATCATGCGGAAGCAGAGGACCAGGTTATGGAAAACAAAGGGGCCGATTCCGATTCGGGCCGGAAAAAATACCGACCGACTCGGTTCGGGATTATAGTCCGACCGACACGTACCAGTGTTGCCCGACCTGGGAAGTACGATGAAATGCATGGAAATCACGACCGACTCGCACGGAACTCAAGGCGAACGACCGACCCGGCCGGAAACAAGCTATCCGGCCGGGAAACAACGCGAATCGCACCGACCGACACGCACCAGGAAACAACCCGAACGAAACGTACCCGTGAACTCTGACCCGCGCAGTACGATGCAATGGGTGCAAAATCAGACCGACTCGCACGGAGCCCAAGCCATACAAAAGCCAGCCGAACAAACACAATACCCCGCGAACGACGCGTACGCCGCATATGAAACGGAGGTGAAACACAGCAGGAACGACTCGGACAGGCGCGCACGAGACAACTGCAACGTCCTACTCGGTCAGAAGAACGACTCCTACATGCACAATCACTAATGAAAAAATACAAAAAAAAAGGGCCAAACAAGCAATGACAAAGCCAATAAATATAGGGGGAGAAAAAAATGGAACAAGGACACACCCCCAACTCCACCTACATAAAGCCCACAAATCCCTACCATGATCCTTTGCAAATTCCACTGACCTGCCAGCACACAACACCATCACACAGCAAACACAGACACACACACAGCTCATCCAACACAAAAGCCACACACCATTAGCACCTCAACAAATAGCACCCTCACACACACACAGCAAAACCTACACTCACACACCCTCACTTGCACACACACACACATCAATCACCACCACCACCCATCACCATGCCCCTAAAGAAGAATCCAAAGTTCCTAGATAGTGAATTGGAAGTCATGGTAGACGAGATCCTGAGTGTAGAGCCACAGTTGTTTGGCACATTGGTCCAACAGACCCCCATGTCGCAGAAAACCAAGATGTGGGCGAGGATCGTCGACAGGGTGAACGCACAATCACCATGTTTGCGCACAAAGGAAGACATCCAGAACAGGTGGTATGATGTGCGCAGGAGGGTCAGAGACCTACTCAAGAAGGATTACCTCCTGAGCCAGCACACCGGCAGTGGCCCTCCTGCAAAACCACTATACCTCAGGCCCTGGGAGGAGAAGGTGCGGGCCATCCTACCACCAGTGAGCGTATATGGACTAACAGACATCCCAGAGCCTGGTGAGTACACAACTAATATACACAATATTGTGTGCCAATACACACACATCACTCTCAAGGGGACAGTCAAACCATCCACCCCTAGCAAATCAACAGCAACCAAAATATAATCATCCCAAGATGTGTATGTCAGTTAGATTAACACAATACATGCCATCTCATAGTGATATGTAACTGTGTCATGACATGTACAAACCTAACAACAAATAGAGCAAGGCAGTGGTACAAATATAACCAACAAACACTGCCTGATATTTTGCCACTACTAGAACACCACCTCACAGGGAAGCTCACTTAAAGGAAGGAAATCTGTGTATGCTGGTGAAGTCAGTGTAGCCAATAGCATGATGGGAGTTGTAGTCACAGATATTGGTCACCCTCACAATTGGCCCATCAACACCACTCCGAACCATGCTCACATCACAGGGAGTGGATAAGGACTGACAAGATGGCTGACACTGGCTACTGCTGTGGGGTGCACAAGGCCCTGCTGGGAACTGTGCACCAACAAACAGCAGGACACCACTGTCAGCCATCTTGCCATTGCTGTCACACTCACACACAGTGAAGTCCACTCAAAAGCAAGGAAGTACGGGCATGCTGGGAAGGGGGTGTAGGCAATAGCATGATGGGAGTTGGAGTCACAGATATTGCTCAGCCTCACAATTGGCCCATCAACACCACTCTGAACCATGCTCACATCACAGGGAGTGGAAAAGAACTTACAAGATGGCTGACACTGGCTACTGCTGTGTGGAGCACAAGGCCCTGCTGGGAACTGTGCACCAACAAACAGCACAACACCACTGTCTGACATCCTGAAAGCCAACTTGCACTCTCTGCAATGCAAGCACGTTGCATGGTGGGATATCTGGCTGGGTGGGAAGGAGGACTCACAGCACTGACCATAGTTACAATCAGCTCACCTCACACACCCCCTCAACACAAACTCCACATAACCCACCTGGGAGAATGCAATGCCTCACATACCAAATGAAGATCCCACAAAGAACCACCACCCTGGGTAATGCTGTGTGAAGCACAGGGACACACCTGGGACTTGTAGCCAAACAAACGCAAGGACAACACTGTCAGCCTTCCTGTCAGCACAGGCACACTACCCCACAGGGAAGCACAGTCCAAAGGAAGGAAGTACGGGCATGCTGGGAAGGGGGTGTAGCCAATAGCATGATGGGAGTTGGAGTCACAGATACTGCTCAGGCTCACAATTGGCCCATCAACACCACTCTGAACCCTGCTCACATCACAGGGAGTGGACAAGGACTTACAAGATGGCTGACACTGGCTACTGCTGTGGGGAGCACAAGGCCCTGCTGGGAACTGTGCACCAACAAACAGCACAACACCACTGAATGACATCCTGAGAGTCAACCTGAACCCACTGCAAGGGTGGCATGCTTCATGGTGGGATAACTGGGCCAGGTGGAGAAGGATGGCCGGATGTCCACCAAATACAACCAATGCTGGCCATGCACACACCTCAACATTCATAGTGAAATGCCCCAGGTATGCATGACAATGTGCTACACCAATATCAACCTCTTACTGTGACAACTTAGGACAATGCAATGTACATGCCCGCATCCAGAGGTACAGTCACGAATGTCAGGTGTGTGAACCATTGATGCCTGTAGAAACATTACATACAATGTGTGTCTCTTCCAAATACAGGTTACGATGATGGGGACACAGCAGCAGGCGAGGAGGAGTCCCTGTCCCAGGCTCCGGGGGACACAGAGCTCAATGGTGTGGAACAGCATCTGCCCACCTCGGATGGCGAAGACCTACCTGGTACCTCCAGTCTGAGTCATCATGCAGCACCAGCTGGACCAACATCTGCACCCCCTGCACCCACCCCTCCAACAACTGCCAACATACAGACCACCACCGCCGACACGGACAGACCAAGGACCACCGCTGACAACAGCTCAGGGTCCCAGGCCCACCGTGGAGCAACGGATGACAACACAACTAACAACCCCCAAGTGGGCCTCGGGTCACCTGTGCATGCCACCGCAGGTCCTGCATGTGTCGCCAGGGGTGGTGGGAGGGGTGGTAGACATAGGTCGCTGCTTGCAGAGGGGTCTGGACTGCATGATGACCCACAACTGGCACGCATCGCTGATGCGTACCAGGATAGCACCGGAGAGGTCAGACAGGTAGTGGGGATCCTCAAGGACATACAACAGCAGCAGGCTGCCCATCATGCCCGCTTGGACTCCCACATGGCCCGTGTGGAGACACACATGGCCCGTGTGGAGACACACATGTCGGGCATGGAGTCCAAGTGGGATACATTGCAAGAACTCACAGTGGTGCATAGGGACATATTGACATGCCTCCGCCAGATTAGCACCAACATGGCCACACCTCCCTGTGTGCCCACAACATCTGGTGCTGCAACAACTGACACCGCCACAGGGAGGGAGGAGGACTCTGGCGGAGAGTCCCCTGCACCGCAGCAGCCTGCACGTGAGGGTCCCCCCCCAAAGAAGAGGGGTCGTCCGAGGAAGGAAAACTGAGAGGTTGATGGCCACGTACATCCCCCAGGAAGCCAACACCTGCTCTGGAAATTCTCCTTTGTGTGCAAACGTTTCACCCTGTCGAATGCAACACTACTTTCCCACATGACATGGGGAGTTCAAGTTGGACTAATGTATCATATGACTGTGGACTTCACTCAGGACATTTCTGCTACCAAGACTTCCAACTCATCTGGGAACTTTGGATCACAATCACAATGTACAGCACCCACCATCCTGTGCACTATACACACACACATTTCTGTAAATAAAATCACTAGTACACCATACTTGCCACTGTTGTTATTCAAATGTGGATACTGTTATGGTGATGATGTTCTGCTAAATTACACTGTGTATGCTAACTGCTACAGCAAGTACAACACCGTCGTGTGAGTCATGGTGACGTGACACATATGAGGGAGACACACCACTAGGTCTACACAACACAGACACCAGGGCCATCGGACTCATCGCCCACAGTGATGTTGCCAGGAAATACAGTGGAATGCACAGACACCACACCAATTCAGAGTCTGTGTCAACTAGCCCACAGGTGCAGTAAGCAAATGTCAGTCAGATGTGTGACGACAGACAACGCACATCCCAAAGTGAAGCACTGGTTTATTACACATTTGTAACATGTTGTTACCACTACAAATGCAAGTTAATCCCACGTGGCAGTGGCCACATAGTCAACAAGTGCAGAAGATATGAAGTCCAGGGGTGTGTGGCACATCACCTGTAGGGAAACGACTGCTGCCACCCTGAAAGCTGAATCATGGTGTTGGGGGATCCAAGTTGACCAAACAACTCTGTAAGCACCCTGTGAAGGACAGACATGACACACAGTCAAAACCACTGAAGAACCGGACAGAACTGCAATACTCATGCCCTAAACATGTCACAAGATACCTACACAAAAGCACCTTTGCATGTCAACACTGTTGGGGAGTACAGACTACCTGTAAGGACACATCGCTGCACGCATCCAGTCAAGTGGCACATGGCCACACTAAAACAGCACCAGGGCAACACCCACACATATCATGCAAACTCACATCATTCACATTGCATCTCCCTGGATACTCACATTCAGCTGAAGAAGTTGGTGATGAGCTGTGTGCGGACATCACCACCATCATCATCATCATCACTGGCATCGTGGTCCATGCCAGGATCCTCCACAGGTGGCGGACGTTGGTCATCGTCATCCAGGATGAGAGGCAACTCCTTCCGCACTGCCAGGTTGTGGAGCATGCAGCAAACAATGACAATCTTGCACACCTTTGCTGGGGCATATGGGAGGGCCCCTCCTGTCTTGTCCAGGCAGCGGAAGCGGCTCTTCAGGAGACCAAAGGTCCGCTCGATCACTCTCCTGGTCCGACCATGTGCCTCATTGTAGCGCATCTGGGCTGGTGTCACAGGGTTCATGAGGGGTGTCAGCAACCACGGCATTTTGGGGTATCCGGAGTCACCTACAGACAGACAATTGCACATTAGCTGAGTTCAAAAAGTGGGCGGAATACAACATAGCAGAACACACACAATGGTACAAAGTCAGTACACACCGACAAGCCAGGCACGCTGGTTCGGCATCTGTGACATCATCCTCGGGATGCGACTACTCCTCATCACGTAGGCATCGTGAGCAGAACCGGGGAAACGGGCACACACATGTGTGATGGTCATATCTGCAAGACATACCACCAGCGCATTGATCGAATGGTAGTGTTTGCGGTTACGGTAGGCCTGCTCATGTGCCTGTGGTGGTACCAAAGCCACATTTGTCCCATCAATGGAGCCAATTACATGTGGCATCCTCCCCAGGGCATAAAAGTCACTCTTAACGTCAGTGAGTTGTCGACATTTGGGGAAATAGATGAACTGGTTCAGGTTCCTCAACATAGCCACCAAAACATCGCGTAGCACACGGCTGAACATAGTCTGTGACATCCCACCATCAGTCGCCACAGTGTGTTGGAAGGTACCGGTGGCAAAGAAGTGTAGGGCTGCCATTACCTTCACCTTGGGTGTCAGCGCCGTAGGGTACGGCCGGCCCGGTTGCAGATGTGGTGCCAAGCGCACTGCCAAATCCTCAATCAGCTGCCTGGTGAAGCGGTACCGTCGGATGCTGTCACGTTCCACCATCGTTGCCAGGTCAGGGAATGGTCTATGGACAGCTGGAGCCCTGCAGTGCATAGGATGAAGAAAGAAAGATTGTCAGTCACCCCACAGATGTGCCTTTCACCATACTCAATTTCACATGATACATTATTACGAGACACAAGTACTTGATGTGTGTGCCGTTCTGTTCGGCCATAACTCGCACCTACATGGCCATCATCTAAGTTCTCAGTACAACATGTGTGCACAACAGGTACCAGGTTGTGCTATGGGAAACCATTAGGCTGTATCACAGTACCCATTTACTGCTGTCACGTTCACACACACACCACAGTGACATGTCTGGACAGATGCGCCACAGGCATCACAGCACATTGACAGGTAGATTCCCAGGGACCCTGTCTTGCCACATGGACACTGGCATGACATGGCGTATCATGTACACGTCAGAAAAACAAACATGACTCCCACAGGTAGTGGCCCCTGTTGCCTCCGCAGGACAGACATGGACGTCAGTGACACACACACGCACAACATCAAAGTCCATGCACAAACAACGTTGCTGTGGAGACTGTCTCCCATCGTGCACATGGAATCAGAGACATCGGAAACACAACATGCACACAGACTGTGGAGGGACATCACTATTGTGGCAATGGGTCATCCTGTTACGTACATGCCTTCCCCCATGGGACCCTGGGGGTATGTGACATGTCACACACATACACAACCTGGAAATGTGACCATGCCACATGCTCTGAAATGAACTGTTGCACATCACAGTGGTCATGTGCACAACACACAAAGGACCCTGTCCCCATGAACACATGCACAGCCTGGGTGTGGATGCCCACCAGTGCCACCACAGAAACCACATGTCAACCCCCATACACAGAAAAGGTAGTGCAGCCTTACATGCCTTAGGAAACAGTGTGGAGTGGGTGTGGTGTTGTAGGTGTGCCCCTGTGTCTCTGGCAGGTATATGTGGCTGGCATATGTTCACCAGTGACAAGCATGGTGACATATGCGACTGACCTGTACAGGTACGCATTGTACAGCAATGGACCGATCGGTGTGCCCGGCCGGCCCATTGCATGTGATGTGTCGGGTACGCATTGTACCCGAAATACGCGTTGTACAGCAATGGACCGATCGGTGTGCCCGGCCGGCCCATTGCATGTGTTGTGTGCGGGTACGCGTTGTACAGCAATGGACCGATCGGTGTGCCCGGCCGGCCCATTGCATGTGTTGTGTGCGGGTACGCGTTGTACAGCAATGGACCGATCGGTGTGCCCGGCCGGCCCATTGCATGTGTTGTGTGCGGGTACGCGTTGTACAGCAATGGACCGATCGGTGTGCCCGGCCGGCCCATTGCATGTGTTGTGTGCGGGTACGCGTTGTATAGCAATGGACCGATCGGTGTGCCCGGCCGGCCCATTGCATGTGTTGTGTGCGGGTACGCCTTGTACAGCAATGGACCGATCGGTGTGCCCGGCCGGCCCAATGCATGTGATGTGTGCGGGTACGCGTTGTACCCCGAAATACGCGTTGTACAGCAATGGACCGATCGGTGTGCCCGGCCGGCCCATTGCATGTGATGTGTGCGGGTACGCGTTGTACCCCGAAATACGCGTTGTACAGCAATGGACCGATCGGTGTGCCCGGCCGGCCCATTGCATGTGATGTGTGCGGGTACGCGTAGTACCCCGAAATACGCGTTGTACAGCAATGGACCGATCGGTGTGCCCGGCTGGCCCATTGCATGTGTTGTGTACGGGTACGCGTTGTACAGCAATTGACCGATCGGTGTGCCCGGCCGGCCCAATGCATGTGATGTGTGCGGGTACGCGTTGTACCCCGAAATACGCGTTGTACAGCAATGGACCGATCGGTGTGCCCGGCCGGCCCATTGCATGTATTGTGTGCGGGTACGCGTTGTACAGCAATGGACCGATCGGTGTGCCCGGCCGGCCCATTGCATGTGATATGTGCGGGTACGCGTTGTACCCTGAAATACGCGTTGTACAGCAATGGACCGATCGGTGCGCACGCATTGGCTGGGGCCTGGCATGGCAAAGGACGGGTTTTCGTGGCTCCAACGAGTCTGATGCAGTGAATTCAGTTGGCCAGCCACAACAATGTTGCAAAATCATGGATGTCATGAATTTGAAGATTTGAAGGATGCTGTGGGCGTGTATTAGTGCTGCTATTCCATGGATTGGTCAGATTCAGAAGATGCAAACGACTTGGACCAATCACTTTGGACACATGGGACAGTATCTGCCTCTGCAGCACACATATAATGCTGGCTGTTCCCCTGAGAGCTCACTTGCCTGCACTACATGCTCCAGGACGACATCTGCCAACAACACTGCTGCTGTCTCTGCATCCTCTGGCTACTGCAATGGCACGTACTGTGGATAGAGCCCCAGCCTTCAGCCTTGAGGAGAACCAGGCCCTGCTGGACAGCCTCCTTCCACAGTGCAGCAAGCTGTATGGGAAACCAGGGGATCAGGTGAGTGTGCTGTCCACTGCCTTACCAATTGTGCATGTTGTCTGACTAGCAGGACTTACAGTGTGCACACCACTGGCTAGCATGCTCACTGAGTAGTTGTCACACCCCAAAGTGTGTAGTTACATGCACTGAACAGGTACAGTGCAGTAACAGTGCATTCCAAAAAGGTTTACTCCCCATGCAATGACACCATGTAGTGACTGCTGGCAAACTGTTCATAGCCATTGTTGCACTGCCTATGTACATCATATGCCCCTGTGATTGAGACATGTATATCCAACTGTGTGATGCACGGATATGTTGCATGTGTAGTAATGGCCTTTTTCACTTTGTCATCCTCACAGGTCGATGCCCACCAGAAGCAGGAAATCTGGCTGACCATCGCCCGGGAAGTAAGATCCGTGGGGGTCTACAGGCGCAGGATCCGCAACTGCCAGAAGAGGTGGCAGGACCTTCGTGGCTGGACCCGGAGGATCGCAAGGGTCCAGCTGAAGCTGTCGCCTCCTCAAAGGAGGGGCGGACACCGGACCCTGACCCCCCACATGCTCCGGATCCTGGCGGTGGTCTTCCCTGACCTGGATGGGCAGCTGAAGGCCAGACAGCAGCAAGGAGGGGGTGAGTCCATGACTGCACTGTGCACTTTGTCTGACATGCTATGTGGCCTCCTCTGGCCTGGTTAAACTTCCACAGTACATCAGTCATGTGGTCCAGGACCCATGTCCCTCATTTGTGACATGCCCACTTCTCCTCTGATACGCATATGTGTGGCCCTTACAGTCAGGAAATTGTGTCACTTGGGGACTGTGTCATTGCATTTAGCTTCGCTCAAGGTGGGGGACAGCATTTGTTCCCGTGACTATGTTGTGGGATTCATGTGTGGGTCAATTGCTTACACAATGCCTAAGTTCTGACATGTAATCTGGGTGTAACTTTGATATGTGGTCCACTTGCTGATCTGAATCACCACATGTCCCTGGGGAATTTGGCACACACCCATGCTGCCGGTGGGAACAATGTTTGGGCCTCAGGAGTATGTGTATCAAGTGTGTCACACGTGCTTAGCCACATGCCTACTGTCCAGGACTCATTCCTCTTACAGGTGGAGCTGGACAGTCATGCCTACTACAGGGCATACAATACACTCTGTACTCCCACTCCCGTGTACCATCTGGCATGTTGTGATCAGTGAAATGTTCCCTCAGGTGTCTGCCTCTGTGTCATTGTGCTGTGTCCTCGTTGTCAGGACTACTGGTATGTTTATCGGTTAGGGCTCAGCATGCCAGCGGAGATGTGACCATGATAGACGAAACTTCTGTGATTTTTAGGTGTCTGATCACTTGACTGTGCACACAAGTGTATGCGACTGTGACTTTCAGGCAGCTGTTTCTCATTCACAGCACACTGTGAGGTGCTCATGTTCAGAGAGTTGTGTTTCATGTCCCCCATATGTCCAATTGGTATGACGTGGACAAGTAGTAGTACTGTTGATGTGGTTTTTGGGGGATGGACATGTGCACTTGTCAGTTACATAACTTGCATTCCCCATGTCCTAGGATTGTGACACAGTGCAGACTGTTGTTGGCTGGCTGCCATGCCCATGTGACTGGAGACAGTGATGTATGACTTTGCACGCATGCCTGTGTCATGGCATTAAACTTCCTAAGAGTGATCCTGCAGGGGAGTGACATGTGCAACATGCACCCCATTGTGGCATAGACTATCCGGACATGGGTGCATCATGGTGTTTGGTGCTGGTATGCATCACATGCATTTCTATTTAGACTCTGGCCATCCCTTCATCCGGACACCTGCACTGACTTAGTGGCAAGAGATGTGTTGTGTGCATGTTCACATACTTCACCGTGTTCCCTGCAATGTCCAACAACTGTGTAGGTGGTGCATGTGTCCACACTGGGGTCTTACCATCAGACAGGCACAAGACAGATGGGTGCAAGGGCAGGAGGGGTGTGAGTCCCATGGTTGACCATCAGACTGACAATTGGCTTCCACAAATCTGTGTGAGGACTTTAGGCAATGTTCAACTAAGGATGCTTGGGCTGGCTCTGTAATGTGCTGTACTTACTGTGGTGTGTGCGTTCAGTGCAGGTGACTGATGTTTGTCTGTTTCCCTAATTGTTTGCAGATACATCCACGGCCACAGGAGGGGACAGCTCCACGGACCAGGAGGAGCAGCGGAGCCAGACTGGGTCAGCGTCCGACGAGTGGTCAGAGGGACCCAGTGGCACGGAGGGCGAGGGGAGCCACACCGAGGAGTCCTCAGCACCATCCACCTCAGCTGAGGACCACAGCAGCTCGGAGGATGACTCCCTTGTGGAGGCGGGTGTCAGCAGCCACCAAAGTCAAGCTAGTCTGTCTGGCCCCGCCACCACCACCACCACCACCGCCCTCCCATTGGCTCCCATTCCTGAGGTCCGTGGAGGCTCCCGTGCTCGGGAGCGTGTCTCCTTCATGCCAGGCACCGCACACCCTGCCCCTGTGTCCCCTGCTGCCCTGAGTGAGGAGTCTGTGTACCTCCTTCGGCAGCTCCATGTAGGGCAGACAGCAATGCTGACTGTCCTCCATGCACACACCACTCTGTTGACACAGCTGGTGTCGTTCATGGAGGGCATCTCAACGGGTATGTCTGCCCTACAGAGGAGCAATAGGTCCATGGACTCCTCCCTGACGGCAGCAGTGTCCCTCCTCCAACAGTCCCTCACCCGTCCCACCTCTGCCCCATCCACACTTCCTGACACCCTACCTGTCCAAAGCACATGCACACCTGCACAATCACCCAAACACACAGACACGAGCAGCACAGACACACCCAAGAGAAAGGCAAGACGTGCACACAAGCATCCTCAGGGGACTGATACCACAGACACAGGGGATGGGGAACACACACACACACAGGCATCCAGAGTCACTCCGCAGTCCTCCAAATCCTCTCCCTCCAAGACCCCTTCCCTTGCCTCACCTGCTACCCCACATACACAGCAGCTCTTCCTGTGTGACCTCGGCCTCTTCCCCTCCAATCCTGCTGATCCAGCATACCGGGGGAAGAGGAAGTCCACCCACACAGAGGGAGTGCCCCTCGCCCCCGGACACCCTCCCCCAGGCGCAGGCAGACACAGGACCCCATTAGGAAGTCCCCCGGACCAGGAAGAGCAAGACCCCACCACCACCACCACGCAGCTCCACCACCCAGTCTCTCTCCTCCATCCCCCAGGCCACCACTCCACAGGTTCCCCCGCCACACCCTGCCCCAGGTTCCCCCACACACCGATACCGCATCCCCAGACTGCTTAGGCCCTCCCCCTGCCACTTGCTCTTCCACACCCAACCCAGACGCTCTGCCTGTTAGTGCCACTGGTGTGGGGACCGGGTCCCCCCTCTGTCCTGCCCACCTCATCTGCCCACCCTTCCACTCCCTTGGAGTTATGACCTGCAGTGGAGTCCACAACCACCCCGTCTGACTTGGGCACGGCAGTGGGGACCCAGTCCACTACATCAGACCAGCCCACTGCAGTGGTTGCAGCACCCACACCAACTGACTTGTGTAGCACGGTGGTGCTGGCCCCCCCTGAGTCAGATACCTCCACTGCAGTTGCCGGTGACACTCCTGCACCCACCACCCCTTCACTGCCTCACTCTGCCATCCCCTGATCCTGTCCCTGCGGTGCCTGGCCTGCCCCTTGTATGCCCCTCCAAGGGGGATGTCCCCTGTCCGTACCAGTGCAGGCAAGCAATGGGTGACCAGTTGTCACTTGTCACCCTGTTGGGACATGGATTTTGGACTGGCCATTGGCCTTAGTTTCTTTTGGACGTCAACTTTTAATTTTACATTAGATGAATAAAGCCTCTTTTTGTTTAATTGAGGTGTTTCTTTTGATGTACATGATGTAGATGAGTAGCATCCTGCATTTGCAGTTGTTATAGTGTTCAGATCAGGAAAATGAAGTGTTGCTGTGATGGACTCCATGTTGTCCATGGGATATGTGTCCTGTTCTACTCTGGATCTATGGCATCCTTTGCTGCAGTCTGAGGGTGTAATGTTCAGCATTTGACACAGGGATGTACGTTTTGCATTTGTAAAGGAACATCTTTGTCTTACACTGATGCACATCTGGTGGGCTTACCACTGTTCAATGTTCCGATTTCCCTGACTGTGTGCCCATCTCCACTGGACATGCAGTTTTGCACATCAATGTTGAAGGACTCATCTGTGTATACAGTGCAACTGGCTTGACACGTGTTTTGGGTGTATGCAGATGACTGACGTGACACTCCCGTACCCAGGCTGATGTGAGCAGAGCCTTCTGTGTGTTGTAGTTGTTGACTCACTGACGGAGTGTCCTGCTGACATGTTTGAGTCGTGCACAGACAAGGTTTGGCACAGCGGACCTTCCACAGGAGTGGAGTGCCCTCATGGCAGTGTGTAATCCCGTGACATTGCGTGTGCCCGTGTTGTGTGTTGTGTAAGCATGTCTGTGCGTGTTCCCTTCCCTTTTCCTACACAGGCTGTGTCCCTAGGGATGTTCCTGTTTGTGTTGCTTGCAGAGTTGGTCTGTGTTCATCCAGCATCTTGGACCTGGTTTCTCTGTGATGTGGTTGCATGGCAAACTAATGTTCATGAGGTTGTCATCCCAGGTTGTCTTTGTTGTCAGGGCTGGGGATGTGGGCAAACGGTGATGGGACACATTCAGGATTCCCCTTGGCACTTGTTGTTTACACAAGTCATGTGAATTTCAGTTTGTGGTAGCTTTCAGTGATTGTGACACGGTGTGTGTGTGACTGCTGCCACTCCTCAGGGTCAGAGCTGCAATGTTGGAAGTTGTGTACGTGTGTTCTTTGTGTGTCACCTTGGCTTCTTCGTAGGTGTGTGACTATGGCCAGGATCTCATTGATTGTGGTGGATTTCACATCATGCCCATGTACGGCGTACTGTGCTGTGTGTCAGACATTGACGAGTCTTATTGACTGGCCATGTGTGATGGGTATCTGCACCTTAGTTCCCCCCACCACCCCTGGGATTGTCATGGGTGCATGTGCACTGTCACCAGTCCATGTGAGCTTCACTGCTGCACATTGGTGGAGATCAGGGTGTGTGGTGTTGAGTGTGCAAATGTGAGTTGTTGCACGGCTAGACTCCTACCTCCATATTGGCCTTGGCTGGCAGGCCGTGCTGATTGATTGGAGCTTGTGTAGGTGTGATGGTAGTTTGTTGCTCAGGACACATGGCTGTGGTTCACAGTGTGAACGACATCTACCTTTGTCATCACAGTGGGATTGTCATGCAGGCTAGTGTCAGCACAATGTGGGGTCCCTGGGGGTTGTGCTGTGGTGGGTCTGTCTCTTGCTGTGTTAGTTGAGGTTCCTACAAGCTTGTGTGACATGTGTAATTTGGCCTCCCTCTCAGCTGACGATGCCTGATTGCCCACATAGGGGTATCCGATCCATGAGTAACTTTTGTATGGCACTGTATACACATCTGTGTGATTGGAGTTCAGGCCTCCTCATGTGTTGTGTGGTTGCCTGGGGACACTGGCACACCCCCCCATCACCTGTTGTGTTTGAAATGCAGTGTGAGTCTGCCTGTTTGTGTTTGTGCATTTGCACCACTGCATTGGCATTTCTGTAGTGTGCCATTGTCTGTATGTTGTTTGGTGGCTTTCCCTAGCTGTCCCTGGGACTCCTAGGTCATCAGTCAGCACAATGATCATGGTTTGTATGTCCCATTGATGCCATGGTATGGTATTTGTTCACCTGACATCGACAGTCTCCACAGGATATCTACATTTGTGTGTCCATTGGTGCAGATATGTGGCTCAGCATTATGATGGTCACTTCTGTCATTGTGTTATTTGTGAATATTGACAATGTGGTCCCCCATGGGTGATGTTTGTATGCACATGGCCAAAACGATGTTTCTGTGACACTGCACTGTTTGCCCCGCCCAATCTATGTTGCTATGGGACACAAGCACTACTATGCCACTGATGTGTTTGTTGTTGTGTGACCAGGATTCATCCATACAGTTTGGCTTTCACAGCTTTTACCATGACTACACTTACCTTATGATCACCGTGGTGATGGGGCTTTTGGCCCCATTGCCACACTATTCAAAAGGTGCATCAGCTATGGACCCCACACTTACCTTTTGGTCACTGTGGTGATGGGGCTTTAGGCCCCATGGCCACACTGTTCAGGAGGTACATCAGCTATGGACCCCACACTTACCTTTTGGTCACTGTGGTGATGGGGCTTTAGGCCCCATGGCCACACTGTTCAAGAGGTGCATCAGCTATGGACCCCACACTTACCTTTTGGTCACTGTGGTGATGGGGCTTTAGGCCACATGGCCACACTGTTCAAGAGGTGCATCAGCTATGGACCCCACACTTACCTTTTGGTCACTGTGGTGATGGGGCTTTAGGCCCCATGGCCACACTGTTCAAGAGGTGCATCAGCTATGGACCCCACACTTACCTTTTGTGTGGTGATGGGGCTTTAGGCCCCATGGCCATACTGTTCAAGAGGTACATCAGCTATGGACCCCACACTTACCTTTTGGTCACTGTGATGATGGGGTGTTCGACCCCATGGCCACAGTGGTCATGGTCTGCTTGCATTGTGGAGGCCACACACATTTATGTGTGACACATGTGATAGTGGGTCACATTGTATGTTCAATGTCATGTTCAGTGTTGTAGGCATTTGACACAGACTACACACGCTTGTCATGGTGTTGGGGGATGTAATTTTCTGTCATTCCTTATGTGGGAGTATGCTGGTTGTGTCATGCATTACCTGTCCTATGAGTAGGGGTGGTGGTAGTGGCAGGCATCCAGCCCCCCTGAGTAGGGGTGGTGGTAGTGGCAGGCATCCAGGCCCCCATGAGTAGGGGTGGTGGTAGTGGCAGGCATCCAGCCCCCCCTGAGTAGGGGTGGTGGTAGTGGTAGGCATCCAGCCCTCCCTGAGTAGGGGTGGTGGTAGTGGTAGGCATCCATCCCCCTATGGGTGGGGATGGTAGTAGTGACAGGCATCCAGGCCCCCATGAGTAGGGATGGTGGTAGTGGTAGGCATCCAGCCCCCCCTGAGTAGGGGTGGTGGTAGTGGCAGGCATACAGCCCCCCCTGAGTAGGGGTGGTGGTAGTGGTAGGCATCCAGCCCCCCCTGAGTAGGGGTGGTGGTAGTGGCAGGCATCCAGCCCCCCCTGAGTAGGGGTGGTGGTAGTGGGAGGCATCCATCCCCCCCTCAGTAGGGGTGGTGGTAGTGGCAGGCATCCAGCCCCCCCTGAGTAGGGGTAGTGGTAGGCATCCATCCCCCTATGGGTGGGGATGGTAGTAGTGATAGGCATCCAGGCCCCCATGAGTAGGGGTGGTGGTAGTGGTAGGCATCCAGCCCCCTATGGGTGGGGATGGTAGTAGTGACAGGCATCCAGGCCCCCATGAGTAGGGGTGGTGGTAGTGGCAGGCATCCAGCCCCCCCTGAGTAGGGGTGGTGGTAGTGGCAAGCATCCAGCCCCCCCTGAGTAGGGGTGGTGGTAGTGGTAGGCATCCATCCCCCCCTCAGTAGGGGTGGTGGTAGTGGCAGGCATCCAGCCCCCCTGAGTAGGGGTGGTGGTAGTGGTAGGCATCCATCCCCCTATGGGTGGGGATGGTAGTAGTGATAGGCATCCAGGCCCCCATGAGTAGGGGTGGTGGTAGTCATAGGCATCCAGCCCCCTATGGGTGGGGATGGTAGTAGTGACAGGCATCCAGGCCCCCATGAGTAGGGGTGGTGGTAGTGACAGGCATCCAGCCCCCCCTGAGTAGGGGTGGTGGTAGTGGTAGGCATCCATCCCCCCCTGAGTAGGGGTGGTGGTAGTGGCAGGCATCCAGCCCCCCCTGAGTAGGGGTGGTGGTAGTGGTAGGCATCCATCCCCCTATGGGTGTGTATGGCATTGGTGATGCCCATCCCACCCCTATGGTTGTGCTGTTGCTAGTGTACGTCATTTGTGCATCCCTATGTGCGTGTGACATATTTTGGGTACGTGTAGTTTGTTTGTATTGTTGGTGTTTAACTTACCGTCTGCGCCGTACGCGTCCGTACCGGTCCCGGTAATAGATGTAGAGTATAGGTAGGACCTGCGCGATGGGATTCATGGTTGGGTCGTCTCGTTCGGGTTTCTCGTGTCTTCGACTCGTACTCGTCACTGGCTTGTTCGTCTCGTAGCCGTGGATCGTCTTGTGGCGCGAAACGGAGCTTATGTGCGGCTCTCCCGGATGCTGAAACGTGCCGGACGTAGCGACTGGTTTGGCGCGTACGGAGCGCGCATCGTACTAGTCCGGCCGGAAGGTGCTGTGTATTTGGTTCCGTGCGACTCGATTCAGCGTTTACGGATCCGGCTCGGGCGGGGAACAGGAGCTGGATTGGGTGAGTACGGCTCGCTCGGGAAATGGGTTGTTATACGCATCGTACTTGTTCGTCCGGACGGGTGTACGAATCGGTCGGGAAACACGCATTCGGCTGGGTTTTTTTCCAGGCGAATACTGTTAGGTGCCCTACCGGCCGAGATCGGAATCGGCCCCATTGTCTCAGGGACATTACGTCCACCTCCATATACAGAGTTGGCACAGTCAGCGAAGGAAAAAGACAAGAAGAGTAGTGTAATTAGAGAGGAGAATGGGGATAACCAGGAAGTAGTTAATGGAACCCCCTCCAATTCACACTAGATTAGACCAAGTTAAACAAGTGATAGTAACCAATTGAAACAACAAGGTACAGGACATGAGATCTAAGAATTTCCCTGAAGGAAAAGCACAATTCCTCATGAACTTTGACGCAATAATGGATAATTATGCCCTGGCAGGCATGTCTAAATATCTCTTTGAGACAGAAAGGGAGTATTGTGCACATTGCTATAAAAGGGAATAAGTCCCAAGATTAAATTGCCCAAGGACTATTTTGACATTGATGAACTGGTGAAAGAATATAAAATTGAAGCCAACAGGACAAGCAATGCCTTAAAACTTATAGTGGGATGGATAGATAGCTTTAATGACCTCCAAGAAGTGCCAGGGTATAATAAATGTCATTCTACTTATTTTGTTCAAGCACCCTGGTCTAAATTAGAATTAGTATCTTTTGCTAATGTATTTCGCAACATTCAGGAACATCCCAATGAATGGTATAATAAGTAGAAAGGGTACTAAAGATCGGTCAATTGACCCCTGCCGACCTGGATCAGATGTTCTCCATACTAATCCCCCCCGATCTGTGGAGAAAATGTTTAACAGACCAGGACATTGTAAAATGGGCAGAAGCGACTGCCAAATGTGAACAGAATAAATACATTGGCAGCCTTCCTGAGCAAATTCTTGCTCTACCAGGGAACATTTTGAATTTTTTACAAACATTAGTGCCTCAAAAAGCTATGGACTGGACTATGGTACTAAATGCCAAACAAGATAAAACAGAGTCAGTGTGTGCCTTATATGGTAGGCTACAGAAAATATTTGCTGCACACAGCAGGATGGATGTCTCCGATGATGGGGCTGCACAAGCTTTAGTAAATTGTTTTGTGCAAGGATTGCATGACCCTGTTAAGGCTCCTATAAAGCAGTCTACACCATGTTGGACAGTAAAACCTTTAACCGAGCTGTAAGCAATAGCCCAATCTTGCTGTGTTGAGGGGTACGGGCATGGGTTGAACCTGCGAAGTACGTCGGTTGCTCCAGGCGGAACTCAGCAGAGAGGATACGGAGCTCGCCTCGCTGCAAGCAGGGGAGCAGACGCACCCCAAACCGCATTATAGGGAGCAGGCAGTACATAGACAAATAGCAGATATCTGGGGTAGACAGGACAAATACCCGCTTAAACAGTATAGTCATAGACTAAAGAGAGAAGGGGACAAATCGGATAGGCTGCTCGCATGGATCCTGCGTAGGGAACACCACCCACCCCTTACAACGCACCTGATCTCAACAGACGGCTTCAGGGTCACCACCAGGACAGGGATACTGGGTGCTTTTCGGCAGCACCTACACAGCGTGTATGCTTCGGATCCAGACATAACCCCGACTCGATATATACAATTCTTGGACAGCCTGGGCATCCCCTGACTCGAACCACTGGTGGCCGAGGCTTTAGACGCACAGATAGACTTAGAAGAACTTAGATCTACATTGTGTATGCTTCCACGGTCCAAAGCACTGGGAGGTGACCGCTTCCCTCCCGAGGTTTATCAGGCGTTCTCAGCCACGATAACACAGGGACTCTTGGAAGTTCTCCTAGAGGTGCATGATGGTACAATACTAACACTGACCATGAGGGAAGTGAAGATATGGATGTTTCTTAAGCTGGGCGGCGACAAGACTGACCCTACTGCTCACCAGCCGGCGACGATTAACGGGGACGTCAAGTTACTTTGCAAATTGCTCTTTAACCGGTTGGCACCTCATATGTTCCAACTGGTACACGAAGACCAGTGCGGGTTCATTCCTGGACGGAATACCGGAATGAACTTCAGGCGTTTAGCACATGTCCTCCATGAAGTGGAATTTCATGATGAAGAGCTGGCGTTGGTCTCCATTGACCTAGAAAAAGCCTTTGACACAGTGGACTGGGGCTACTTACTCGAAGTGCTGAGAGTCATGGGCCCCCACATCTGTGGTTGGGTCTAGCTGCTGTACACAGACCCTAGTGCTAGTGTATGTGTGCGACGCAGACAATCAGTTGCGTGGACTTTGGAACGAGGGATGTGGAAGGGCTGCCCCCTCTCACTGCTCCTGTTCGCACTGGCGATGGAACCCCGAGCGATATGGACACGCCAGGAGCTGCTGGACTGGGGAATCTATCTGGGGGATACCCATCTCATAATATCGCTGTACGCGGATGATGCGCTCTGCTATCTTGCCTCCCCATGTGTTGCGCTACCGATATTGCTACAACTACTGGATGGGTTCGGTGACCTCTCCCGCCTCCGTCTCAACCGGCATAAATCCCTGCTGTTCCCCATGGCGTCCCTGGTCGGAATGCCTAAGGCCTGTCTCCCGAGTATTGGACTGCTTTGAGAATTGACACACTTTGATACCTGGGGATTAGGGTGGCCCACGACAGAACGCAACAACAATGCCTCACAGTGGATAGGGTGCTGGATGCACTGAGGAAGTCAGTGGCCTTTTGGAATAAATTGTCCTTCTCATTGATGTGCAGGCTGGCCATCGTCAAAATGGTGTTATTGCCGAGATGCCTGTATGCCCTACAAAACTCGCTCTGCCCTATCCCTACGAAGGTTTTCAAGCAATTGAACACCATCTTCATTTCACTCTCGTGGGCGGGCCGCCGCAGCAGGGTGGCTCTGACCACGCTGACTAGATGGTACGAAGAAGGGGGAGTGGAGGTGCCATGACATGATCTGTACTACTATGCCGCGCACCTGCAAAACGCAGTCAGGTGGCTGGCCAAGGGCGACTGCTAGGAAAATCGCTTGTTAAAAGGGTTGGTGGACCATGACTGTCTGCCTGAAGTCTTAATGGAGGGTGCAGCAGTTCAGGGAGACATGCCATACATAGTCCGTCAGACAGCGCAAATATGGCAACATTTCGTTGAGGTAGTTTTGAAGCGAGCCCCAATTTACTGGGAACTCCCGATCTGGGCGCTGAAGCCAGTCAGGCAAATGATGGGCACTATGTCCTTTCAAGCATGGAAGGAGGGTGGTTGTGCCCTTCTGGGAGGCTTGTATCCTGGAGAGATCTTCATATCCTTAGAACAAGCTTGCGACGTATTTGCACTCAGGCCCGGGCACTTCCTGTATCATGATGGACCAGCCAAACAGGCTAAAATGACCTGGCCCATTTACCACGTCGCGCCCCATCCCACTTATACCCTGGACATCTTGCTATTTTGTGGTGCAGGACGACACTTGAGCACACTGCTATATAAGGCAATACGAGCAGATGAGGCAGGCCCTCCGCCACAGGCCCGCATGGCGTCGGATTCTGACTTAGACACTCCATTGGAAGATGGAGAAGGGACCACAATCTGTGACCACACCCACACAGTTTCTTGCAACAACCGCTTTATGTTGGTACACGACAATTTCCTACATAGGACCTACCTAACCCCCAGAGCCCTTCACCGCATATCCCTGACCCGACCGGACAGTTGCCCATGCTGCAGTACTAGTGAGGCAGACTTTCTACACCTGTCCTGGCAATGCCGGACAGTGCACAACTAATGGACACAGGTGGTGACAGACTTAAGGAGGACTACTCACCTCAAAATAGAACGCACATCACTGAACTGCCTATGGGCTATGTTAAGCAGCCAAACGGCTGTAAGAGAGCCTAAAATGTTACAGCTGGCGCTGGTACTGGCCAGACGTAGAGTCACCATCACATGTGCGCCTGAGCTCGAACACTGGCATAGGGACATAAGGAGTGGTTATTAGCCAAGGAGACACACATGAAGATGAGTAGGTGGGATAAGAAAGTCGAGGGCGACCACCAGGTCTGGTGGGACTTATGCAACACACTGCTGGACCCATGTGCAGATAGAGGCTCCATCGACAGCAACACCACTAATGGGAGTGTGGGTGATGAATTGCATCCAGGGGGAGGTAGGACCTAGTTTTCAATGTGGCAAGATGCTACACTTGCAGGCTAGAGTTATGGGTCACACTACAGGGTGCCCATGAAGGGATGCATGAGGGTTGAATGGTCAAAGGAATACTGTCACATGTACAGCCAGTCATGTCTTCTAAACTCCACCAACTGCTGCATTGTATTTTCTAAAACTGAAAAAAAAAAAAAACATTAAAACAGTGCAGTATGGGCGGTAGCATTAAATGATTTGGGTTGAATGTCTATCACCCCTGCTCAAATTACAGTCAAACAAAATGTGTCCCTACTATGCATCCCTCAATACAAAATGTTAAGAGAGGGAGAGTTGGGATTACAGAAAGCAATTTTAGACTTGTTGAGGGATGGGATTATCAAAGAAATAGACGGGAGCCCTTGCAAAAGTCTGATTCTACCCATATAAAAGAAGAGCAGTGACCTTAGTATGCCTGACACTTGGAGGCTAGTGGTTGACCGTAGGGAAGTTAATAAAATTGTTGAACCTCATTTTCCATTGGTCCCCAACATAACAACAATACTTGCAACTGTACCACCCCCCCCCCCACAGCAACCTATTTTTCGGTTCTAGACTTGAAAAAAGTTTTTTCTCTCTATTCCCCTGCACGAGGATTCCCAGTATTTATTTTCATTTACATTCTAAGGGTGTTCCTATTGTTTTCAAAGAATCCCACAAGGATTTACTGAGTCTCCTTCTATATATTCCCAAGCACTACAACTAGACAATTGTATTCCTCATCAAAACATTACCATAATACAATACATTGATGACATTTTGTTATGTAGTATTGAGGAACAGACTTGCATTGATGATACCATAACTTTGTTGAATTTCCAGCATGATCACAGACCCAAGGTTTCACCTACCAAGTTACAATTTATTTGCCAGGATGTTGCCTATTTAGGACACCTCCTGTCAAAGGGGGTAGGGAGGATTCACTCGAAAAAATACACTATTTTGCAGATTCCACCACCCACCACACAACAAGTTAGAGCATTCTTAGACATGGCTGGATACTGTAGACGGTAAATACCAAATGTTTCAATTTTATCTAAACCCTTACAAGCCATTACATGCAAAGATGTTGCAGACCGTGTACCATGTGACCATGGGACCAAGAACACCATGACGGATTTCTTGCTATCTGCCAAGCATTATGTGACACCCCTGGATTGGGCATGCCAGACTATGAGAAAGAATTTCATTTGTTTGTACATGAGAGGGATGGTTGTGCTCCAGCAGTTTTGACCCAACAACAGGGAGACTATAAATGAACTTGTGCTTATTTTCAGCCACATTGGACTCAGTAGTCAAAGGATTACCTATGTATCTCCTTGCCACAGCGGCAGGTGCAGTGTCACTTCAACAAGCAGAGACGTTGATATAAGGAATAAATGCCAGGTGTATGTTCCCCATTCAGTTGAATTGTTACTGAATAAAACGAGGACACAGCACCTAGCAAATGCAAGGCTTTCACATTATGAACTAAGGCTGTAATGTGGTGAATTCAGCCCCGCTACTTCCCACTCCATACCAGGACATAGAAGTACCCAATGATTTTGTATAAGTTACTGAAGAAAACACAAAGGGCAGAATAGATCTTCTGGACACTCCTATGGCAAACAGAAATGGTGATTTATGGGTGGATGTATCATGTGCCAAATGGGGCCAGTACTGCCGCATATGTTATTACTACCTTGACAACTGTTGTTAAAACATGTAAAATACCAGAAAATCTGCACAGGAAGCCAGAATAATAGCCTTAACTAGGACCTGTGAATTAAGTGCAGGATTAAATGTAAATATCTATACAGATAGCCAGTGCGCCTTTGAAGTTGCCCACAATTTTGGCCGATTGTGGAAAGAAAGAGGATTTCTTAAATCCCCGGGACAGAAAATACGACATGATACTTTGATTGTCAAACTCTTGAATGCCCTGTCATTACCAAGGAAAGTGTCAATAATAAAATGTAGCGTGCATAAGAAAATTGTAGATGAAGTTTGTAAAGGAAATGCTTTTGCGGACACTACTGCCAAGAACACAGCCTGACTAATGTATATCTCATATACTTTGAATGATACCAAGGGAGATGATAATGCATACTTTGATATAAAATGATTACAAAGTGAAAAAAAGAGCGATGGGACAGGAAAGTGAAGCTAGCAGAGGGAATCTGGAACTATTTTGAAGGGAGGACAATGCTAACTGATTCTGCAGTTCAGCCCTTGGCCTACGCTATACATGAACCAGCACATTTAGGAAGGGATGCCATGTGCACAATATTTTCTAAATGGTAGAACAGTTGTAAGTTTAGGAAAAAAGCTGAAAGGATGTGTAAAACATGTGTGTCTTTTAGTCAGCATAATGCAGCGAAAGGAACACTGACTCCCCCAAGATACTTTGCACTGTCTGATGCACCATTTGAACACTTGCATCTCGACTTTATAGAGATGCCTTCACCTAACAAGTATTGGTATGCATTGGTGGTAGTCTGTATGTTCTCAGGCTGGATCGAAGCCTATGCGAACAGGAAGAATAATGCCCCAACAGTAGCCAAGTGTCTATTGAAAGAACTGTTTCCGTGGTTCGGCCTGCCCCGTTAAATTTCTTCGAACAATGGGACACACTTTTTAAACAAAGTTATGGAACTGATGACAAGGGCATTGGACAGAAAGCAAAAATTTCATTGCATCTATAACTTAAAGGCAGCGGGGGCATTAAAAAAAAGGAATGATATTTTGGAAGCAAAAATTGCAAAGATATGCGCTGAAAGTATATTGACTTGGGTGGATGCTCTACTACACCTTGCTCTCATGAGTATGCGCAGCACCCCAAACTCTGTTCATTTCCTAAGTCCCCACAAGATTATCACAGGAAGATTTATGCCAGTTTAGGGGCCACTGCAGTACACTGCCACGTTGCATTTACCTGATGGCCTAATGAGAGATTAAATATAAAGCTAACTGAAACTGTGCAAACTTTGCAACAACAGGTGAAGAACGTGTTGCCCACACCACTGTCTGAACCCGGTCACAACATTGCCCCAGGTGAGTGGGGAATGGCAAAGAACTTTCAATGGAGTAATTGTCTACAGCCCAGGTGGAAGGGCCTGATCCAAATCCTGTTGGTCACCGACACAGGAGTAAAGTACACTGGCTACAAGAGCTAGATACACGGTTCCTATGTGAAAAGGGCACTTTCAGTAACAAGTCAAGAATAGCCTAGTGAGCAAGCAGATTTGCCACAAGTAGTGCACATTGATAAGCCCTGATATAATTTGCGACTAAGAGTGTCTTCTAAACCCAACCAACGGTACTGAAGTAATGGGTTTAGAGCTCCGTCAAGTACTGGTGACCTCTGAGGGCCTAGTGACACCGAAGAAGAGATTCTGGAAGAGTCACTGTTCTCAACTACGATTCTTGCTCAATATACTTCTTTTATTTACTACTGTGCATGAAAATGTCTGTGTGAGAACACATTAAAAAGTGTTTGGAAAGTACATCACTTGCTAGCCTATCCACTCTACAGAGGCTTTATGCACTGCTTAGCCCACTTCTATTGTAAACGGTGCAGAGACAGAATATTGAGTACAAAATATTGAGTTGTACAAATATCGAGTTGTTAATATCGTGGCTCAGAAATATCGACAGCAAGAATATCGTGGTCAAGTATATCGACTTAAGGTAAGTAATATCGATTTTAAAAATATCGAAGTGTTTAATATGGTTTGCAAAAATATAGGGGCCCATTACGATGGCGGGCGGAAGCACAACCGCCGTGCTGGCGGATGCAAAAACCACCAGTTACCGCCGGCACGCAGCAGTCCACACGCCCGCCCAATTACGATGCGAAAAGTAGGCCAAACACCGCCGGCAAGCCAGCAACACCGTCCGCCATCAAAGTGCGCCCGTACACGTAGCGGCGCAGCCTAACTGACACACACCGTCCGACGAAACACGTACCGCCCGGCGCATAAATTACGATGCCGCAAACAAACGGCTCCCACGGCCAAGAGATACCGTACGACAAACCGAAGCGGTAACACGGACGCCGAGCACGGACAACGAAGAAGCGGCTCCCCGAGCATGAATCCAGCACTGCAGGCCCTCCCCATGCTCCTGCTGATGCACCACCAAGGACGCAACGTACCGCGGAGACGCAGGTAGGCACACACACAACAAGTGCACGCAAACAGCGCACACAGTGCAAGGGCGGAAAAAGCGGACAACCCCCACCAGCGCGTGTACACTACACATCCACCATTGCATCCACATATGACACACAGGCCAAATCGTAACATCGCGTAACACATGTGTACACACCACCTGGGACTAGGAACCAACCACCCCGTCACGGCCCCAAAGCGGCGATGATGCCGCCACACATGCGCACAACGCAGAGGCCAACCGCAGCGCCATGCATGCGTCGCACACAGACACAGGGACACAACCAAGCAGCACACACATCAGCCCCACCCCGAACGCACATGACACGTGACAGGCCTGCCACAGACATGTCCCCAACGCCAATTCACGGACAACACCCAACGCCACACAACCGACGCACACATGTCAGTGAAGACACGCAACTGCAGGACACACCCCAGTGTAACAAACATGGCGTAGCACACAGCGGCGGCAACACCAACTAGGAGAAGCAGGGCCCCTTCGGGAAGAGGAACGCCAGTACCACACTGAAACACCCATACCACCCTGCACATATGAACAAGACATATAAAACGGAACACCAAAGAGCCCGGGGACCGACAACAGGTGGCCCAAGAATAACATTCACACACAAGGCCCAACGCAGAGCGGAAAGGCAGCCTGCCGCCCACACAAGGGAGAGCAGACAGCACTGAATGACCTTCCATTCCAACTCCGAAACCACAGCCCTACGACAGAAGCCGGTGAATACAGCCATTGTCCAAGAATAGACCAACACAGGCATGCCGAGGAGACCGACCACAGGGCAGATAGCGCATATCACAGAAGCACACAACGGACGGGGAAGAAAGAAGAAAACACTCCCCCATGTCGGCCACATGCAAGTTAATTGGAAGGAGTCACACATCACTGACCTTGAACTGTCTGAGAAGCATGTGGGAAGAGGGCCCGTGTCCTCCAAACAAGCCAACAGAACACAAGTCCTGTCTCCCTACGACTACACAGAGCTCACAGCAACCTCGGAGCGTGCACATTGCAGACTGCACACACAGCCGGAGCACGCCACCACAACGCACCGCTGCGAAATGGCAACCGCAACACACCTACCCAACTACGCCGAACAGCTCAAGCTGTACAAAACCAACCTGTTCCATACATTGGGATGCGATCTCCTGTCCCTGCTGAACGTAAGTTACCGACTGACTTACCGCATCACATTGTTCAGCTGCGTCATGCCCGTCTTCTACTGTCGGAGGTGTCCCTACCAGCATCCCGTGGAGATATGCCTCTCCAACCCGGCATGTCTGAAGGCGGACCTGCTACCACTACTCCTCCCTCTGGACGCACACGACAGGGCCTGCTCTGCCTATGGGGGCATGGCGTATGTGGCCAACATCGCACCCGCACTGAAATGGGACCACTGTGCCTCCACACGACGGATCATCGAGAACAGCTACATCGAATGTCACCCAGCATGCCCCATCATGGTCCTCCAAGGGACAACTTACGAACAACACCTTGACAGCCACCATCCGCTACATTGGCTGGCAAACATGTACACCACCAATGACATGGAAGCCCTGCTGGACGGCATCGCATACCTGACAACCTGTCAATTCGTCGGACCACAACGCAGGTTCCCCGATTGACCTATGATGTCCAACCCCGCACCCATGCTTAGCTTCCACACGGACTGGCCAGTCACCACCACAACAGCCATACCAAACGACCGGCAACTGTAACCACACCATCAACGACATCGCCATGACATCGGATATGACCGGGACATGCACACTGTTCCCCATCACATCCAGGAACACCGCATGCATCGTGGGAGGCAGTGGCATGGGGTCTGTGTATCGCACCCACATGGACGGAACTGCACGAACAACCAGGACACGACATGGATCCAGCGCCCATGGACACACACACCGCTCAGTGGACATGAATAGGTCGCCTGGAGTCTGTGGGTGCTGCACCCCTCCCACCCCCGCCCCGGGAATCCCATACCAGGACCTTTGCATGGACGACAAGTGCATACAACAACAACACGACCCCAGTGACTGTGACATGTCCAGTAACCACCACAGTGCAACAACAAGTGGCACGCTGCTGCATGCACGCAAGCACATGCCCTGATGTCATCTCACATGCACGCGTGCATGAGGAACAACCGCAGCAAACCTGTCACATGGAACTGAGATGGACTGTGCCCATGATGCCAAGCGGTCTGGTAGGCTACATGTATACCGTCTGTGTCAAAGTCCGCAGCTCCGCAGCTATACGTAAATGTACATTAGCACAGCCTTGGCCAAGCAGATGTCACTCTGAAGCCCACATCCCACATGCAACAGCCAATCACATGTAACCCCACACCCTATCCCATTTGCAATCATGCTCAGTATATCCTCAACATGTATTCCGCTGCCAGTAGTGTCCACTATACTGCATCACAGAGGACAGAAGACTCAATATAATGTTTGAAACCAAAACTGTCTCCGCTGACTCATTTCACAAGTACGAATGAGAGAGGATGAGAGTATGTGAAGTACACGGCAGTCGTGACAT
This sequence comes from Calotriton arnoldi, assembly GCA_963921515.1. Taxonomy (NCBI): domain Eukaryota; kingdom Metazoa; phylum Chordata; class Amphibia; order Caudata; family Salamandridae; genus Calotriton; species Calotriton arnoldi. The sequence goes on along the minus strand of CAWUFW010018396.1, from coordinate 149,385 downwards.
GACCATGTAGTCCACTGGTATTGGATGTCAACGCAAATGAGTAGCACTACTGTGGAAGACACACATGTGTCGTGTGAAGTCGTATGGACGCAGTGCTCAGGTGGGTGGGTGCGACGGGTAGACGCGCACATGTCAAGTTGGAGCACGCCGTGTCGGGAGGGGTCATGAACAGTACACCACCGCTTCCCTGGGCATTGTGAGAGGACACCTGTCGGGGGGGGAGTGAACACGTGTGCACAGCAGCCGGGCACATGTACAAAGCGGTACCAGGCGCACCTCAGCCCACCCTCTGTGGACAAGCTGGATCCTGTTGTGCGCCCGCCATGCCCCTTGACAAGGCACACACAGCCCCAGTCGACCAGGTGTAACCCCAACATAGTCAATCCGCACAGGCGATACAGGGCACGGGATGGCAGTGGAGCATGGTGTGTGAGAGGTCTCCTCGCGCTCCTCCTGGTCATATCACGCAGGCAATAGAACCTCAACGTCTAGCATGGCACAAGTCAAATGGAAGTGTAGGGGGACGCACCACAGCACGAGCAGCACTGACGTCACGGGAGGTGGCTCGCACCATCCCATCCATTGCCCATCATACCAACCACGCCACATGCCATTGCGACTAAGTGCAAGCGCGTGCGCCACCACCCCCGAGCCCTCCCCAGAGAGGCCAAAGAGTGAATGTGTGGGCCATCAGCCACAGACGGACGCGGCCTGGCCGCAAGGGCAGCCACAGCCACTGGGTGTCGCAGGTGGCGGATCCGGAAGGCGAAGACTGTGATGCATAGTCCATGCAGGCCGGGTCTCCATTTGGGGCACCACGCAGGTGGACGGCGTCCCGCCACACATCATACCCTGAGACAGCCCACTCGTGCAACTGGACCCACACATACACTCCTTGCCCTCTCTGGTGCGAGCTTGGGGCTGCCTGTGCAGGCGCTAGCCTCGCAGGTGAGCATGCATATTGGGGGAGCGAGGGGAGGACATGAGGGCTGGGGCGAAGATGACTGTATCACTGTCAGTAAGTACAAGGGATGACCCAGATGTGGAAAGGAAGAGACGTGTCCCGTGTGTACTGCAACTAGTCGCCAATCCAACTACCCCCCATGTCCGGAATGTAAGCCCGCACCTAGGCCCGCCCATCCGCCACATCGAACATACCACCAGCACGACAACCTTCCCATTCGAAACACTGACTGGGGGTGGCGACCAGTGTACAATCATGTGTAGCCTACCCACGCGTACATGTGGGCCCTCCATGATCCATGTCACCTGCGGCAAAGTCATGACATGCGCAATGAGGGAAGTGAGGAGAGCTGTCCGCCCCACGCGCAGAAGGTGCATCAGCTCCACAGACCCAGCAGCGAGTCCAGCAGGGGTCACATGTGCAGGGGCAGCTGTGCCTGATGTGAAGGCACATGCATATAGACAGCACATCGACCAATGTGTAGTCTGCCCACATCTACAGTCCATCATCATGCGGACATAGGAATTGAACACAGGGCAACACATCTTCAGTTGGTGCACCCACCGTGACCAACAATGCGCAATCATCGACGTACCCGCCCTGTGCATGGCCCCCCACCCAACGGAGGCACATCCAGTGCCACCATCCCACACACACAAGCCTTCCACGGAACATGCTGTGTCCAATGGTCAGTACAGAGTCAGCGCCCATCTGGTGGATCCTGAACAGGAGACACATGCACACACATGCCAGCTCCCACTATGTACGTCTGCCACCTGGCACGTGCAATGTAACCTCTCACCTGTGACGTGTGACTGCAAGCACACAGCCGTCTTGGCATGGGGCTGTCAATGTGGACACCTGTCAATGTTTCGGGAGGTGTGATCCGTACAGTGCTGTACATAGGGTGCAGTGCTGACACCTACTACTGTCTCATATCCCCTCGTGCCACAGGTCCCACTTGTTTTGGCCGCTCAGCCTGTGCCCACATCGTCGTCGTCGTGTGCCATACTCATCCAGCCGCGGAAGCAGTTCCATGCTCAGCAGACATTCATGTTGCCGTGGCGTTGCCGCTTGACGGATATGCAGTCAGTCCCCATCAGCACGCCCCGCAAGTCATTGGGGCCTAGATCCCCATGTGCATGCACATGGCAGTGGTTTGTATCACTAGCCATTGCCATTGTTGGGAGACCTGTGTAAGTGTATTGTGGCCGTGCCGTCCCAGCTTGACAGCTGGGCTGTGGCTCATGTGCTTGCTCAGTCATGTCAGTGATGTGTATGCGAAATTGCTATGTGTCGTGTTGCTTTGACATGTGTCCTCTGCCATTGTCCCTAGGCGGAGACCGAACATTGACCGCCCATACCAATTGCTGGCGGACATGGACGATACAGAGGTTATTAGGAAGTTTCGGCTGGACAGGCCAACCCTGCATCGACTGTGTGCCATGTTAGAACCCCATCTCCGTCCCCGCAGGGTGTATCCGACTGCTGTCACCCCCACGGCTAAGGTGATGGCCGCCATGCATTTCTTCGCCACTGGGTCATTCCAGCACACAGTGGGCATTGGAGGAGGGATGTCCCAGCCCATGTTCAGCAAGGTGCTGAGGGATGTACTGGCAGCCATGATGCTGTACCGAAACAGGTACATCCGCTTCCCCAGGGCTCGTGAATTGGCGGCAGTGAAGGGTGCATTCTATGCCCTTGGCAGAATCCCACACGTCGTTGGAGCCATTGACTGCACACATGTCGGCCTTGTTCCACCACAGGCCACTGAGCACCTGTACCGCAACAGGAAGCACACGCACTCCCTGAATGTGCAAGTGGTGTGCCTTGCGGACATGGTGATCACCCACGTGTGTGCAAAGTTCCCAGGCTCGGCCCATGACGCACACATAATGCGCAACAGCATCTTGCCACGACTGATGTCCAATATGCAACAGGATCGTGCCTGTATTGTCGGTGAGTATGTGGAGTGGTGTAGCGTGCTGGTTGTGCGATGCTGTCCCCTGTCCAGTTGGAATTGCAACGGTTCTCTGTGTCCCTCACACCCAGGTGACTCTGCGTACCCGAATGGGGCATGGCTGCTCAGTCCATTGAGGAATCCTCGCACCCCAGCAGACGATCGCTACAATGAGGCACATGGGAGGACCAGACGTGTGGTCGAGCGTACCTTTGGCCTCCTCAAGTCCAGGTTCAGGTGCCTGGACCGCACCGAGGGTGCGCTGGCGTACTCCCACAGAAGGTGTGCCGGATAGTGGTGGCGTGCTGCATGCTGCACAATCTGGCCATTCGGAAGCAGATCCCCCTCATCGTGGATGACGGAGATCAACCAGGGCCCCAGCCCGCAGATCAGGACAGCTCGAGTGAGGAGGACAGCGGAGAGGAGGAAGCTGGTAATGTGCGGCAGCAGCTCATCGCCCGCTACTTCACTTGACGGTGAGTGTCCATGTACGACGGCTGATGTGGCTGTATCTGTGCAGGTGTGTGTGTGTGCTGTGTCAGGGTGGCCGTTTGTTCACTGCGTGCTGTGTGTCAACGCTCCATGGCCAGGGTAGTATGCCACTGTTGGTGGCTGTGGCATTGTGCCCTATTGCTCTGTGCGATGTGTGTACATTGCTTGTAGTTGTTGACATGTACTGTGTGATGGGTGTGTGACACACTCATTGAATGTGCTCCTGTTCTGTCTCCCACCCCTAGGTCCCTACAGGCCCTCCGGATTCAATTGCCATGCCACGCATCAGGTGCCTTTCCGCCCAAGGTGGCCGTTGTATTCCGTACAAATAAAACACAGGGCACAAACAGCAGTTAGTGTAAAAGGTGCATTTATTACAAACTGTGACATGTGATTGTGTGTAAGGTGATGACAAAAGTGGTGCGTGCAGTGACAATGAGCTGTCGGTCATGGCTGCGTGATGCTCAGGGTGTACCCACTGGTTCTATGTCCATAGTCCAACACACACATGCCAACCAGATGGCTGTGTGGAGTGGGATCGTAGTCCAAGTCAATGCAGTGGCTGGTCAAGGAAGGCTGGCGGAAGGCTGGCTGGCTGCCTCACTTGCGTTTGGAGCGTGCGAAGTCCTCCCGGGAGATCTGTTTCCACTTCGGACGGCCCCTTCCACGTTTGCGAGGGGGTGCCTGCTTGCGACATGCTGGTGGTTGAGGTGTGCTCACTGGCTGTGGACGCAGGGGAACTGGACACTGCTGCTCCACCCTGCGCCCCGGCAGGTGGTGGCGGAGGGGAGCTGCTGTCCCTGGCTGTGACCTCACCGCCACCACCAGCTGGCCCATGAGGTCCACGATTTGGCCCATACGGGCGTCCATGGACCTCAGCACCCCCAGCACCTCACGCGTGTCTGAAGCAGACCGGACCCATTGTCCTTGGGCCTCTTCATAGGCCCCAAGGACTCTGGCCATTTGAGGCAGGGCATGGCTCCCAGGGAGGCTGGGGTTTCCCTGACCCTGCTCCTCCTACCAGTCCTGCTGCCACCGGCCTGCCCACTAGCCACATTGCTCACCACGGTCCTCGCTGTGGCTCCCAGGGTGGATCCAGTCGTCCGGGCCACCACCTGCGCTGGGGCTGGTGCCAGCGAAGACGTGGTGGTGGTGGCGGCGGTGGTGGTCGGTGCGGCGATGGTGGCGGTTGCGGCAGTGGTAGTGGCCACAATGACCGTGGGTGTGGCCGCAACGACAGTGGCAGCAGGGGGCTGGGAATGTTCAGCAGCCCTGGATGATGGGTTGGTGGGTAGGAGGGGTCCTGGGGAGCGGCTGGGCCCTGCCACACCAGATGGGCCTGCTTGGTGGTCCGTGTCCGAAGAGGAGGACAGATCCTCCAGATCCGTGTGTCCTCGTTGGGGGCTTGTAGGCTGGCTGTGCTGGCTGCTGGCTCCATCCCCAGCATCCAGCAGTTCGTCACCTGTGGAGAGAATGAGATTTGTTATTGTGTTGCACCTGGCGAAGTATGTATTTGTCGTCTGACATTAACAGTTCGTGCAATCTCGTACATGGGTTTCCCGGAGGCGTGTGTGTGGCTGTAGCATCTGTAGTTGTGTGTGCTTGGCAATGGGACTGTGTGCTGTGCACATGTGGCATGGGACGGATTGGCCATGCCGATGGGTGTGTTGCTGTGCCCCTACTTATTGTGACTCTGGTGTATGCGGGCTCCTGGCCCATCCTGGGTCTGGTTTGTACTTTGCTTTTGGTGTTCAAATGGAACGCTTAGGAACGCATATGGCAACATGGGGGCCATGCCCCAGATTCGCATTTGGGAGGGAATATGCTTTTGGGGTTCAAATGGAACGCTTAGGAACGCATATGGCAACATGGGGGCCATGCCCCAGATTCGCATTTGGGAGGGAATATGCTTTTGGGGTTCAAATGGAACGCTTAGGAACGCATATGGCAACATGGGGGCCATGCCCCAGATTCGCATTTGGGAGGGAATATGCTTTTGGGGTTCAAATGGAACGCTTAGGAACGCATATGGCAACATGGGGGCCATGCCCCAGATTCGCATTTGGGAGGGAATATGCTTTTGGGGTTCAAATGGAACGCTTAGGAACGCATATGGCAACATGGGGGCCATGCCCCAGATTCGCATTTGGGAGGGAATATGCTTTTGGGGTTCAAATGGAACGCTTAGGAACGCATATGGCAACATGGGGGCCATGCCCCAGATTCGCATTTGGGAGGGAATATGCTTTTGGGGTTCAAATGGAACGCTTAGGAACGCATATGGCAACATGGGGGCCATGCCCCAGATTCGCATTTGGGAGGGGATATGCTTTTGGAGTTCAAATGGAACGCTTAGGAACGCATATGGCAACATGGGGGCCATGCCCCAGATTCGCATTTGGGAGGGGATATGCTTTTGGAGTTCAAATGGAATGCTTAGGAACGCATATGGCAACATGGGGGCCATGCCCCAGATTCGCATTTGGGAGGGGATATGCTTTTGGAGTTCAAATGGAACGCTTAGGAATGCATATGGCAACATGGGGGCCATGCCCCAGATTCGCATTTGGGAGGGGATATGCTTTTGGGGTACATGCTGTGAGCCATGGGTGCCGAACGTGACATGTGTTGAGGCAGCATGACAGTGCATGGTTTGAGGTGTGTGCATGCTTGACATGGCCTGCATATTTGCTGTCTGTTTTGATTACTGGACATGGCATTGGACGCATCATTATGAGTGAGTGATGGTTGTGTGCCAGCCAACGTATTGCAGTTGTCCCATCTCCTTGGTGTGCGTGCTGCCCTGTGCCATGTGCATCACTGCAGTGCTCGGGGGGGGGTGTGGCCCATGTTGTGTGTTGTTGCTCACAGTGTGTCGTGCGCTTCATTGACTTCTGGCACATGGTTGGTCATGGGCATGTATCTTAGCGTGACTGCTGTATGTGTGGCAGCTGTGCGGATGACATGCCTTTCATGAGACTGGGGCTGACGGATGGGATGGATGGTATGTTGTATGTGCATGGTGTGTCTGTGTGTTTGATGGGTTCAGTGGTGTTCGTGTGCATTTATGTTGTACCGCTCTGTTGCGTCTAGTGTTGTTTGTCTTACATAGGCGTAGTTGTGGGGTGTGTGGTTGACAGGCAGTAGGGGCTACATGGACAGGACTTCAATGGTGTTTCGGTTGTGTGTGATGAGTTGCACAGTGGCTGCCGTGTGGTACTATATTCAGTGTGGCTTGTGCATGCAGACGTGGCTCCTTGGGTGTTGCTATGTCTGTGATGGGTCATGTGGGGTGTGAGTCTGTTGTTCATGTCCGTGTGCACATTGTTCACTTGTTCGTGACGGTGGGCGGTGCTGCGTGTTCGTCTGCTACGTGACATGTCCCATGTGTTGGTCGTGTTATGGTCCTCATGCCTCCAGTAATCCAGCCCTGTCCAGTTTCCCACCTGCAAGTTGTTCGTGCGTGCACTGTACTGGATGCCACATGGCTCTAAGCGGGGGGTGCTCCATGTTGCAGGTCTGTGGGGGTGGGGGGTGTTGTGGGTCGTGGGGGTGGCTGGACACCCACTGACACCGATTGCTGTGGACCGTGATGTCTGCCTTTCGGCTGTCGTTGTGCACTGCGGTGGCTGACACGTGGCTGTGGGGTGTGGGGATGCTCCTCCTTGCTGTGCTGTGGGACTAGGGGCCTGGTGTGTGTTGTACTTGGGCTGTCCACCGTCCCACCCACTGCACTTTGTGTTCCTGCCACTTACCTGTTACTTGTCGGTTAGTGCAGCTGTGGCGGACACATGGGTGTGGTGGGTGCTCGTTGTGGCGCTTCTGGCATATTTGGGGACCTGTTGGTGGTTACGTGGCTGGCGGAGTGTACACATGTCCCCACGTATGTTACAGTTGTTCGGTTTGGGCTGTGTGTGGTGGTGTCTGTTGCATGTGTGTGTGATGTTTTGTGTATTGTGTGCTGGACATGGGGGTGTTTGTCCCTGGGAGCTGTGGCATGGTGGTAGTGCATGTGAGTACATAGCGGTGTGCTGGTATACATTAGTTTGTACTTACCAGCCTCCACTCCCCTGCTAATCCGGCGAGGATCTCCGGATGTATTATGACTCGCACCTTCTCCTCCCACGCTTTGAAGGTCTTGAAGAGCGCGGGATTCCCTCCGCCAGTGACGGCAGCCAGCTCTCTGTTTTTGCCCTCCTTCTTCTTGACCAGGCTCTTGACGTCATTCCAACGTTTGTTTATTTCTCCTCTGTTCCTGGGCAGGGTCCCGACTGCATTGACCTGGTCTATGATCCGGTTCCACATTCTGTTTCTGGTGGCTAGTGGTGTGTGCTGGACCATGTTCCCATAGATTTGTGGGTACACCTTGATGATCTCGTCGACCATGACCGTCAGCTCAATGGGCGTGTACTTGGGCATCCTTTGTGGTGCCATGGTGTTTGTGGTGCTGGTGCGGTGTGTGTTGTGTAATGTGCAGGGGGTTTGTGGTGCAGGTGTTTGGTGGTGGTGGTGGTGGTGGTGGTGGTTGTGATGTGTGCGTTTCTGTGGTGTGCTGCTGTCCTTGCTGTGTCACTGTGTCCTCTCCTCTCCTCTCTGGTTTGCAATGTAGCAAGGGGTTGTGGTCTGTGGGAGTGCTGCTTTTGTACTCACCTATGTGGGTGTGTCCTCATGGTCTGTTGTTTTCAGGTGTGTTGTGTCTGGGGTTCTGGCCTTTGTATTTTTTGTTTGTCCGGGGGTGTTTTCGGGATGTGTACTGTGCTTGTGTATTTGTGCGTGCCTTGCTGTGTGGACTTGTTGGCCATGTTGTGTGCTATTGGTTTTGTGAGCGGATGGTTTCTGTGCAGGTACGTGGGCGCCATGGCTTCTGCCGTGTCGATTCTCATCGGCGTTGTTTGCGCTAGCGGGCGGTATATTTGTGGTTTTCCGCGCTCATGGCGGTGCGATCGTAATTTCACATGCGGTGTGTCGGCCGTGAGGGCGGGCGGTTTTGTGTTGTCGTGCGTGTTTCCGTCCGTGGCGGGCGGTTTGACTCCGACTCGGACGTTGGCGGGCGGTATTTTGTGTGATTTTTCCGCCGATGGCGGTTTTCGGTTTGTGTAATCGTAATGGCGTGGTCGGTGTTCAGACGGTGTGTGCGGGCGGATTTTTGCCGCTTCCATGCCTGGCGGATTTTTTTACGCCGGGTATCGTAATGGGCCCCATAGTTGTTAAAAATATCAGTTTTTATTATTGTTATGTATGAGGTATATATTTTATATGTATGTGATGTATGTTTTTTTGTATAAGAATTGTTTGTATTTTTAACATATGTGTTAAATTTGTAGCAGTTATTAATTTTTTTTTTATTTGAATTTTGCGCTTTTAGTTCCGTAGCAGGTTGTGGGCTTATTGGGGAATAGGGTGGGAAGTAATCTAATTATATTAAATTTATTGATTCATTTTTATTTATTAATATTTGTTTAATTGAGATGTTATAGTGTTAAATGTGTAAAGTAATTTATTATTAATTAATAATTGGTTGTTAATTAATTTTAATTAATTAATTGGTCATTAATTATGGTAATTGTGTAATTAATTTTAGGTGCGTGTTGTGGTTTTTATTGGTGTAAAGGGTGGGAAGTACTTTTTTTTAATAGATGAATTAATAATTGGTTGTTAATTAATTTTAATACATTTATTGGTAATTAATTATGGTTACTGTGTAATTAATTTTAGGTGTGTGTTGTGGTGTTTATAGGAGTAAAGAGTGGGAAGTAATTTGTGTTTAATTAATTTTATATAGTTGTTAATTAATGTTAATTAGTTGATATTTATTTTGGGTAATTATTTTTTGTGTGTTGGTTTTACTTTTAAAGGGGTAAAAGGTGGGCATTAAATACATTTTAATTATTTAATTATTAGTTGTTAATAGTAATTATATTGTAATTTTAAAATAAGTTTTAATTGTGTTTTATTATTTTATAGTTTAATTTAGGTGTGTGTTGTGGATATTATAGTTTTAAAGTGTGTGTAGTTTTAATGTTTATTAGTTTTTTTATTCATAATATTTTTTTAATTCATTATTAATTATGTTATTTATGTAAATACATTTAATAAAAAATGCTGAAGTATTTTGTTATTGGTGTGGTGTTATAGGATATGAAATAAAATAAATACATATGTGTAAATATTGTGTAGTTTAAAAGAATTATTTTTTGTAAATGTATTTATTATTTTATTTTATATAATATTTGTAGGTTTTTGTTATATGTAATTAGTATTATAATATGTGTTCTTTTTATATGTTTAATATTTTTTTAATTTTGTTTATTAATTTTTATTATTTTTAATATATATATATATTTTTTCTAAGTGTTTGAGTGTGAATAGTAATTTTTTGTTCTCCGCTATCCAACACTTTCCCTACTGTTGGATTCACTGGAGTGGGAATAGTAATTTTTACCCTTCCGCTATCCAGCCCTTTCTCTACTGTTGCACTCACTGGAGTTGGAATAGTAATTTTTACCCCTCCGCTATCCTGCACTTTCCCTTCTTTTGCACTCACTGGCGTTGGAATAGTAATTTTTACCTCTCTGCTATCCAACACTTTCCCTACTGTTGCACTCTCTGGAGTGGGAATAGTAATTTTTAGCCCTCCGCTATCCAACACTTTCCCTACTGTTGCACTCACTGGCGTGGGAATACATTTTTTTACCCCTCCGCTATCCAACACTTATCCTACTGTTGCATTCAGTGAAGTGAGAATACTAAGTTTTACCCCTTGGCTATCCAACATTTTCCCTACTGTTGCACTCTTTGGAGTGGGAATAGTAATTTTTGCCCCTCCGCTATTCAACACTTTCCCTACTGTTGCTCTCACTGGAGTGGGAATAGTAAATTTTACCCCTCTGCTATCCAACACTTTCCCTACTGTTGCACTCACTGGAGTTGGAATAGTAATTTTTACCCCTCCGCTATCCAGCACTTTCCCTACTGTTGTACTCACTGGAGTGGGAATATTAATTTTTACCTCTCCGCTATCCAACACTTATCCTACTGTTGCACTCATTGGAGTGGGAATAGTAATTCTTATCCCTCTGCTATCCAACACTTTCCCTACTGTTGCTCTTACTGGAGTTGGAATAGTAATTTTTACCCCTCCGCTATCCAGCACTTTCCCTACTGTTGCACTCACTGGAGTGGGAATAGTAATTTTTACCCCTCCGCTATCCAATAATTTCCTTACTGTTGCACTCACTGTAGTGGGAATAGTAATTTTTACCCCACCGCTATCCAACACTTTCCCTACTGTTGCACTCACTGGAGTGGGAATACATTTTTTTACCCCTCCGTTATCCAACACTTATCCTACAGTTGCATTCAGTGGAGTGGGAATACTAATTTTTACCCCTCCGCTATCCAACAGTTTCCCTACTGTTGCACTCTTTGGAGTGGGAATAGTAATTTTTGCCCCTCCGCTATCCAACACTTTCCCTACTTTTGCTTTCACTGGAGTGGGAATAGTAAATTTTACCCATTCGCTATCCAACACTTTCCCTACTGTTGCACTCACTGGAGTTGGAATAGTAATTTTTACACCTCCGCTATCCAGCACTTTCCCTACTGTTGCACTCACTGGAGTGGGAATAGCAATTTTTACCTCTCCGCTATCCAACACTTATCCTACTGTTGCACTCAGTGGAGTGGGAATAGTAATTTTTACCCCTCCGCTATCCAACACTTTCCCTACTGTTGCTCTTACTGGAGTGGGAATAGTAATCTTTACCCCTCTGCTATCCAACACTTTCCCTACTGTTGCACTCACTGGAGTGGGAATAGTAATTTTTTCCCCTCTGCTATCCAACACTTTTCCTACTGTTGCACTCACTGGAGTTGGAATAGTACATTTATTTATTTTGCTATCCAACACTTTTCCTACTGTTGCACTTATTGTATTGGGCAATTTAAGTTTAAATATTTTTTCATAGTTTAATGTTTTAATTTATTCTAGAATGTTTTTTTATATTTTAAATTATTTATATATATATATTTTATTTTTTATATAAGTTTAAAGTTTAAAAATTAATTAAAGATAATAGTTTATTAATTATTTTAAAGTAAATATATATGTATAAATTATTGTTTGTGTGTTTATTTTTTTAAATTAATTTTATTTATAATATTTTGGAAAAATGTATATTAAATTTAATTTATTTTGTTAAAATTAATATTAATATTTAATATATATTATTTTATTTCATATATATATTTAAATCGATATTTTTTACATCTATATTTTTTACATCGATATTTTTGTACTTACCTGTTTAAGTATAGGAGTCGATATTTTTGTTGTCTATATTTTTTACTCGATATTTTTTACATCAATATTTTTTACATCGATGTTGTGTCAGTGAACCATTGTAAACTATACCCGCGAAAACCCTCCCAACTTCTGCCAAATAACAGGACGGGTTAGGCAGGCCTATTAGGGGCTGTGTCTTTATAACCTTACTCATACATGAAAAGAGTACTCGGGGTACAAAACGAATGTGTTCTGTACAGTGATGTATGTTGAACAAAAGAATGTAATCGGCAGGATTTACCGATAAGAACATAGTGGTCACAAAAATGGCGGGATATTATCTGACTTGTTCTAATATAAATATAATTAATGGCACCACCTCTCAATTAAACTGTTCTGGTGAACTAGTTGAGAGGAAGCTAATACATAATGATATAAGATATGGTTATGTGCTATATGAAGCTTGGCTATATGCACAACCAGGGTCCTTTTTCATCATGAATGGGACCTATTTGGATTTGTATGATGGAACAGAGGAAGTTGTACTAGGCATGGTCGTACCAGTGGGGGTTACATGTACATATATCAAACCAAGAACACGTTGGAAAATAACATTGACCAGAGAAGTTTGTGATGGGGTGACAGATTTGGAAGTAAACAACTACTCAATGGTAGAAAATGCAGATACATCCTTGCTTCCATAATAACACTAGGGGGAGTAGGTGCTGCCAGGGGAGAAAGATTTTGGGATATAAACTTCAGATACTGTCTAATGCGATCATTGATCCTTTGAAGGAAATTACATTAGCCGCTTGCCTGCGGCAGGAATTCCAGCCAGGTGTTGGACATTCCAATCGCGGGCGTGGTCGTGACAGCACCACGCCGTCATGAGCACAGCTCAACCGTGACTCATGACGGCGTGGTGCCGTCATGAGCATCGAAGAGGTTAGAACTTGAAACTATGCGTATATTCACAAAACAAAATAGATATGCACTAGAATTATTCTGGCTCAGAAAGGGGGAACATGCGCCCTAATTGGAGATAAGTGTGTCATGGAGGCAAGGAATGGAGCAAGAAATATTACAGCAGCAATGGAAGAAATACCCAATAATGTCAAGGGCCTGGTGGAAGGAAATTGGAATGTTAAATGGGGTAACTGGGGATGGCTTATCAAGGACATAGGAATGATAGGTGTGCTGATTTTAACTTTTTGTATCGTCATAAATGTGCTAACTGCATGTCTATCATTTTGTAAATCCAGAGAAAGAGTGATGCTGTTGCTATCAGCACCAAGTGGCCAGAAGGACCAAAGTTGAGAACTTGTATTGGAGGAAAGAAAGATGATGCAAATAGAGATATATAAACACGAACCATTTTCACAGCAGTAGCTAACTAAGGGGCTCATTATGATGGCGGGCGGACTTGGTCCGCCCGCCACCATAGCGGTATTTTGGACCGCCCGCCAGACATGCGGCAGTCCCACCACTGCTATTAGGATGCGCCCGCCATACTGGCGGGCGCATCCTGGGCCTTTATCATTGTGGGCGGTGCTGCTGGCTGCAGCACCGTCCGCAATGATAATGGTGCATGCACCGCATTTCCCTGCACCACGTGGCAGGCACCACGCGGTGCCTGCCACTCGGTGCATGGAACTCAGTGCTCCCTACCCCCCCCACACACAGAGGGGGTCTGCAACGGGCCCCCAAATCCAGTCCCCGCCTGTCTTTTGCGGAAAGGGATACCGTAATCCCTACCGCCGCAATGTTGCCCTGGTTCCGGGTTCCACAAGGCGGCCAGAAAAGGACAGCCTTGCGGAACCATGGCGGACAAACTTCCCGTCCGCCGCGGAACCATTGTGATTCCCACCGCCATCCTAATTTGGCGGTGGGAATTTTCTGTATGATGGCGGAAGGACCGCCACCGCCGGCCCGGCGGTGGCGGTCCTTTCGCCATCATAATGAGCCCCTAAGATCCTGAAGAAAGCCATGATACTCCATAGGTCATTGGCTGAAACATGTCAATCTACAAATAATACGACAGGATCTAATGTTTTTTGTCGTATGCTCTTGTTTTTAATTCTAGCACATGGTAGCCAGAATAAAATAATGCGGTAAACCTTGTAGCTAGTTTTAACATCACATCACTTTTTGCACTGCACCCATCACTATGCCACGTTAGCTCACATTGGGTTTTAGTAATAACCCTTCTGACGAAAACATCCCTGAGGTCCTCCCTCACAGCGAGGGGGTTGTATCCCGCATCATGACTAGGCTTCATGATTCGAGGAGGATTCCCAATGATGAAGCATGCCACCTCTGGTGGGTGAGGGAAACCGTCCTTTAAAGGGACGCCTTCTTTATAGACAGTATTTGCCATCTCCCAGTCAATTTGTATAGACCCGAGGGTGTTTTGCAAATAGAGATATGACATGAAATTAAGGAGAATATGGGAGAAGGTTGAACAGTAGTTCAAAAGGGAGAATTGAGAAAGACTACTTTTATCTTGTTTCTTTTTAGACTATTTAGCCTCCATTTTGCATTACTATGTCATCCAATTTGTCTAAATGCTTAGACCAGCTCAAACTTTGCAGGTTTTAGTCTTGTCCATCTGTTTGGACCGCTAGAGTGATACTGCTCGAGACCATCTGTCTAGTTTTGTATTTTTGAATGGGTTCAGGAAAATGTTCCACTCTTTGAATAACTCATAGTCTCATCGCAAACTGAGCCAGCGTTCTGTTCTTAGGAAAATACAAATGACTTGCTGACAGCCTGCGCCAGATGGTGGTTGCACCTGGCCCTATTTCCAGGAAACTGTCTTGCACTTTGCACGCAATGTCTGGTTTTGAAATGAGGCGTATCCTTCAATGTATTGTAATTACATGACTTTTGTATATTAGCTTATGTGAATCATGAGCGGGCAAAGTGCACTTGGGAACTTTTATTCTGTGCAGTTTGTGAATTGTTTCAAAATGCGGGAATGGTTGGTGTATGCAGATCCTTTATCTTGGCCAAGCCAAGGCAGGATGTTTGTTGAACAGTTTTGTTCAGGATAATCATATGTCTCGATTTTAGACATGCTCTAAACAAAGCCTCATTACCTTGCACTAGTCAGGTTTTTGTTCTCCAGACAGATTTTTAAACTATATTGTCTTTCCAAAAGTTGAACCCATGTATTAACAACTGGGAAATAAAGGAGGTCGCATAAATTAATTTTGTTTCGGTCAGCATATTTTCTTTTCCGGGGTACGGAGAAGTGTATCATATTAAGACTCTGGGTCTACGGGGTTATTGCTAGAAAAATATGCAAACTTCTGTGAGTATGCTTTTGAGCTACCCAAAGGTGGTGTAGGGCAATGTTCCCATTGTGTATAATTAAAAACTGCACGTGGAGTACTAGATCAGCGTAAGTGTGTAAGTAGTGGTGCGCATAGTGATGGTAACAAAACATTTAATCATAATTAGATGTTCCACTATACATATCTTCACTCTCAAATACAGTATAATGTTCTAGCTGTGACAGCATAGATCTTACAGTAGTAATATCCCATAGTTAGAGATGCTGCTAGGAGTGATAACGTCATTGAGCGATATTTTGAATACATACGGTGTTTGCAAAGTCTCTGTAGGACCAAAAATGTCAAATAGTACCTTACCCCAAACAATTCCATCTATCACCGGAACCGCTGAAATGTTCACCAGGGACGCACTTTGTGTGATGAAGAATGAGGCTTCAATACTTTGGCTACCAGTTCAACTGGAGAGCATTCTGGGAGATAATGTCCATTTAAAAGCAAAAAGAATACTATCATAAAACCAATCCGGGATAAAAAGGAAAAGCAACGAAATGTAAATCCAAATGTAAATCCAGGGTGCACAAATTATTTTCTATTGAGCCAAATTATAAATGCACTAGTTATATGCAATGGTGGTTCTGATGAATCCCAGGAAAAGTCATCAATGGTGGCAAAATAGCCAGAGACAGTCTGCGCAAAAACAGGGACCTCACCGGGAACTGGCAGTTAACTCAATTGGTGGATCATAATAAAAAACGTTTGTTGTTGGCGTGTGGTGTTGAAAACTGTGAATTCGCATACGGTGATTGTATGGTGTTGGTAAATGTAACTGGAAGTAGCAAAACTTCAGTGTCAGATATCCCCTGCTGGGGAATAGAAACCTCTATGTTGGTTAATGCTTGTAAAGTTATCCCCTGTATGGTAGTGAGAGGAAGAAGGTAACTACCAAGGAGCCTTCGTGGCCTACTGTGCAGGCCTGGCACATGGGGTGGTTTGATCAGGTCAATCGACACAAATCATTCGTTTTTACAACCAGCAAGGGCTGGTAAAAGTACAGTTCTGGTACCTTCAACTGCCAGGACCGGCAGCAGTGCTCTGTAAAATGGGTGGATTTCCTACTTGTTGTCAGGATGTCAGTAGCACAAGAAAGGAAAACGCCACTAACCTCTTCGTAGCGGCCAGCGGGCACGATGGCTTGTAGAGGAGCCTCCCTACTCCCCTGAGCGCAATTCCCCACAGCAGTGGTTCCCAAACTTTTTGGACCTGTGGCTCCCTTGACCTAATTGGCAGTTGGCCGTGGCTCCCCACCATTTTTTTACCGGTGGGCGGGTGATGTAAGCCCGACCTCGGGAGTACTTCCTGTTGTCTTCCGTACAGCTTTAAATCCAATAGAAGGCAAGCTATTGACTGCAGCTGGAGAAGCTGAGTCAAGAATTACAGAACTGCTAGCAGACGAGCTGAAGCAAGAGATGCAGCAGGAATGCAGCAATAGACCATGCAGCTGGAGGAACTCAACAAAAACAAACTATAGTAGGGTTTCAGCAATGAGTGTAACAGGAACTGAAGCAGAAGATGCAGTACATTGAAGAAGGAGCAGTAGTAGATGCAGCGAGAGGCAGAGCTGCAGCTGGGTGTGTTGTGCCAAGAACTACACATGGGGTGTTAGCAATAGATGTTGCAAGAAGAGGAGCGGGAGCTGCAGCACAAATCGCAAAAATAAGAAATATTGCAGGTGTGCAGGGAGACATACTCTATGAATGAATGAAAGGGCATTTGTAAGCGATCATCATGGTCATAAAACTGTTAGAGAAGAGGAGTGGAACTCCCTGGGAGGATGCGTCCTGCAACTGGAAAATAACAATTGTAGTGGGAAAGAACCATCTTTATGTGACAGGCTCTGGGAGGAACGCAAACTTTCCACCTGTAGTTCTAGCATTTATCTCTAGAATCTTTCTTGCATATATCTCTCTTTTTATTTCGTATCCCTTAACAAAAACACGCAGTACACTTTTTTCATTCGCACGCCTGACAATATGACTTTTGTCTACAATAAAGGCCCTTCAAATAAAACAGAATTATACATAATCCTTCTTCTGCTCAGATGAGGAGATGTGTCGACTTCAATAATAGCAGCAAGGCGATTCATAAGCATGTTTGTGACACCTGATTGATTCCGGTCTCCCCATGTAGGAAAAGAAAGAAAATGGGGCTTGTTAGAAATGAAGCCTGTGCGCGGCGTTTGTGTGTTTATTCATGCATGAGTGTGCGTGTGATCATGTGTTTGTTTGTTTATAGCGCACTATTACTCTGGAGAGTGTTCTGGCGCTCTGCACTTCTGACATCGCTGCACAGGGGACCTAGGCAGTTTAGACTTGATTGAAAATCTATGTTTTTAGTTTCTTTTTGAACAAGAAGGTGACTGTGATGGTCCAGAGTTCAGGGGGCAATTTATTTTAAGCAGATGATCCCAGAAAGGAAAAAGATCTGCCTCCGATGCTAGCATGCCGGATCCTAGGAATTTTGGCCAAAAAAGCACTGGCAGAGCAAAGGCATCTGGAGGGAACATAGAATTCCATCTGTGCCCTGAGATATCCGGCGCCCGTCTGGTAAGGGCTCTGTGGAGACAAGGGTCTTCTTAATCGATCTGTCATGCAGGGAGAAACACCAGATAAAATAACTCTAAAAAGTCAAAAGCACTTGGCAAGGGCTCTCGGAGAAGAGACACGTAGGTCGTGAAGGGGGGGAGGCTGCACGCGCAGCATGTTAGCAGTGTACGATGGCGGAGGTGCCCGGACGTTAAAACCTGGTCTCTTTGGTCAGACAGAGGAAGGCTAGCGTAGAGGAATTAACACACATATTAATAAACTTTTTTTTCTCTGTCTTGACCGCACATACCTATTTGTAACTTCTGAAGAGGGTCCCACGAGGCACGGCAGAACAGGGCAAGCGAGCTGCGTATGCCAGTAATGGCGCGGAGGCTACGTCTGCAAAAACACGTACGTACGCACGTACGCTCTTGGGCCAAACCATTGTACCCGCATTATGCAGGTGGCATTTGTAACTCCCCCGTATGTTGCGTATCTTGCGCTAAGCTGGAATACGTTCAGCCTACATTCAGGCCCTGGTAGGGCCTCAAAAAGACGCATAATATTTTACTGCCTACACACGGCCAGACGCTATCTTTCCCACATCGTGCGCGGCGCCCCTGGCTACTGATAACGGCGCACCGGGGCGCCGCGGCGCACAGTTTGGGAACCACTGCCCCACAGAGTAGTAAAACACTGCTATGGAAAGGAGCACCCCGGGGAAAAGGGAAGGGGATAAAATAACAAATATTGCTGCAGGGGTAGCTCTTGCTCTCCTAGGTCTGGTCTAGGTTTCAGATATCTTTCCTCTTTGTAACAGTACTGCAGAGAATAAAGAGGGTAAAGGTATGAGAATCAATATGGGACAATACATACAGGCTCATTCAACAGGATAAGTAATTTGTCATCCACTCACAAGGAGCCCTGCAGCTATACACTTGAAATGAGTATGGAACATCAATCCTCCAGCATACCACGACCTCACATGACCCTCTAGGATTGCCAGGATCTTGCGTGCTCCAATAAACGTTCAGAACTAAGTATAGTCACCATCTATGTGTTGCCCTCACTCGCTGTTAAAAACCACAGCGTGAAGACTTCAGAACACCAGTGTCGATAGCAGAATCTAAACATGAAAGAGGGCACCCCACCGCTGTTCAAATTCACAGCGTGAGTACTCCACGAATGCCAATGCCCCGGTCGCTGTTTGAACCAGAGCGAGGGAGCTACACAAGGCACCCGGTCGCAGTTTTCAAGAACCCGCTGTACTGCGTGTCAGGAGAAAGCGCTAATTGGAATCCCAGCGCGCTGTGGCCACAAACAAAGTCGCATTAGAGAGGGGAGCGCTCCGGCGCTCCTCCCTGCCTGGGCTACGATACCTGAATACTCCCCGAGCCGGGAGTCTGGACCAAGGGGACAGGACGGAAATAGCACACGCAGTGCTCGAAGAATTCCTGAATCCTCGGGAGAACAGCCAAACAAAGTGCAGAACAAACGGGAATCCAGCGGGGAATACATTCCGCCTTCCCGACGAACACGGCCAAATTGTCAAGCACCTCCTTCCGGAAGGGGAGGTGCTTTATAGGGGGCGGATTCCTGGAGA
Source organism: Calotriton arnoldi (assembly GCA_963921515.1). Lineage (NCBI taxonomy): Eukaryota > Metazoa > Chordata > Amphibia > Caudata > Salamandridae > Calotriton > Calotriton arnoldi. The sequence goes on along the minus strand of CAWUFW010018396.1, from coordinate 130,204 downwards.
ACGGCAATTCCGTCTTTCCCTGCTGCGCCCCATAGACTTCTGGGAAGTGTAGTGCATTGGGCTCCTGTTCCACGCACACCGGTGTCCATGCATACAAGGGAGGGATTTCTTGTGCGTGTGTGTTTTGACTGCCTTTCCTCCCTGTACACAGAATGTAATCGCGACACTTGTCCACAATCTTTTCTCGTACCAGATCCCCGATCTTTGGAATCCAGCCAGGAGTTGCTAGTTGCACCTTCACTTCTCATTTGATTGCTCGTCCTGGAAGTCTTTCAGATCCTGTAAGGCAGCCAAACATTCACTGATATCAAAAGGCGCCTCCGCCACCACTTTGTTGGGTTGGTCGTAGTCCGGTACCCACATCTGGACTCCAAACAGGATTTCATAGGAATTCTGACCACCCAAGGAACTTCTAGGCAGATTGTTTAAAGCTCTCTGGACCCTATCCAGCTGGTGGATCCAACTACAAACTGAACCTAATACTCTAGCTGTTAACGACTGCTTTTAGTCACAGTTTTTCCTCCCCACTATAGAATTTCCCTTGGGATGGTAGTGGGAACAATTATGTACAGCCACACCCAAGGGCCCTGGTCTGAACGGAATGCTGCTACTGCATATGTCCCGATGAAGACTTGTAAATCTTTTATAACAATTTGAGCGTCAGCCGATCGCTATGGCCAAACCTGTAGGAACCAAGAACATGAATCAACTGCTAACTGAATGTATTTAAAGAGACGTCAATGTTTAACGGTCCGCAGTGGTCCAGATGCACGCAAGCCAGAACCTTTTTAGAAATCAATAGTGGTGTTTGCGGTTGACGTGCTATTGTAGAAACTTTTATTTGCTAACAAATGTCACATTTAAGGACATAGTCTTCAGTATGTTTATATAGACCTGGCCACCACTAGCGCTGCTGTAGCAGTGAAACTGTAGCTGCCATACCACCATGGGCAGAAGCTAACCCTTCATGAGCTGCCATTATCAATTCTGGTCTGTGATCTAAATTTGGATTACTCTAACCCACACTCAGGGAATACTAGCAAACAGAATGTTCTGCACACTCAATAGGTAGGAGTATTTTGCTGGATATGACTTTGGTAATGGGGTGCCACAGCGCAAAGCTGTGACAGCCACCATGATGTGTTCATCTACCCTCATATGGGAGCGAGTTATTGCAGCTACGACAGCAGTTTGTACTGCTGCCTTTGCGGCTTCATCATCCAGTGAATTCCCTGCAACATGTATTCCTACACGTTTGTGGCTCAGTGTGTGGATAACAAGCTCATGGAAAACTCGCTTTAAGATTTCCCCAAAGAAACTTATGCTTGATAGTATACCCTTTAGAGTCTCTGAATCCATTCTGGCTCCAATAGTGTAAATAAATACTCATTGTAAGATTGAACAGAGTAATACAAATCCCACACTATAATTGTGGGGAATTCTGGATCCATATTTTCTGATGGCAGAATTAGAGCTTTCAGCTCAACCAGCTGTGCAGTGCAATCACCTAGAGACTGCGTAAATGTTTGGAGAGGCTGGAAGATTCCATCCTTCATTTTACCCCCTACTGCTGCGCAAGCAGTGGAGTATTGATTTTTTTTTCCAACTGCGGACTGAGCAGAACCATCAGTGTAAATTATGAAGTGGTACTGATCCAGAGGCATGATTTCACTGGGCACAGGGTATTCTTGTTCATATTATAGGTATGCTTGAATTCATAATGTAGAGTCGAAGACATAGTCTACGTCTGTTGCTGTTAATGTATTGTCCTACTGCATCCATCTAGGATGTAAGGCTTTCGAGGTCAGGCAGCTGGCCTTTGTGACAGCCTCTAAGTCTGGAATCGAAGTCACAACAATTATACGTTTCCCCTGGGTCAGTGATCTTTCCTTACAACAGCGGTCTGTACTGCCAACAGTATTTTTTCTGTAGGTGCAATATGCAATCGGTACAGTGTTACCCTCATTTAAAGTGACATATGTGTAGCCTATGATCTCAGCGAATCACCAAGATTGTGGTGTTTACATGGGTGTGTAAGTGTTTTGATGCTAACATGTCAGTCTGTACTGAACGCAAGATCTATGTATGTTCTGGTGTCCAATGTGTGCTTGAAATTCTGGGTGGATTTGTTCATAAAACGGTTTTACCCATTGTGCATAATCTGGTATATATGTTCTACCAAAATTTAGAAAGCCCAAAAATTATTGTAGCTTTTTATTTAGTTGGGTGGTTGTAAATGTGCATATTTCTCTAGGGAATGCGGCACTAAGCTCTTGCCTTCATTAGATAGCTCGTATCCCAAGAACAGGTCACTGAGAAAAGCAATTTCTGAAAATGTAATTTGTAGCCAATTTGAGCCAGTCCCACAACAATGCGATCTACTCTGGCCAGGTCTGTTTCTAAGTCATCATACGTAAGGTATATGTCATCGACATAGGACAATGCTTCCTTGTGGAAATTGTTTAACAATCCTGTTACACATGCAGAGAACTAGCCTGGGCTGTTCTTATACCCTTGTGGGAGTTTACAGAATTGTTAATGTGACCCCAGAGCGGTAAATGCAGTTAAATACCTGCTTTCGAGCCATATGTTCTGGCAGAAAAAGGCATTTGAAATGTCTAATTTTGTTTTGTATTTTTTGCACACAATGTTATTAAATAGTGCTGCACTGTGTGAGTTTTGCACTGCATATGTGAGAGTTTGACTGTTTAGTTGTCTGTAGTCTAAGACTAAGCGGTATGAATGGTCCGGTTTTGCTACCAGAAAAAAAGGGTTATTCATCTGTAAGATACAAGGCTCAATTATGCCTTGATATTCATGTTGTGTTAGAATTTCTCTAACTGGAAGTTTAGCTTTGGGTTTTATGGGGTATTGTGGTTGCACTTGCGAGCTGGACCTTATGGGTATTATATGATAAGGTGAATCTTCAACCCAGCCCACATGATTGCAATATAAGGCTGGGGCTTGTGCAAGGGCCACTCTTTGGCATGTGCATGTTTAACTGCTTTGGGATCGGAAGCTGGTAGGTATGATCTTCGTTGGGGCCGTAAGGAGTGCTGCCGCAAGCTCCCCACGTTTGGCGCCTGGAGAGGGAGGCAATCCCGCTAACTAGGTTGGCTGCTGCCGGTGTCATGGGGGGAAAGAAAACACCCCATGTGGAGAAAGACCACATGCACGGGAGGCAGAGAAAGTAGTGTGCAGGGGCTTGGTGGCGAATGGCCCAATAAGGCTGTGTGCGGATAGGAAGCAGTGAGCAGAGCCGCCCTACAGGGGATTATTGTTGTGGCGGAACCGGGCCCCGCCCGAGGCAACCAACAGTGGCGAGCACCGAACGGGGCCGCTCTGCTGAAAAGAACCACAATAGTGGTGTGGAGTCCTCCCAAGGCAGCCCCTCTGAGTGCTGGAGGTAGGAGCCACAGCCTAATGGCCCCCGAGGACTTGCTAAATGACCTGCGCTTGCGATGCTTCTGGCACAGGAAAAACTAGACCTGAAACTCCTGCTGCACGTCTTCATTGCTTCCTGATTCTCCTGTGAGCTCTAAGGCACCAGTTACAGGTTAATGATAATCATCAGTGTCAGAGGCACTTACCTGTTTGTGGCGGCAGTCGGCTGGGGTGGGACTCAGTCCCCCAGCATACCTCACTGGTGAAGGGAGGCGGAGCCTGTCTTCCCGGTGCCACAAAGGCACAGCGGCACTCCCGCAGCACGGGATGTTGACAGAGGCACTTACCTGTTTGTGGAGGCAGTCGGCTGGGGTGGGACTCGGTCCCCCAGCATAACTCATTGGTGCAGGGAGGCGGAGCCAGTCCTCCCGGCGCCACAAAGGCGCAGCGCCGTATGCCCCCGCCTGCGCCTGGCAGAGGCTGGGCTGGGCCACCCCTCTTTTGTTCTCCATCTGAAAAGATCATGGGTATGCGTAAACTACCATGTAACTCAGACACGGTCAAAGCTAAAGTACCCCGGAACTGTGCCTCAATTATATCGTATCTGGCAACAGCTCTGGGAGCTCTGACAGAGGAGATCCAAAGTACAGAGGAAAAGTTAGGCCTGGGGGTGGCCAAAATAGCATCTAACATGTTACACGCTGAGGCTAGCCCGAATGTAGTTTTGGGGGGGGCAGCTGGGAAGGATCAAAAGCAGGGCACCCCCATACAAAGCATTTTTCCTTCAAGTATAGTGGGTCCAGGATCAGTCGAGGGGGGCAATATGGTAATGGACATATTTTCTCCCCCAAGAATGACCCGCTAAAAAAAAGAAGAAGAGAGGCTTAAAAGCTGGCTTAAAAGCTGGCTCTGTTGCGGCCAATCCATTATTAGGGCAGGATCGGGGAGGGCTCCTGGACGGTGATCAACTGGTACACCCATCTGTGAGATCATTTGTGGGTGACCTAATCCAGACACGTTTGGAACCTCTATTTTCAAGGCTCCAGGAGAACTTAGCCAGCGTTGTTGTGTCTACGGTTGAAGAGCTGGCAGGGAAAATGTCCCGAATTGAGTCTCTATTGGTGGATCTGGCTCCTAGATGTGTGGACAAAATTTCATATGATGTGAACAATGTGGCAAATACTACTCAAAGTATTCGGAGAGAGGTACCTGTGGGAGGGAACCGAGATAACTCCCTGTATCCTGGTGTCCCCAACACTGTTAACGCTAAATCTAGAATGGAACCGGACCCCAGTATGATTGAACCTACCCCAAACCACTCGGGATCCCATCCTCCCTCTCAGCGAGAGCATCCACCCCAGTTACAATCTAGTACTACACCAACGCACAGGACTGGTAGTAGATGCAGATTGCACCTTCCCCCTGAGGCAACTCCTTTGGTAGCAGTACTCACAGGGGTACCCCCGTTAAAAGATAATACAACTGAACCCACATCAGAAATCATTCAGAAAACGAAATTTTGGTGTAAAAAATTGTCAGATGACAGGGCACAGGCATCCATGCATATTATCATGGCCAGACGGGTTGGATGGGTAGGTCGGAGAGCTAAATTAGGAGAAGGTGACTGCATCATCATCAACTTTGATCAGGCTGATATAGCAGGGGGGTTGTTTAAAGGTAGCATGAATCAGGGCCCAGGGGGTATAAAGCATTGCCTCTAGTTTTTTTCTATCCCCCTAGCGAGGTAACCCAGGCTGGGGACTCCAGAGTTGTATGCAGATCAGTTTGTGCCCGAGTAGGGGGGGTTGTTAGATAATCGATCAAGAAATACGTATGGTCTGCCACTTGTGTCTGGGTCCTCTACTGTTCCCTTAAGATCAGCTGAGGTTCATGGAGGGCAGTCATCTAAGATGTGATTAGAATCTTCTAACAGATTCTTTCCACTGAGCAAGCTGGATAATAACGATTGACTCGCTACACCTCTCACCTCCCTAGAACAGAGTCAGGTTATAGTAAGAGCTCTTAAACCTTGCTCATCGAGAAAGAAGGAAGTTAGAATAAATAAAAATCTAAACGTCCTCAGCTGGAATATAGCATGCCTAAAAAATAAAAGAAATTATTCAAGGTGGGTTGACATGTTAAAGGAGTATGATGTGGTGGGCCTTCAAGAAACATGGGAAACTGAAAACATGTTCTGGGTGGACGGTTACACGACCTACTCCAAACCCGCACGGTCCTCCATAGCGGGAAGAGCTAAGGGAGGGCTATTAATCTTAGTCTCCCTAAATAATTCAGGTACCCATTGTAAACTTGATTCTGGTTCCTGTAACAGACTAGTGGTTCAAATATCACCTGTAAATGCGCCAAAATTACTTATTGTGAACCTTTATAATTCCTTCGAGAGATACTCGGCAAATGAACATCTATTTAGTTTTAAATGTTTTCTTGAGTCATACATGAATAAACAAAACACTCCCTACTCGATGATAATTGTAGGGGATTTTAACATACATTTCTGCAGTATGGATTGCCAGGTCAGTGATATTCTTAGCCCGGAGAACTGCTCAAACTTGCACTTCGAGCACACGCAGCAAGGAGGTTATCTAGATGACATTTTGGCTGACTTTGACCTATCACATCCGTGTATATACTTATCTGCAGAAACTATAACTTGTGCCGTTAAGTAACTTTAGGCCACGAGTTATAGCTTCTTAACATAAGTATAACTATTCATACAATTATAACTGCTAAATCTATATGGTTTTGTGTGGGTAAAACATCAACCTAACTATAATGTCCCTGTAACCTATGGTTTTTCAGTGAAAGGACCAGCCGTGGCAGCCCCCGGACTACGTGTTATTCCTCCACGCCCTAGACGAGAGTGACGGAGCCCGAGTCGGAGGACCCGAGAGACGCCAGAGAACTCGCTGAGGTAAAGGGGGAGCATCGTATGGTCGGGTGAAGGAGTGTGCGTGAGCCAAGCCTAGATATTTCATCTGGGGCCAGGCTCTCATTGTGACATTAACCCGTAATCTAGCACAATGGCCGCTGACGTGTTGAGGAGCCGTGAGGAGGCGGCTAATGAATTGTTCGAAGACTCACCGGCTGGTGAGCTTCCTTCTTCAATGCAAGCAACAGTAACAGCGACTGGGAATCCCTCAGTAAGGGATCTATTTAAGAAACTAGAGAAACTTATGCGTGCCGAACAGGCTAAGTGGTGGGAGCACCGATCTTTGTCTAGGTATTTAGAAGTGGGGCGAATACCTAGAGGTCTGCGCATAATGCTCGCGCCGAGTTACGAGCATCCGGACCCCAACATGCTTAACGAGTGGGCGGAGAGCAGTCTGGATTCATCGTGTCGACTAGTCAGAATTCTGGTCAAATATGCGGAGAGCGACCGTGCAGCTTTGCAAATTAAAATTGATGAAATAAATGCTGAAATTGATAACATGGAACCGTCTGACAATTTGAAAAAATATCGAGAGGAAATGCTTAATCGCTTAAGGAAAGAGGAAGAAATAATCAAAAAGCGTAAAGCATTCAAATTTCAAAGAGATAAGTTAGATTATCAAAATGGACAGATATTTACATTTGTCAAGAAATTTGACACACTCAGATCTTCGAATCAACAACCGACGGCTCTTTCCCAACTAAGTTCAAGCACTGCTCTGCAATCGTCGACTTCATTGTCCGATCTCAGCTCTGCACCCGACAGCGAGTCAGAAAATGAGCAAACTCGCTTAGCATCTAGGTTGGGGTTTCCAAGGCCCTCCCTGGCGCAGGAAGTAGATTATTTGCGCCAGGACCGGCGTTCAACTCTAAGGCCACGTTTGGGGAACACAACCAAAACCAACGAGCAAACACGAAACGCCGCAAAAGACGACTCTGCAACAAACAGCGACAAGCCAAGCAACAGAAAGCCGACATACACAAGGAACAAACGATGGAATCGCAAATAGATAAATCGACAGGACTATCAAGTGACTCTCAAGTTGTAATCAATCTCACATCTACACCGTTAAGTATGGCTGAAGTAAGAATTTTATCATTAGGTTTGACCTACAGCCCAGCCTGTGACTTTGATTATGCCCAGACACGGATTGATATTCACAAATACACTCGCAAATTGAAACTACGCAAGTATCATGCACTTAACAAAAATCAACGTGGCACACTACCTCAAGTGGTACCACTAGCAACATCTGATTTGACTGCGAGTGATTTAGAAATTTTTCAAAATATGCAACAACTGGCAGAAGAAAGTTCCAGTAATATTGGGATTGAAGCAATCACCTTGAACATGGCTGGCAACACGCACTTTAAGCCCAAATCCACTTTTACCCCGATCATGCTTCATGATAATATCGACACATTTAATGAACTGGTTACAACTGAATTAAAACGATTATATGTGTCTACAGGTCACTCCCAGCACAGATACACACAACAGAATAACTGTTATTTCCAACTTGTCAGGAAACTTCAAACTAATGGTAAAATTATTGTACGCCAGGCTGACAAGGGGGGTAATGTGGTGCTTTGGTCTAGAGAATTGTACCTAGAGGAGGCACTTAAACAGCTAAATGATCGTAGTTGTTATAGGAGAAGTGATATTGGGAAGGTAAAACAGACGTGGTGTGATTTTTATTTAAAACTGACTGCTTGGAGAAGTGCGGGTCTTATTAGCATTGATGAACTGAAATATCTTAAAAATGACCATCCGGTTATTCCGGTTATGTATCTTATTCCTAAGGTGCATAAGGATATTGAAAGACCCCCAGGTAGACCCATTATTTCCGCTCGGAACAGCATTACGGAAAATACCTCTCGTTATGTAGACTTTTTTACAGGAGCATGTAAAGCAGCTCCCGTCTTATATTCAAGACACAGGTGATTTTTAAAATAAAATCAAAGGTATCAAATGGGACCCTGAATATCTATTGATTACTCTTGATGTTACTAGCCTTTACACCAGTATTCATCATCATGACGGTGTCAAGGCTGTTGGGCACTACCTAGGAACTAAATCGATTCATATGTGTAACCATAATAAGATGCTATTGACAATGATAAGTACCTGTTTGGAAAATAATTTCTTCCTGTTTCAGAACCAGGTGTTCCAGCAGATTAGAGGTGTTGCGATGGGGGCCTGCTTCTCCCCTAGTTATGCCTGTTTACATATGGGACTGTGGGAGGAGCAGGTCCTCAGAGCAGCTTTCTCTGAAACATTAAAGACACATGTGATTTGTTGGTATCGCTTTATTGACGATCTCTTCTTGATTTGGAAGGGTTCAGAATTACAAGCCACAAAATTTATAGAGGAGATTAATGTCAACTCTCTGAATTTGGAATTTACAGCCAGTATGAGCAAGGAAATTGTTTCATTCCTAGATGTAGAGATTTATATTTGTGAAGGCCAGTTGGAAACCAAGCTCCATAGGAAACCTACAGCTGGGAACTCAGTACTTAACGCGACAAGTCATCATCCGGGTCACCTGATCCGCAGCATTCCTTATGGGGAAATGCTGCGTATCAGGCGCATCTGCAGTAGACAAGAGGATTGCACCATGGCTCAGAGTGAAAGTAAAAAAGATTCTTAGACAGGGGATACTCGGGAAGTGATATTGACCGGGCAATCCAAAGAGCCAATCTGGTCTCGAGGTCTGATGCTCTACTGAGTACCCGTGGTGTTACATCCCAGGTTATAGACCAGCCTGTAGAACCTACGAGATTGGTTCTGACATACAATCGGCAACATCGTACCATACGCAAAATCATCAAACATAATTGGAACCTTATACGTAATGATTCTGTTATTGGGGAGTTGGCTACTTCGGCCCCAAATATAACGTTTAGAAGAGCACGTTCCATGTGTAGTGACTTAGTCAAAAGCAGCCCTGAGATATTGGTGACTAAAACTTGGTTAAACTCCAGGAAGGGTTTTTATCGCTGTACTAATTGCAAAGCCTGCAAACATGGTGTAAGCACATCATCATACAGAACCCCCTTCCACTCTACTCCGAAACTGATTACAAAGTTGCTCACATGCAAAACGGAATTTGCTGTTTACGTGCTGGAGTGTCCGTGTGGCCTGCAATATGTGGGCAGTACCAAGTTGCAGGTGCACAAGAGGATACTCCAGCACATTAGAGCTATTGTTAACAGCGATCCAGCTTATCCAGTTGCCAGACACTTTAATGAATGTCATGGTAATGCAGTTGAGCAGCTCAAATATTTTCTGGTGGATTCTGTATTGCCGCTTAGACGAGGTGGCAACCGCGAAGCGATGTTACGCAAACTTGAAACCCGATTCATTCTTGAATTAGATACTAAGGGGCACATTACGATACCCGGCGTAAAAAAATCCGCCAGGCATGGAAGCGGCAAAAATCCGCCCGCACACACCGCCTGAACACCGACCACGCCATTATGAGTACACAAACTGAAAACCGCCATCGGCGGAAAAATCATACAAAATACCGCCCGCCATCGTCCGAGTCGGAGTCAAACCGCCCGCCACGGACGGAAACACGCACGACAACACAAAACCGCCCGCCCTCACGGCCGACACACCGCACGTGAAATTACGATCGCACCGCCATGAGCGCGGAAAAACAACAAATATACCGCCCGCCAGCGCAAACAACGCCGATGAGAATCGACACGGCAGAAGCCATGGCGCCCACGTACCTGCACAGAAACCATCCGCACACAAAACCAATAGCACACAACATGGCCAACAAGTCCACACAGCAAGGCACGCACAAATACACAAGCACAGTACACATCCCGAAAACACCCCCCGGACAAACAAAAAATACAAAGGCCAGAACCCCAGACACAACACACCTGAAAACAACAGACCATGAGGACACACCCACATAGGTGAGTACAAAAGCAGCACTCCCACAGACCACAACCCCTTGCTACATTGCAAACCAGAGAGGAGAGGAGAGGACACAGTGACACAGCAAGGACAGCAGCACACCACAGAAACGCACACATCACAACCACCACCACCACCACCACCACCAAACACCGGCACCACAAACCCCCTGCACATTACACAACACACACCGCACCAGCACCACAAACACCATGGCACCACAAAGGATGCCCAAGTTCACGCCCATGGAGCTGACGGTCATGGTCGACGAGATCATCAAGGTGTACCCACAAATCTATGGGAACATGGTCCAGCACACACCACTAGCCACCAGAAACAGAATGTGGACCCGGATCGTAGACCAGGTCAATGCAGTCGGGACCCTGCCCAGGAACAGAACCGAGATAAACAAACGTTGGAATGACGTAAAGAGCCTGGTCAAGAAGAAGGAGGGCAAAAACAGAGAGCTGGCTGCCGTCACTGGCGGAGGGAATCCCGCGCTCTTTAAGACCTTCAAAGCGTGGGAGGAGAAGGTGCGAGTCGTAATCCATCCGGAGATCCTCGCCGGATTAGCAGGGGAGTGGAGGCTGGTAAGTACAAACTAATGTATACCAGCACACCGCTATGTACACACATGCGCAACCACCATGCCACAGCTCCCAGGGACAAACACCCCCATGTCCAGCACACAATACACAACACATCACACGCACATGCAACAGACACTACCACACACAGGCCAAACCGAACAACTGTAAGATGCGTGGGGACATGTGTACACTAAGCCAGCCACGTAACCACCAACAGGTCCCCAAATATGCCAGAAGCGCCACAACGAGCACCCACCACACCCATGTGTCCGCCACAGCTGCACTAACCGACAAGTAACAGGTAAGTGGCAGGAACACAAAGTGCAGTGGGTGGGACGGTGGACAGCTGAAGTACAACACCCACCAGGCCCCCACTCCCACAGACCAGCAAGGTGGAGCACTCCCCACACCCATGTGTCAGGCACAGCTGCACCAACCGACAAGTAACAGGTAAGTGGCAGGAACACAAAGTGCAGTGGGTGGGACGGTGGACAGCTGAAGTACAACACCCACCAGGCCCCCACTCCCACAGACCAGCAAGGTGGAGCACTCCCCACACCCATGTGTCAGGCACAGCTGCACCAACCGACAAGTAACAGGTAAGTGGCAGGAACACAAAGTGCAGTGGGTGGGACGGTGGACAGCCCAAGTACAACACACACCAGGCCCCAGTCCCACAGCACAGCAAGGAGGAGCATCCCCCACACCCCACACCCACGTGTCAGCCACCGCAGTGCACAACGACAGCCGAAAGGCAGACATCACGGTCCACAGCAATCGGTGTCAGTGGGTGTACAGCCACCCCACGACCCACTACACCCCCCCACCCCCACAGACCTGCAACATGGAGCACCCCCGCTAAGAGCCATGTGGCATCCAGTACAGTGCACGCACGAACAACTTGCAGGTGGGAAACTGGACAGGGCTGGATTACTGGAGGCATGAGGACCATAACACCACCAACACATGGGACATGTCACGTAGCACACGGACACGCAGCACCGCCCACCGTCACGAACAAGTGAACAATGTGCACACGGACATGAACAGCAGACTCACACCCCACATGACCCATCACAGACATAGCAACACCCAAGGAGCCACGTCTGCATGCACAAGCCACACTGAATATAGTCCCACACGGCAGCCACTGTGCAACTCATCACACACAACCGAAACACCATTGAAGTCCTGTCCATGTAGCCCCTACTGCCTGTCAACCACACACCCCACAACTACGCCTATGTAAGACAAACAACACTAGACGCAACAGAGCGGAACAACAGAAATGCACACGAACACCACTGAACCCATCAAACACACAGACACACCATGCACATACAACATACCATCCATCCCATCCGTCAGCCCCAGTCTCATGAAAGGCATGTCATCCGCACAGCTGCCACACATACAGCAGTCACGCTAAGACACATGCCCATGACCAACCATGTGCCAGAAGTCAATTAAGCGCACGACACACTGTGAGCAACAACACACAACATGGGCCACACCCCCCGAGCACTGCAGTGATGCACATGGCACAGGGCAGCACGCACACCAAGGAGATGGGACAACTGCAATACGTTGGCTGGCACACAACTATCACTCACTCATAACGATGCGTCCAATGCCATGTCCAGTAACCACAACAGACAGCAAATATGCAGGGCATGTCAGGCATGCACACACCTCAGACCATGCACTGTCATGCTGCCACAACACATGTCACGTTCGGCACCCATGGCTCACAGCATGTACCCCAAAAGCATATACCCTCCCAAATGCGAATCTGGGGCATGGCCCCCATGTTGCCATATGCGTTCCTAAGCGTTCCATTTGAACTCCAAAAGCAAAGTACAAACCAGACCCAGGATGGGCCAGGAGCCCGCATACACCAGAGTCACAATGAGTAGGGGCAAAGCAACACACCCATCGGCATGGCCAATCCGTCCCATGCCACATGTGCACAGCACACAGTCCCATTGCCTAGCACACACACCTACAGATGCCACAGCCACACACTCGCCTCCGGGAAACCCATGTACGAGATTGCACGAACTGCCAATGTCAGACGACTAATACATACTTCGCCAGGTGCAACACAATAACAAATCTCATTCTCTCCACAGGTGACGAACTGCTGGACGCTGGGGATGGAGACAGCAGCCAGCACAGCCAGCCTACAAGCCCCCAACGAGGACACACGGATCTGGAGGATCTGTCCACCTCTTCGGACACGGACCACCAAGCTGGCCCATCTGGCGTGGCAGGGCCCAGCCGCTCCCCAGGACCCCTCCTACCCACCAACCCATCATCCAGGGATGCTGAACAGTCCCAGTCCCCTGCTGCCACTGTCGTTGCGGCCACACCCACGGTCATTGCGGCCACTACCACTGCCGCAACCGCCACCATCGCCGCACCGACCACCACCGCCTCCACCACCACCACGTCTTCGCTGGCACCAGCCCCAGCGCAGGTGGTGGCCCGGCCGACTGGATCCACCCTGGGAGCCACAGCGAGGACTGTGGTGAGCAATGTGGCTAGTGGGCAGGCCGGTGGCAGCAGGACTGGTAGGAGGAGCAGGGTCAGGGAAACGCCAGCCTCCCCTGGGAGCCATGCCCTGCCTCAAATGGACAGAGTCCTTGGGGCCTATGAAGAGGCCCAAGGACAATGGGCCAGGTCTGCTACTGACACGCGGGAGGTGCTGGGGGTGCTGAGGTCCATGGACGCCCATATGGGCCAATTCGTGTCCCGTATGGACCAACTCGTGGACCTCATGGGCCAGCTGGTGGTGGCGGTGGGGTCACAGGCAAGGCCAGCAACACCACCTCCGCCACCACCTGCTAGGGCGCAGGCTCGGGCAGCAGTGTCCACTTCCCCTGCGTCCACAGCCAGTGAGCACACCTCACCCACCACCAGCAGGTCGCCACCACACACCCCCTCCCAAACGTGGAAGGGGCCGTCCGAAGAGGAAACAGATCTCCCGGGAGGACTTCGCACGCTCCAGTCGCAAGTGAGGCAGCCAGCCAGCCTTCCGCCAGCCTTCCTTGACCAGCCACTGCATTGACTTGCTCTACGATCCCACTCCACACAGCCATCTGGATGGCATGTGTGTGTTGGACTATGGACATAGAACCAGTGGGTACACCCTGATCATCACGCAGCCATGACCGACAGCTCATTGTCACTGCACGCACCACTTTTGTCATCACCTTACACACAATCACATGTCACAGTTTGTAATAAATGCACCTTTTTCACTAACTGCTGTTTGTGCCCTGTGTCTTTATTGTACGGAATACAACGGCCACCTTGGGCGGAAAGGCACCTGATGCGTGGCATGGAAATGGAATCCGGAGGGCCTGTAGGGACCTAGGGGTGGGAGACAGAACAGGAGCACATTCAATGAGTGTGTCACACACCCATCACACAGTACATGTCAACAACTACAAGCAATGTACACACATCGCACAGAGCAATAGGGCACAATGCCACAGCCACCAACAGTGGCATACTACCCTGGCCATGGAGCGTTGACACACTGCACGCAGTGAACATACGGCCACCCTGACACAGCACACACACACCTGCATAGATACAGACACATCATCCGTCGTACATGGACACTCACCGTCAAGTGAAGTAGCGGGCGATGAGCTGCTGGCGCACATTCCCAGCTTCCTCCTCTCCGCTGTCCACCTCACTCGAGCTGTCCTGGTCTGCGGGCTGGGGCCCTGGTTGATCTCCGTCATCCACAATGAGGGGGATCTGCTTCCGAATGGCCAGATTGTGCAGCATGCAGCACGCCACCACTATCTGGCACACCTTCTGTGGGGAGTACGCCAGTGCACCCCCGGTGCGGTCCAGGCACCTGAACCTGGACTTGAGGAGGCCAAAGGTACGCTCGACCACACGTCTGGTCCTCCCATGTGCCTCATTGTATCGATCGTCTGCTGGGGTGCGAGGATTCCTCAATGGACTGAGCAGCCATGCCCCATTCGGATACGCAGAGTCACCTGGGTGTGAGGGACACAGAGAACCGTTGCTATTCCAACTGGACAGGGGACAGCATCGCACAACCAGCACGCTACACCACTCCACATACTCACCGACAATACAGCCACGATCCTGTTGCAGATTGGCCATCAGTCGTGGCAAGATGCTGTTGCGCATTATGTGTGCGTCATGGGCCGAGCCTGGAAACTTTGCACACACGTGGGTGATCACCATGTCCGCAAGGCACACCACTTGCACATTCAGGGAGTGCGTGTGCTTCCTGTTGCGGTACAGGTGCTCAGTGGCCTGTGGTGGAACAAGGCCAACATGAGTGCAGTCAATGGCTCCCACGACGTGTGGGATTCTGCCAAGGGCATAGAATGCACCCTTCACTGCCGCCAATTCACGAGCCCTGGGGAATCTGATGTACCTGTTCCGGTACAGCATCATGGCTGCCAGTACATCCCTCAGCACCTTGCTGAACATGGGCTGGGACATCCCTCCTCCACTGCCCACTGTGTGCTGGAATGACCCAGTGGCGAAGAAATGCATGGCGGCCATCACCTTAGCCGTGGGGGTGACAGCAGTCGGATACACCCTGCGGGGACGGAGATGGGGCTCTAACATGGCACACAGTCGATGCAGAGTTGGCCTGTCCAGCCGAAACTTCCTGATTACCTCTGTATCGTCCATGTCCGCCAGCAATTGGTATGGGCGGTCAATGTTCGGTCTCCGCCTGGGTTAAATGGCAGAGGACACATGTCAAAGCAACACGGCACATAGCAATTTCGCATACACATCACTGACATGACTGAGCAAGCACATGAGCCACAGCCCAGCTGTCAAGCTGGGACGGCACGGCCACAATACACTTACACAGGTCTCCCAACAATGGCAATGGCAAGTGAGACATACCACTGCCATGTGCATGCACATGGGGATCTAGGCCCCAATGACTTGCGGGGCGTGCTGATGGGGACTGACTGCATATTCGTCAAGCGGCAACGCCACGGCAACATGAGTGTCTGCTGAGCATGGTACTGCTTCCGAGGCTGGATGAGTATGGCACACGACGACGACGATGTGGGCACGGGCTGAGCGGCCAATACAAGTGGGACCTGTGGCACGAGGGGATATGAGACAGTAGTAGGTGTCAGCACTGCACCCTATGTACAGCACTGTACGGATCACAGCTCCCGAAACATTGACTGGTGTCCACATTGACAGCCCCATGCCAAGACGGCTGTGTGCTTGCAGTCACACGTCACAGGTGAGAGGTTACATTGCACGTGCCAGGTGGCAGTCGTACATAGTGGGAGCTGGCATGTGTGTGCATGTGTCTCCTGTTCAGGATCCACCAGATGGGCGCTGACTCTGTACTGACCATTGGACACAGCATGTTCCGTGGAAGGCTTGTGTGTGTGGGATGGTGGCACTGGATGTGCCTCCGTTGGGTGGGGGCCATGCACAGGGCGGGTACGTCGATGATTGCGCATTGTTGGTCACGGTGGGTGCACCAGCTAAGATGTGTTGCCCTGTGTTCAATTCCTATGTCCGCATGATGATGGACTGTGGATGTGGGCAGACTACACATTGGTCGATGTGCTGTCTATATGCATGTGCCTTCACACCAGGCACAGCTGCCCCTGCACATGTGACCCCTGCTGGACTCGCTGCTGGGTCTGTGGAGCTGATGCACCTTCTGCGCGTGGGGCGGACAGCTCTCCTCACTTCCCTCATTGCGCATGTCATGTCTTTGCCGCAGGTGACATGGATCATGGAGGGCCCACATGTACGCGTGGGTAGGCTACACATGATTGTTCACTGGTCGCCACCCCCAGTCAGTGTTTCGAATGGGAAGGTAGTCGTGCTGGTGGTATGTTCGATGTGGCGGATGGGCGGGCCTAGGTGCGGGCTTACATTCCGGACATGGGGGGTAGTTGGATTGGCGACTAGTTGCAGTACACACGGGACACGTCTCTTCCTTTCCACATCTGGGTCATCCCTTGTACTAACTGACAGTGATACAGTCATCTTCGCCCCAGCCCTCATGTCCTCCCCTCGCCCCCCAATATGCATGCTCACCTGCGAGGCTAGCGCTTGCACAGGCAGCCCCAAGCTCGCACCAGAGAGGGCAAGGAGTGTATGTGTGGGTCCAGTTGCACGAGTGGGCTGTCTCAGGGTATGATGTGTGGCGGGACGCCGTCCACCTGCGTGGTGCCCCAAATGGAGACCCGGCCTGCATGGACTATGCATCACAGTCTTCGCCTTCCGGATCCGCCACCTGCGACACCCAGTGGCTGTGGCTGCCCTTGCGGCCATGCCGCGTCCGTCTGTGGCTGATGGCCCACACATTCACTCTTTGGCCTCTCTGGGGAGGGCTCAGGGGTGGTGGCGCACGCGCTTGCACTTAGTCGCAATGGCATGTGGCGTGGTTGGTATGATGGGCAATGGATGGGATGGTGCGAGCCACCTCCCGTGACGTCAGTGCTGCTCGTGCTGTGGTGCGTCCCCCTACACTTCCATTTGACTTTTTGCCATGCTGGACGTTGAGGTTCTATTGCCTGCGTGATATGACCAGGAGGAGCGCGAGGAGACCTCTCACACACCATGCTCCACTGCCATCCCGTGCCCTGTATCGCCTGTGCGGATTGACTATGTTGGGGTTACACCTGGTCGACTGGGGCTGTGTGTGCCTTGTCAAGGGGCATGGCGGGCGCACAACAGGATCCAGCTTGTCCACAGAGGGTGGGCTGAGGTGCGCCTGGTACCGCTTTGTACGTGTGCCCGGCTGCTGTGCACACACGTGTTCACTCCCCCGACAGGTGTCCTCTCACAATGCCCAGGGAAGCGGTGGTGTACTGTTCATGAGCCCTCCCAACACGGCGTGCTCCAACTTGGCATGTGCGCATCTACCCGTCGCACCCACCCACCTGAGCACTGCGTCCATACGACTTCACACGACACATGTGTGTCTTCCACAGTAGTGCTACTCATTTGCGTTGACATCCAATACCAGTGGACTACATGGTCATGTCACGACTGCCGTGTACTTCACATACTCTCATCCTCTCTCATTCGTACTTGTGAAATGAGTCAGCGGAGACAGTTCTGGTTTCAAACATTATATTGAGTCTTCTGTCCTCTGTGATGCAGTATAGTGGACACTACTGGCAGCGGAATACATGTTGAGGATATACTGAGCATGATTACAAATGGGATAGGGTGTGGGGTTACATCTGCTTGGCCAAGGCTGTGCTAATGTACATTTACGTATAGCTGCGGAGCTGCGGACTTTGACACAGACGGTATACATGTAGCCTACCAGACCGCTCGGCATCATGGGCACAGTCCATCTCAGTTCCATGTGACAGGTTT
This sequence comes from Calotriton arnoldi, assembly GCA_963921515.1. Taxonomy (NCBI): domain Eukaryota; kingdom Metazoa; phylum Chordata; class Amphibia; order Caudata; family Salamandridae; genus Calotriton; species Calotriton arnoldi. The sequence goes on along the minus strand of CAWUFW010018396.1, from coordinate 111,967 downwards.
GCTGCGGTTGTTCCTCATGCACGCGTGCATGTGAGATGACATCAGGGCATGTGCTTGCGTGCATGCAGCGGCGTGCCACTTGTTGTTGCACTGTGGTGGTTACTGGACATGTCACAGTCACTGGGGTCGTGTTGTTGTTGTATGCACTTGTCGTCCATGCAAAGGTCCTGGTATGGGATTCCCGGGGCGGGGGTGGGAGGGTGCAGCACCCACAGACTCCAGGCGACCTATTCATGTCCACTGAGCGGTGTGTGTGTCCATGTGCGCTGGATCCATGTCGTGTCCTGGTTGTTCGTGCAGTTCCGTCCATGTGGGTGCGATGCACAGAGCCCATGCCACTGCCTCCCACGATGCATGCGGTGTTCCTGGATGTGATGGGGAACAGTGTGCATGTCCCGGTCATATCCGATGTCATGGCGATGTCGTTGATGGTGTGGTTACAGTTGCCGGTCGTTTGGTATGGCTGTTGTGGTGGTGACTGGCCAGTCCATGCGGAAGCTGAGCATGGGTGCGGGGTTGGACATCATAGGTCACTCGGGGAACCTGCGTTGTGGTCCGACGTATTTACAGGTTGTCAGGTATGCGATGCCGTCCAGCAGGGCTTCCATGTCATTGGTGGTGTACATGTTTGCCAGCCAATGAAGCGGATGGTGGCTGTCAAGGTGTTGTTCGTAGGTTGTCCCTTGGAGGACCATGATGGGGCATGCTGGGTGACATTCGATGTAGCTGTTCTCGATGATCCGTCGTGTGGAGGCACAGTGGTTCCATTTCAGTGCGCGTGCGATGTTGGCCACATACGCCATGCCCCCATAGGCAGAGCAGGCCCTGTCGTGTGCGTCCAGAGGGAGGAGTAGTGGTAGCAGGTCCGCCTTCAGACATGCCGGGTTGGAGAGGCATATCTCGACGGGATGCTGGTAGGGACACCTCCGACAGTAGAAGACGGGCATGACGCAGCTGAACAATGTGATGCGGTAAGTCAGTCGGTAACTTACGTTCAGCAGGGACAGGAGATCGCATCCCAATGTATGTATCGTGCTGGTTTGGTACAGCTTGAGCTCTTCGGCGTAGTTGGGTAGGTGTGTTGCGGTTGCCATTTCGCAGCGGTTCGTAGAGGTGGCGTGCTCCGGCTGTGTGTGCAGTCTGCAATGTGCACGCTCCGGGGTTGCTGTGAGCTCTGTGTAGTCGTGGGGAGACAGGACTTGTGTTCTGTTGGCTTGTTTGGAGGACACGGGCCCTCTTCCCACATGCTTCTCAGACAGTTCAAGGTCGGTGCTGTGTGACTCCTTCCAATTAACTTGCATGTGGCCGACATGGGGGAGTGTTTTCTTCTTTCTTCCCCGTCCGTTGTGTGCTTCTGTGATATGCGCTATCTGCCGTGTGGTCGGTCTCCTCGGCATGCCTGTGTTGGTCTATTCTTGGACAATGGCTGTATTCACCGGCTTCTGTCGTAGGGCTGTGGTTTCGGTGTTGGAATGGAAGGTCATTCAGTGCTGTCTGCTCTCCCTTGTGTGGGCGGCAGGCTGCCTTTCCGCTCTGCGTTGGGCCTTGTGTGTGGATGTAATTCTTGGGCCACCTGTTGTCGGTCCCCGGGTTCTTTGGTGTTCCGTTTCATGTGTCTTGTTCATATGTGCAGGGTGGTATGGGTTTTTCAGTGTGGTACTGGCGTTCCTCTTCCCGAAGGGGCCCTGCTTCTCCTAGTTGGTGTTGCCGCCGCTGTGTGCTTCGCCATGTTTGTTACACTGGGGTGTGTCCTGCTGTTGCGTGACTTCACTGACATGTGTGCGTCGGTTGTGTGGCGTTGGGTGTTGTCCGTGAATTGGGCGTTGGGGACATGTCTGTGGCCGGCCTGTCACGTGTCATGTGCGTTCGGGGTGGGGCTGGTGTGTGTGCTGCTTGGTTGTGTCCCTGTGTCTGTGTGCGACGCATGCATGGCGCTGCGGTTGGCCTCTGCGTTGTGCGCATGTGTGGCGGCGTCATCGGCGCTTTGGGGCCGTGACGGGGTGGTTGGTTCCTAGTCCCAGGTGGTGTGTACACATGTGTTCCGCGATGTTAGGATTTGGCCTGTGTGTCATATGTGGATGCAATGGTGGATGTGTAGTGTGCACGCGCTGGTGGGGGGTTGTCCGCTTTATCCGCCCTTGCACTGTGTGCGCTGTTTGCGTGCACTTGTTGTGTGTGTGCCTACCTGCGTCTCCGCGGTACGTTGCGTCCTTGGTGGTGCATCAGCAGAAGCATGGGAAGGGCCTGCAGTGCTGGATTCATGCCCGGGGTGCCGCTTCTTCGTTGTCCGTGCTCTGCGTCCGTGTTTCCGCCTCTCTTTCACGTGCGGTGTCTCTTTGCCGTGGGAGCCGTTTGTTTGCGGCATCGTAATTTATGCGCCGGGCGGGACGTGTTTCGTCGGACGGTGTGTGTCAGTTGTACTGCGCCGCTACGTGTGCGGGCGCACTTTGATGGCGGACGGTGTTGCTGGCTTGCCGGCGGTGTTTGGCCTGCTTTTCGCATCGTAATTGGGCGGGCGTGTGGACTGCTGCGTGCTGGCGGTAACTGGTGGTTTTTGCATCCGCCAGCACGGCGGTAGTGCTTCCGCCCGCCATCGTAATGGGCCCCTTAAATGTTATTTTTAATGTGAAATAATGCAAGTATTATATATTTAAAGTTTATATTTAATTATTGTAATATGTTTCTTTAGCCAAAATATATTGTTTTATATATTGATGTGTTTGCAAATTATTTTATTATGTTGTTTAAGTATTTTATATTGTTTTATAATGTGAATTTATATTTGGTGCTAAAGATATATTTAATTGAGCAGTTTTTATATAGTCGATATTTGTAAAAAGTCGATATTATTGGTGTCTATATTTTGGTATTCGATATTTTTGTAATGTTGTATGTTATAAAAATTTAAACGATATTTAATGTAACGATATTTAGCATTTCGATATTGTGGTAAACGATATTTTTTATTTACGATATTGTGTACTCGATATTTTTGTAATTTTATAAATAAGTATAGGTAGTAGATATTATTGTAGTCGATATTTAGACGCCGATATTTTGTATATTCGATATTTTTGTAGTCGATATTATGTCAGTGATCCATCCTGCATACAACCCTTTACAGTCGCACATGCGGCGCTGTATTGCTGTTTACTTCCTACGGCCAGCTGAGCAGATCCGTCAGTGTAAATAATATATTCATACTGATCTAGAGGCATTATTTCATTTGGTAGAGGATATTCTTGTTCATATTGCAGGAATTCTTGTGTTTTTAAACTAGGGTCATACTTGTATTCTACATCCGTTGCAGGGAGAGAATTAGCCCATTGTATCCATCTTGGATGTAAGGCTTTAGCATTAGAAACGCTTGCCTTTGTAGCAGCCTCTAAGGCTGGTACCGGAGTTACGACAATTATTCGTTTCCCCTGAGCCAGTGATCTTTCTTTTACTACAGCGGTCTGTACTGCTGTCAGTATTTTTTCTGTAGAAGCAAATCGCATTTCAGCGTTTGTGTACAAGTGTCATTTGTATGCTATGGGTACTGTTTCTCCTTTATTGAAGGTTAGGTAAGTGTACTCAGATTGACCCGCTATAACACGGATCACCAGGTTGCGGACATTTACGCGTATCTGCAAGTGTTTTGAAGCTATCATGTCAGCTTGTAGGGAACGAAGGATATCTGTGTGTTCCTGTGTCCAATGCCTAACTGAGAAATCAGGTCTTATTAAGTCGTAGAAAGGTTTTACTTTTTCTGCGTATTCTAAAATGTATGTTCTGCCAAAATTTAAAAATCCCAATATGGATTGCAAGTTTTTCAGTGATTTAGGAGGTTGGAGCAGCACACATCTTTCTAAAAAGTTAGCTGCCAGGCTTTTACCTTCACTTGATAACTCGTATCCCAAAAATAGGACATTGAGGTGGGCTATTTTTGATTTTTTAAAGTTGAATTTGTAGCCCTCAGAGGCGAACCCCAAAATTATGTTGCTCACCCTGGCCAAGTGATCCTTTAAATCATCATCCTTCAGATAAATATCATCTACATAGGACAATGCCTCTTCATCCAAATTCTGAAGTATTTCTGTTACCCTAGTGCTGAACAACCTGGGGCTATTCTTATACCCTTGGGGGGAGTCGACAAAATTGACGCCAGGAACCTAGCGCGGAGAATGCTGTAAAAAACTTGCTTTCAGGCGCTATATTTTGGCAGAAAAATCCATATGAGATATCCAGTGTTGTTTAGTATTTTTTCCGCACAATGTTATTCATTAATGCGGCACTATGTGCATTTTGTACTGCAAATGTTTTAGGGCATGTGTTCAGATGTCTGTAGTCTAAAACTAGACGGTATGAATTATCAGGTTTCATTACGGGAAACAAAGGATTATTCATTGGAGAGGTGCAAACTTATATTACACCCTGGTATTCAAGTTGATCTAAGATCTCCCTGACCTGTTTTTTCGCTTCTTGTTTTATTGGGTACTGTCTGTAGAGTTGGAGTAGTTTTTACTGGGATTACATGGTGTGGTGACTCAGCATCCCACCCAACATGGTTGCGATATACTGCTGGAGCAAGGGCTACTGCCCACTCCTGCGCGTATGTATGTTTTAAGTAAATTGGAATGAGTTTGGAAAAGGACGGTAAGATTACCGTTTCTCCATTTGGGCAATCCATAACAATTTCAGGCAGCCAATCTTTTCAGCTAAAAGGATGTCATAGCCAAAAGTCAGGTTCTCCCAAAACAGACCTTTAATTTTCCTGGGTTTGTCCCCTCCATCTGGAGTGTTATCTCATGTAACCTATGTGGGACACTTACCCATGTATCAGGTGTTTCCACCGTGATATGTTCATTCAACTCCGCTGTCACCAGAAATTCCATCAGGTTCTGGCGAGCTATTGTTACTTCTGCTGCGCTGTTTAGCATCGTCAGAGCCCATTCCCCGTTCAGAAGTTGAGTCCTCAGAATTCTGGGCATGTCTAATTTTAAGACCTGCTACTTTTTTCTTTTTAAATTGAGGTTTTGATTTTGGTTTCTCTTCTTTTTGGAAGTATAATCTGAAGTGTGTGGCATGTCTCTGGACTTTGTACGCTCTTCTTGTTTCTTGGTGAACCCTGAAAGGAACGAGAGGAACGTGAATCAGTATCCTGATACCTGTCAGGTTTTTTAATGTTATCTCAATTCCTAAGGTTGTATCTCCTTTCGGATTGCTCCTGTTGAGGAGACCCACTCTTGGATTGAGATTTATTTTCTCCAAACTTTTACTTTTTATTGTTATTATCCCATTTCTTCTTGGAAGAATCAGGTGCTTGCCTGATGTTATCCTTTACAGGACCTCCCATGAGTTGAGGTTTTATAGCTCTAGCTCCCAAACTATCTCTACCTAATTCTGCATAGATGTCTTCAATAATTTTAGGTAATTCACGTTCCTGTTGTAAAAGAGTGAAATCCCTCAGGCGTTGGCGTATAGCCACTGCTGTTGCCTCCCCTTTTATATTTGCTAATATTATAGCTGATACCTGGGCAAAATTACCTAATAATTTCATCACTAAGTTCAGAGCAGGTTCTGCTCCATACTCAGTTTGTATTTGTCTTAATACGTCTGGTATTACTGCTAATGATGGGGTACCATGAGTTCTGGTATATATGGCAGCGAAAACTGTACCCCAAGTGTTACAATCCTCTATTTGGGGCGCTATCCCCATTGGCAAGCAGATTGTTAACATTCTGTGTTTTTCTTGAGGGCTTGTGTGTGGAAATACTGCCTCTAGCTGTGTTATTTTTTGAGCTATGCAGAATGGCATTTCCTCACGTTTAGTGGGCATCTTACCCATAACTGTGTGTAGCGTTTGTGGTGTTATTTTAGTTGTAGATCACTGAATGTGTCCTGTTTGTGTAGCCCTTGTTGGCTGAAGTGTGAGTGTTCTCATCATGAACTGTGTCAGGTTTCTGTAAAGTTTTGTTATTTCTTTATGAAGTGGACATAAGTCTGCCACTGGCATTGAGTCAATGTCTGGATGTGGTGTGTAAGCAGCTAGGACCAGCCAGGTGGCTCCATCTCTTCCGAGCGGACCTAGTCTTACTTTGTCTTTTGTGTGTGGGAGGGCGCCTTTAAACCAGTTTATGTGCTCCTGGTAGGTGAGCGGGACTTTAATGTCCTCATACGGACAGTATTTATTCGGGGGTTCATCTTCAGTGTAAGAATGAAATGTTTTTGATTGTGCATCTGCTGGTGGGAATTTAACCCATGAATAGAATACTTCTGTTCTATATGATTTGTGTGCCTCAATAACGAATGTGACTGTCCCACCCCTAGCTGAGACTCCATAGTCTGCTAGTTTTAAAGTAAGGGCAGTTCTGACATTTTCTGAAATGTTAATTTCCCCTTCTAGTACTTCCTCAACTCCTGTACCCGCACGTAGTGCTGGAGCAGCGTCGCCTTCTTCAGTCATTGTTGAAAAAGTTTCAAGGGAACTGAGATAAAGGTTTTATGCACCATAGGAACTGTTTGTCCTTCAAGCTTGATAAACCTACAGCCAATACATAGGATATGCCTACTCAGCTGTGGCGGATAGTTCCCTTCCCACTCCAGACGTCTCTGGGAAAATGTGAATAGGGGTCTCTGAGAATAGCGTGACTGAACTACTCAGATTTGACTGTTAAATAAGTACCAAACCAACGTTGGTGGTGCCATGTCGTGTAGTTCCTATAAACCTATATAGGATCTGCGCGTTTAGACAACATACACTGTAGGATTGGTGTCTGGACTGACTCTAGACACCCCCACTGGGTATGTTACCCTGTATACCAGCTAGCTCACAGTGCCACTAGAAACCCCTCTTACCAAGGAGAGAATAGTTCTTGGCAACTATCGAACATGACAATGCTAATCCCTCAGAATCGTGGAAACTTTACGATACTTTTCGCTCAGTCACTCGTGCTCACTTTGTCTCAGAGAGATACACAGGATAAACAATGGGGACGTTTTCCAATAGGCATTTATTGAACCAGCGTAATTCTAATGTAAAATAGGTGTGCTGAAACAACCATTAGACTGAAACAGATATAAATGATTAGAAGCACAAACAGAGTAAAAGGATGGTAGATTTCTATCATTGTGCCAAAACAATGAATACAGGCAAGTATATAAAATACATGACAGTAAAATGCGTACTCCTACGATGCAACCCTTACTAGATGTACCTAAGTGTACCTAGCATGTATGTGGGTGTAACAGCCAAAAATCCCTCTGGGATAAAGTCAACCCCATTACCTGGAGTGAGAGACTATGGGACCCCGTCTTGGTCTCGAGATGGCCTTCCGCAAGGGATGTCGGACCACTGCGAGCTGGAGTGTCTACGTGCAGGAACCTCAGGGTCTCACGTCAGTGTATCAGCATGGAAGTCCTTTTCTCTTCTGACTACCTCAGCAAGATATGGTGTTTATATACCCAAAGTGGTACCCTCAGGGGTTCTACCTTGCTGCATCATGTCGGACTTAGAATGACTGAAGGAATGACCCTTGTACATAGTTATTATGCAGGAGAGGGTAGTCCTGCTGAGTTTCCAAGAATCCTCATGCAAAATGGATGAAGCTAATTTTCAGGTAAAACCCACGTCCTGTATGCAGTACTGTAACTAGGTAGAAGGTCAGTCCCAAGAACCGTTATGTAGTGTAATGGTAGGGAGAATATAGGTGAAAGGTTAGATGACTACCTGAGCCTATATTGGGGTACCTATATGGAACATAACACTCCCTTTCTACATGTTTCTCAAACTGACAACGCCAACCAAACTTCTGTAAACTCATGAAAAACTCTCCAGGCCACCGCAAGCACCTGTCTCAAGCGACAGCTGTACACAAATTCTCCCTGCGCACCTGTCTCAACAATAAGACCAACATGAGAAAAACAAACTTCCACAGGGACCAAAAGCTAATTATTGGGGCTGGGTGGGCGGTAAAAAACACCAAACAAAACCCTGCCCCCAGTCTCCAGGTCACCTGTACCTAAAATGGTGGCATGGAGCACAATTAACTCACTTATATATCCTTGGGCTATTTGGGCCAAAATATAGCCCCATACACAAAATGGCAGTCGCTGGACTACTCCACTCTTCCAAAAAACCCAGGGGGCAGACCTCGCGGTGGTCAGCTGACACCCAAACCACCACTTGGAGAGAGGGTAGCACAACAAACCAGTGACCACTTGTGTGAAAAAAACTGCTTTATGGAAACTGGTGCACATCACAAACTTTACCTGGGCAATCCGCTATGAGAAAAACAAACTTCCACAGGGACCAAAAGCTAATTATTGGGGCTGGGTGGGCGGTAAAAAACACCAAAAAAAAACCTTCCCCCAGTCTCCAGGTCACCTGTACCTAAAATGGTGGAATGGAGCACAATTAACTCACTTATATATCCTTGGGCTATTTGGGCTAAAATATAGCCCCATACACAAAATGGCAGTCACTGGACTACTCCACTCTTCCAAAAACCCCAGGGGGCAGACCTCGCGGTGGTCAGCTGACACCCAAACCACCACTTGGAGAGATAATAGCACAACAAACCACTGACCACTTGTGTGAAAAAAGCTGCTTTATGGAAACTGGTGCACATCACAAACTTTACCTGGGCAATCCGCCTTACAAAACGAAAGCCTCATTATGCATCAAAAGAACTATCAAATTTCTTATCCCCACCCCTGCTAACCCCTTCACAAACCACACCCTGCAGCTATCTCATTTGTACTAAAGTGCATTTCAACATTTTTCAACTTTAACTATCCCCTACAGCCTATGACTGCATGTATCAACATTTAAGAAATAAAAACTTTCCATAATGAACCTTAAACGTCCTATCTACCTTCCGCTACACATATTTCACCAGCTGTAAACACCAACCAAACTTCTGTAAACTCATGCAAAACTTTCCAGGCCCCACCACCCTCCTTTGCACATTAACATTTCCCCCTTAATCTCCTGATGTTCAACATCCTGGCCAGCACTTCCCTCAATTCCAACAAATAAATCTCCATCCTGATGAATGACAAGTGGACACCATCACCCCTAAAAACTCCCTGCTTTCATATTTAATGCCCGAAGGAGAACTACACTCAAAATCTGTTGCTCTGCAAAACGACACATCTCCCTGTTGATTTTCCTGAATGCCCTGTCAATGGCTGATGTCTTGCTGGCTCCCCTCCAAATCCCCCTTGGCATGAACTCTGTCCACAAAACAAAGCACCCAGCCCACTGGGTCTCAATCTGCAGTAAATCACGCTTTATAGCCCTCAACTGCACCACACTTTTTTCTCTCACTAAGTCGTTCTCCGCCAAGTGAAGCACCAATACGTCCAGACACCTGTCGGCTTCCAACATACCATTTAAACCCTGCACCAATACCCCCCCCAACACATGACCCCTTTCCCTTCCAGGTAATAGGAAACCAATGCCGTTCAAACCTCAAGTTCGCCCCATTGTCTTGCTCCACTGCTTGTCTCTCCGCTCATTTCATGATAGAGTAGCCCACCACCCAAACTGACAGTTAGTCAGACATCGGGCCTGCGACTGAACCTGTAACCAACAAAACAGCAGTTGAAATTGACTCCATATTACTGTCTGCACTTCACTCATCCCTCGTGGCTAGCACATTTTGCCTGAAGCAATTTGAAGACCAGCGCCCCAATTGCATGATATCTTCTCGTTCCCAGCACTTATTTCCCGTTTCCACGCCAATGCTGAAAGAATGGGTATCATACTGTCCTGGTGGAAATTCTGCTGCCGCAAGCGCTTTGCGCATGACTGATAATAGCTGGAATGCAGTGACCCCCTTGCATGCCTTGCATCTGTAAACCTCGCTGCTAAGCAATCCACAGCATGCGGCTCAATGGTCGCCCCATGCCACTGGGAAATGACCATGCGAGTGTAAAGAATGCAGCACTATGCTCCTGCCCCACGAACACTGATCTGTCTTTGAGCTGAACAGCCTCACCTCTATCCTGTCCTCCCTTTTTGGGACCTACTCCCACCCAGCTTCTTGCAAAACAAGTGCCACATCAACAGCTTACATAATCACCCAACTTGACCTTTTTATTCTTGCACAACCCTCGAGCATCCTCTGGCCCATCTCACCTGAAGGCAGGGCACAGCCCCACAACAGCTTTCCCATTAAGGCGATCCCCACTATCTTCCCGGCTATGGAAACGAGCAACAGGCCCCTCTCTGACAAATCTAAAGTAAATTGCACCACATCCTCCAAATGCAGCCATCCTTCCTCCCTGCACCCCTGATGCAAAAAAACGGGCCCATGCCTTTCTGTACGCCTTCCTAGTTGATTCAGCAAGAGACCCTACCACCACTTATAGTGTCCTGAGTCCCTGATCGACCACAACTACTCCGGCATGGGTGTCTTGTACCATTTTGCGAACCCATGGAATCTCCCCCACTGTGAATAAGACAAAGCATCCGCAATGTCATTGTCTACACCCAGGACGTACTGTGTTCTGAAAGAAATGTCATGCCTCACGCAAGCCAACACAAAAACCCACAGAATCTTCAATGCCTGCGTGTCTCTAGCCGCACTGTTCACAACCTGTACAACCGACATGCCGTCGACCCTGTAAGTACCTTTTTGTGAGCCAATTCTGTTCCCTGCAACGTGACAGCCACCACCAATGGGAACAACTCTAAGGAAGCCATGCTCTCCCCCCCTCCCTTCACTGTGCTGGCCATTCCTCTGCGCACCACCTCGATGTCCAGTATAGGCCAAACTCCAGACCTCCCGCAGCATCAGAGAACATTTCGACCTCCCAGTCCATATCTTCTTGCTGTGCTAACGGAATCCCATTGAAGGAACCCAGGACAAAACACCACATCCGAAGAACTTCCTTGACCCCTGCCGAGAGCCTAACAAGAGGGTGAGGCAGCAAGAGGCCCGAAATCGCCAAGCCCAGTCTCCTACAGAAAGTTCTACTCGCTCTAACCACCTTGCCGGCGAAATTTAAGTGCCCCAGCAACACCTTAATCTCCCTGACTTTCACCTTTTCCTTCTGCAACATGCCATCCAACAATACCTACATTGTCTTTTTTTTTAATCTGCAGCAATCTCGCCTCTATCCTTTGCGAATCAAGTTCAGTGCCCAGAAAGGATAACACCGTACCCGGGCCCAATGTTTTTTCTCAGTGCTAGAGGCACCCCAAGGTCACTCATGAGCTCTTGGAAGCTAGCCAACATCCTCTGGCAGTCCGTGCACGTGAAATTGAGCAGCCCATCAACAGTGCCTTGTCAACGTACCATTGCCCCTCAAATTGCATGCAAAATCATCTGGCTGCAAAGGAAGCACCGAAAAGCTGACTTCATGTTGCACTTAGCCATTAGTGTGCCAGGGCCCCCGCCACCACCTGTGGCATGGCCACATCCACCGAGGAGTAGGACACCGACTCCATATCCTCTGTGATGAAATCCTTCACTGACCTCCCTTCTGGCTAAGAAAGGTGCTGATTTAAACAAAAACTCCCTTGCTCCTTTTTAGGCACCACCCCAATAGGGGATACGATCAAATGCTTCATTGGCAAATCCGGAAAGGGGCCCTCCATCCTGCCTTCCAAAACCTCCTTATTCAATTTGTCCTGCACTGCCGGTTTGTGTTCCTTAGTAGACCTCAAATTGTCTATCCACCTCCAGTCCCAAGGACCCTCGTACCCCTAACGGAAACCCAATGCGAACCCCTCCAGCAATGACAGATCCTCCTCTGGCCTATGGTAAAAGCGTAGCTAGTACTCCAAACTGTCCAACTTAACCGAAGTACGAGCCTTTCGCACAAGATCCCTGTGCCCCTCTACCCCCTCTATTGCCGTAAGGCTGTTGCTGGTGCTGTGAGTGCTGGCTGTTCGCGTACGGCTGCCACTGTCCTGAATTTTGCCTCTGGTGTCCCCCTGTGGCTCCGAAACAATAAGGGCATGTCTGCCTCCACACTTGGAGCACTCATATCTAAGCTTGCAGGATTTCCGACTGCACAGACCCTTGTTACAATTCTAGCATGTACCCCCAGTTGTGCTCTGTCCCTTGGCTGACGCACCCACCTCTCCCCAGGTGGGTGCCCCCGAAAGGGCTGGTAAAATGTTGGCAAACCACTAGCTGTAAAAATAGTCTTTCCCAACTTTGCAGCACCCATGGTATGCTGCCAAAGATCAGAGTTCAATTCACCCTACTTAGCTTCCGGGTCCCATGCCAACCATGCCTGAAATTCCTCATCATACTGAGCTCAGGAGTATCCACCCCTCCCATAATCTGGGCCAAGTGTATTGCGTCCATGTATTTGAACATGGCCACGCAGCGCCCCGGGAACTTCTCGCAATACACACTGGTGTAAATGAGGAACGCCGCGGTCCAGTTTTCAATCATCAATGGGAACTGGCCGTTTGGCCAGCTCATACTCCTCTTGAGACCCCTTTTTAGCCCTCACCTTCCAATGTAGTAGCTTGAGCATCTCAACATACTCCCATTTCCAGATTCTCTCCTTGGTGGCCAACATCAAATGTGCTCCCAACGGCTTTGTGACCCCCATGTAAGGCAACCTCTTGATTCTAAGGGGCATATGTATGAAGCCTTTTTCCCGTTCGCAAATGGGCTGATTCTGAGAATCGGCCCGTTTGCGAATGGGAAAAGCCTTTTTTGATGTATAATCCCAAAAGGCCCTCGCACAATAGGGAATTGCACAATTTGTGATTCCCTATTCTGCGAATGCATTTAAGGAATCGTAAATTGCGATTCCTTAAATGCAATTCTGGAAGCACCCAAGTTGTGCGATTTTGCCTTTAGAAATCGAAATTACCACCAACTTCAAGTTGGTGGTAACTTGTAATTTCTTTGAAAAATGCACTTTTTGCATTTTTCAAAGTGCCATGTGGCGCACATACATGCCCTTAGGGCATGTATGTGCGCCACATGTGCACACATGCTTATTTCAGGGGTGCAACAGGGTGTCCTTTTGACACCCTTGCACCCTTGAATTGCATTCGCAATTTGCGAGTACCTAATGGGTACTCGCAAATTGCCAATGTCTTCCCATTCATTCCTATGGGCCTGTAGGCCCATAGGAATGAATGGGAAGGTATTCCTTAATTGTGAATTGCAATTTGCGATTTGCAATTAAGGAATACGTAGGAATCGCAATTAATATTGCGAATCCTACATACATTGCCTTCTGCGAGTCCTTATTAGCGAATCGCTAAAATTCGCTATTAAGGACTCGCAAAACGCTTTCTTGATACATATGCCCCTATGCTCCTTGCTCTCTAGACCCTCCTTCTTATCCCCATCTCCTCCTGTACTCGCCTCACTTTCCACTCCTACCCTACTACCACCTGTGCCTCTTGACTCAGTGCCTGGTGCTCCCTGCACGCCATCTGGCAGTATGTCCGTGCCTACCCCTACATCCGCAACATATTTCCCCTTGCAGAGCCACCCCCGTGTCTACCCCCCACGTCCACACCAGTGGACACCGTCACTGGACCCATGCCGGTGCCTTGGCCCTTACCTGGCTCCAAAGTCAGTGCCTGTACTGCTGCTTGCCGCCTTGCCAGTGACCGGCGAGGCTCTACAGCCATGCTCAGCCCAGCCACTTGCTCCTGTAACACACTAGACATGAGATTAGCAGAACGCCCAGCCCGCAAAGTCATCTGTACCGCCAAGGTCTCCCAGTCCAGCATCTTGCCTTCCTCAAGGCGGTCCCGGTCCTCATCATAATCAAACTGCGTGACCCCATGAGGTCATCCATCCGGGCACAGTCAAGGCCTGCACACACTACCTGGCGTGATATTGTAACACTTTTATTAGTCAGTGGGTGACACACGGAGTCCAGGGGGGTCAAAAGAACCCCTCTGTACTGCTCTGCCGATGCCACCCCCGTTCTACCACGCAGTGCTGGCCAGAGGCCATCCATGACCTTCTTCTCTCAGTCTCGTAGAGATCCCTCAACACCATTCAGTGAACTACTCTAGACCCAGCCATCTCTTAGCCTCAGGGCTCTCCAGCTGTCCCCAGCTCTACCAATTACGGACACCTGCGCTGCTCCTTGACCTATAAAAAAGATGACAGGACTGGTGTACTGGCCCCCTGCGCCTGCCGCGACTGGCCCCTGTCGCCTATCAGGTCCTATGACCAATTGTTTCCTCCTGCCTCTATTAGCGCATCCCCCCTTGCCTCACAACCCACCCCAATGTCTCCCAAACCACGCTGCGTATCTGCCCCACCGTATGACCCCGCCACTTGTTCCCCTTCTTCCCTTTCCTCCTCATCGCCACTCCATTTTAACATGGCCACCCAAAAAACGGGTGCAGGGCCACCAACCTGCCCATCTCCCCTCCCCGTGCATTCCCCAGCCTGTCCTGGGGACACCCATACTAGTAGCTTACCTGTCACATCCCCCTAACCCCCTCCCCCCATTGACCTCCCACTGCCCATCGTGACTGGAGCTCCTGCAGGGCCCTCTGAAGCCGCTCCTATTTCCTCAATGACCAATCCTGCTCCTCTTCCCCGTCATTGCCCCTATCCCAAGCCGCATCTACAGCCCATGAGGGACCACAACCCCAGGGCCCTCCATATACATCATTTCCTCCATCCTTGCCTCTACACTGTCCCCCTGGGGCACCAAACGTGCTCGTTTTGCCCCTACTCCTGTCTTCACAGTGTTTTTCACTCTTTTCAAGCCAGCGTGCGGTCCCTCTGACGCCCCCCGCTACGCCTCAACTTCAAAGTCCCCCCCGAGGCCTGAATGTAAACTGCCCTGTCATCAGGCCCCTCCCCCATCTCCTCGCCTCTCTGCACCTGCTCCTGCTCAGCTTCACGCTTGCTTTATTTCTAGCCCTTTTGCAGCTGCCCCGTATACACGCATGCTGTGTGGATGGGTCGCTGCAAACATTTTCTGGGCACCTCAGCCGCTCCTGCACAGGCGCCCAGGCCCTCATTATTTGCAGCTGTACTCCACAGCTCAATTCCAGGGGCCTCAGTGGTGCGCTCAGGCAGAACCGCCTTGCCCGCCCCCACCGACGAAGCCCCTTTTTTCCCAGCCCAACAAGGGGCCACTCTCCATGACACCGAGTGCCCCCGGGCACTTACCCCTTCACCTACTGATGTTGCCGGCCACCATCTACGTGGCAGTGAGCATGCCACAATGGCAGCATCAACAGGGGCGGATGCCCAACGGGTTGGGTGGGCCGCATTCACCATCACGTCCTCATCCACCACCAGGTCAAGGCACTCTGCTTCCCTGAGGAGCCTCATTGCCTTTGCAACTTTCCCTGCTGCATCCATGATCACAAGTAAGCGCTATAACAAATGCCTGCACAAAACGTCAAGAGCCCAATTAACCCACATATTTCCTTGGGCTATTTGGGCTATAATATAGCACAATGCACAAACTGGCAATCCCTGGAATGCTCCACTCTTCCAAAAAACCCGGGGGCAGACCTCCCGGTGGTCAGCTGTCCCCCAAACCCCCACTGGTGAGAAGACAGCCCTGGTGCAGCTTACAGTCCTGCAGGCCTGGTGTGAATTGGTCTTACATGATATCCTCAACTAGAACAGGGGCACAAGGGCATTGCAAACCCCAGGACAAGATCTTACAGACTATGGATTGCTGCAGCTGACAGTATATTGCCCAGACCCACCAGGATATTGTGGCATGGATTAGGAAAAGTTCACGGCACAAAAAAAGGACATTTTGCTGCAAAGGACTGCATTTTTTGTGGTAATTTAGTGGCACATTTGCGTTAGTGGCAAGCAAGAATTATACAAACGTTAACCTTGTGGTGTATTTTGAACTGCAGATATAGTTCACCTGTTCACATTTTATTGAAAAAAATAAAAGGATCGTGGACTGTGCAGATTTGACAGCTGGTGGTTATTATTTAGAAGGCTGGTGGACTGGGGAGATGCTAGTGCTACCATCACCACCTCACACTTGCAGTAAAAAGCTGTTGTACATGAAAATGTATAAGTAAACAGCCTTCTTGCCATGGTGTCTACCATCTAAAAAAAAATCATTTTTAGGTCTAGTCGAGATAGCGCATGCGCTGTCTATTCAAGAGCTTTTGTTTTCTATCAGTCCCCCTGTCTCCCATAGCAAAAAAGGCACTCTGGTGAGGACACTGCTGGTCGCGTCATATCGATTTTCCCCTCCCTTACCCCTTCTGTTGTCTGTGTTGGTCCTCCCATCTGTCTGCCCTCCCTTCATTTTCTGTGTTGCCCCCCAACTGGCATAGCAAAAAAAAGCACTATGACCACGTCATGCCGATTTCCCCCCTTACCGCCCTCCCTGTTTCCTCACTACCCACCCTCACTAACAACAAAGCAAAGCGGTGTGACGTAGCCAGCGCTGGCCACGTCATAGTGCTTTTTCTTTTAAAACACTTTCAGACATGCTGCACAGCAGTCGCTCTGCTGTACAACATGGCTAAAAACATTGACAAAGCCAAAACATTGCATAGACGAGACCTTGTTTATATATGCAGCTACCCGATGGCTGAATGGTTATGGAATGTGTTGTGTTATTTTACCCACATCTTTTAACCACACTCTGCCCCATGACACTCAGGCTCACAGTTCCCATACTTTTTAATGCCCTTCAAGAGATGCAATCCAGGGTGTCACTGGAAGCAACAACAATATTATATTTACTAAAAAGGTGACTTCTTCATTTTCCCCACTTCATGAGGTTCTGGACTATTGCCCAATTATTTACACACAAAAAAAGGCAGCACTTGGTGCAACCGGTGTAAAGCTGTGCTGTCTCCTGGACACTCAGCAATTTTGATAAAATATAGAGGCATGATGGCTCCTTCAATCTCCCCACTCCCCAAAGCAAATCCCAAAATAGTGAGAAGCAGGAGGAGGTGACACGGCAATATTAACATTTTAACATACCAGAAATGTTTGAACAGATGTCTTTGGGCCAGCAGGCAGCAAAAAAGAGACACTGCTTTACTGTCTTTAGGTCACATAGAGGAACATCATAACATGCTGTATGCAGAGCCAATAAGAAGTCTGTATAAAAAAGAAAACTCAAAGTAACACTGAATGAGTCTTTTTTTTTAAATGTTGGCCAGCCCAGGTCTCGAGATTGCAAGCGTCATGTACATCAGCTGATTTTGTGATATTTGTGACAGGGGGTGGGGGTCTGATTGCACACCCATCGCAGCATTATTGTGCTGTCTAGCCGGCAAGGATACTAAGAAAAACATAAAAATTCGCTAAAAGGCATTCTCTTTCGGCCATCACTTAATACAGGGGTAGCTGGCAAGGGTGCGCCTCTGCAGTACTGCAATTTTTTTATTTCTATTTTTATCTGTAAACAGTGTTTACTCCATGGAGAGAGTTTATTCTGTACCACACTCTTTGCAAACAGTTAAACTCTCATGAGAAATGCACCACAGAGTATTAAAAGAAGAGTGTACACTCTATGCAAAAGATGTCATAAAAGACACAATTTGCTAAAAAAATAACCATGATCTGAAGGTGCTAAAGATAATAGTACCTGCACCCTTCATAATGTGGTGGATTCTTTACATATAGCCCATCCTCTGAAGCAAAACAAGCACATGTCCATAGGTTAATACCTGGTGCACACAGTCTTCTATATTAAGGTGAAATTGTCATGCTGGCACAATTCTCTTGAATACAAACATCTATAACGTGTTCAATATCGCTACACAGCTATGGTGCATTAGGAGCATATGTGTTTTGTAAAAACTTACACTCATTAGCTAGACCCCATTCACTGGGGACACTTATTTAAATAAAGAGGAGGGGGCTGTGTGGCCCCCTCCCCAAGCCTTGTTAGGCTATGGGAACCCAATCCCTCAAAGCCACTCTTTTAAATAAAGGGAAAGGGGTGCGCATGGCCCCCCTCTTACTTGGTCAATTTTGGCCCCGGAGACCCCAACCCCAGGCCTGGTATAATTTTTATAGGAAGAGGTCACACAGCCACTCTCCTGGGCTGATTTTGGCCATGGGACTTCATCACCCGGGCCTAGCTCACCTTACAGAAGGAGGGGGCCTGCAGCCCCCCTACTGGGCCGATTTGGGCCCCAGGGACCCCATCCCCCAGCGCTTGGCCTTATTATGAAGGGTGACGGGGGCACACAGCCACCCTCCCCATACTGATCTCTGCTACAGGGGCCCCATTCCCAGGGCCCGGCATGCTTGTTTGGGGAGGGGCACATGGTCCCCTCCTCGGGCAGGTTTCAGCCCTGGGAACCCCATCACCAGGACCTGGTACCATTTTGAAGAGGGGGGCATGAGGCCCCCCTCCTCAGGCTGATTTCGGTTTCGGGGACCCCTTCCCCCGGGGCCTAGCACAACAAAAGGTGGGTGCCCTGGTGTCTACCCATGGCACCCCATGGCCCCAGTTGGCACTCCACATGCAGCGGGAGCCGGCATTGCTCCTGCCCACAGAGAGCAGCTAATAATGCCGCTTCCTGCAGGCGGGAGCAATATTTGGATCTCCTTCCATGCCCGAATCACTTGCATTTTGAAGCTCCCACCCGCTGAGAGCTGACATGGTGTTTGCTCCTGCTTGGCAGGAGATTACAAATGCTCCCACCAAGTAAGATCAAACATAGGTTTCCCTGCCCACACCGCTGCGGGCATGGAACGCACTATGTCCAGGGGTAGGCTCCCTGGGACATAGCTGCTGAGCTGGCCCTGCTAATGGGGTATTCGGGCCTTTAATGGCTCAGGGAGGAAGCCCATGAGTCCTCAGAGATGTCATCAGTGATGTCACTGACCATGTCATAAGTGATGTAATATGTGAGGTCATAAGCAGTGGTGTAAGTTATAATTAGCTCAGGTAACTATAACTGCTGAATTTCACTGGTTTTGTATGAGTGGAACGATGAGCCTAACTATAACATCTCTGTAACCTTTGTTTTTTTCAGTGAATTTGTGAGGCTTTTTTTCTATTTCCTAACTATAATGTCCCTGGAACTTTTGTTTTTTTCATTGAATTTCTACGTTTTTTAAATTTTTTATTTCCTAACCATACCGTCCCTGTAACCTTTGGTTTTTTCACTGAATTTCTAAAGTTGTTTTTAATTGTATTTCCTAACTGTAACCTGTAACCTTTGAGAGTGGGTGTGTGAGTGCCTGTGTGGGTCTGTGAGTGGTTTTGTGAGTGCCTGTGTGGGTCTGTGACTGGGTCTGTGAGTGGGGTTATGGGTCTGTGAGTGGGCGTGTGACTAGCTGTGTGAGTAGCAGTGTGGGTATGTGAGTGGGTGTGTGAGAGCCTGGGTGTCTGTGAGTGGGTGTGTAAGTGGTGCTATGGATTTGGAGCATTACTTCAGACATTTGAAAGGGAGAACCATGGACTCTGCTCTCAGCTGCAGATGACAAGAAAGAACCCCCAAGTCACAGTCACTATGTGAGATACTGCGCTTGAAAAACCAAGGATGCAAACACCTCCATCACGGATTACAGATAACTTTTCACAGTGGAAATGCAGAGAAAACACACTTGCTTTGCTTTGGCCATGCGCACGAAGTTAGGACGATTAGTACTTTACAGAAGTGGAGCTTCAACACGGGCACAAATAAAGGAGGGGGCTGCGTGGCCTCCCTCCCCAAGCTGATTATGGCCCGGGGACCCCATCCCCCAGGGCCAGCTTTTTAATTTTTTCTTAAATAGAGGAGGGAGGCTGCATGGCCCCCCTCACCTGGTCGATTTGGGCCTCTGGGACCCCATCCCCCGGGCCCTGGTCATTTGTCCTGGGTGTCCCAAGGGCACCCAGTGTGCTATGGGACTTCCAGGGGAGCCTCAAGGCCCCCACAGTCCCTGCCTGCTCCTTGCCTCCTTCTGGAGCCTGCACCGATTTCACACACAGGGAGCTGCTAAACATTCAGTCCCCTGTGTGTGAAAGCAATCCTTTCATCTCTTTCCCTGCTCACTTGACAGCAGGCAGGAAAACAGACAAAAGCTCTGCTTCCAGCAAGTGAGAGCATTTCTCCACTCTCGCTTGCTGGAAGCAGAGTGTTTGCTGTGACTTAACTGGAGCTGTCATAGCTTCATCTAAGCCACAGCAAACAGCTATGTCTTGGGGGTGGGCACCTATGGACATAGCAGGAGCTGGCCCTGGGGGGGTGGTGGTCCACAGGCCATTATTGGCTCCAGGAGGGTGGCTGCACGCCCACCTCCTTTGATTTATTAGGGCCTGCCCTGGGGAGGTGCCCTGGGGAGGTGGTTGTCTCTGGGGCCGAGAACGACCTGGAGGGGGCTGTGCGACCGCCATCCCATTTTAAAAATGCCATTTTGCCCCAGGGAGGTGGTGATCCCCAGGGGGGGTTCCGTGAGGCCCCCCATTACAAAGAAAATAGCCCTGGGGAGGTGGTGGTCCCTGTGGCACACAAATGCTCAAGGAGGGGGTGCACAGTGTACTCCCCTCCTTTAATTTTGCTTTAGGGCGCATGCCCCCTGGACCTGGCCCACCCGAGGGCTAATTAGTAGAGAAAAGCAGGAGCCAGTGCTTCTTTTTTTTTTTTCAGAGGGACCCACTCAAGAGGCCTAGGGGGTCAGGGTATTCCTACGCTGCCGCTTCTCTTTTTTAAAAATGTTTTTGAGTCCCAAGATGGCTGCCAACACTTCCTGGTTGAAGTGTTGGCAGTCAGTCACATTTCAGCTCCAGGACTTCTGGATCCTCGGAGGAGGATCCACGTCCCTAGATATACAAATTTGTTTTCTTTTAATTTCTCCAACTACTGAATGGATTTACACCAAATAACCAAAAGCACTCTTTCTGGACCAAGAGCTAGCTTTCGTCAAGTTTGGTGTAATTCCATCCACCAGTTCGGACTGCAGTCGTGTTCAAAGTTCCCTATAGAAATTAACATTGGAAAAACACTTTTTTGGACCCCTCCCTTTTTCTCAGCCCCTGCTTGACGGATCACCTCGAAACTTGCCATGCACAACAAGACTTACTATGACACTTTTTTGGGAAAATTTTGTGAAGAATCGTCAAATGGCATCAAAGATAAGGGCAAGTCAAAAAACTCTTTTCCTATGGAAACATGGTCCTAAATATAACTACTTATTGGTGACCTATGCACAATCTTCATGATCATGATCACCACTTGCAAGTCGCCGCACTAGTTATATCTATGGCTCCTTGTGTGCCCCCTTAAACATCACATCTAAAACTGCAACTGGAGTCAATACAATTACTCAGTCAATCAATTATTTTGCCTCAAAAAGCATGGGGAACCCAAATCTGCTTACTATACAAATAAAGAGACTATGAGATCCAGAAGATCAAAATCGAGAATCAGGACATGCAAGCTGTTGTATCCCATAGTCTACTCTAAATGTAATAACAGCGAACTGCAATCCCTTGGGTTACTCTGTGATACCATGTAGACAGCATACCCACATCTAAAGAATTTCAACTGGCCTAAGACATGTAAAGACTAAGCTACCAGTGGCTGTACCTCAAAACATAAATCAATCTATTTTATTGACCCAACTAACTCAGTGGACTGTACTACAGCATTGGTCTCCTCACCTAGCAATTATGCCGCACAGATGGCAATTTTTGAACAAAGCAAAAATATAAGCAGATATATAGTCGAGTGAAAATTTGTAACAATACAAGGAAACAAATTATGTGAATTGACTGGGCCCAGGATACTGCCCTGGGAAGAAGAACTAATACTATGAAGGCTGTCAAAATTGCTTAAAGATGCAGCAATCCTAGAATTCTTTGCCCCCCCCCAGAGAAGGTGACATCTAGCACTGTACTCTTTATTCCTATGTATCAATCTAGGGGACACCATAACATCCTGAAGAGGGGGAATATATTAAAGATAATCTAGGCTGAACTTTGTCTCATCAAATGACTTACTATCTATGCGATTTCTGGATCACAGGCCACGTGAAGACAGAGAGCAAACCAAGATGTTGTGGGCAAAACTGAATTTGGTATATTCAACCTCTGGCCTATCAGCATGCCTCTCAGTTACAATGCAACCAAGCTCAAAAATCAATAATAGTATACAACAAAAAGCCGTCTGGTCATTTGACATTTTTAATGTTTATTTTCCACCAGGGACTGCAAACTCTAGTATGTCTCTGCTAAAAGACATAGAGCAATTCATCCCTAAGGTAATAGGAGGAAACAACAAAACATGGGAATGGAAAGAAATGGAGACCTAGAACTAACTAAATACTGGTTTATGGCAATTTCAACGCTAAATCTCTTTCCATGATACAGGATTAGGAGCTACTCAACGAGGAGTCTGTTTGCCTTTTCCCACCTCGTAATAAAAGATCTTAGGAAAAACAAAACAGGCCAGAAATTGAGTAGACTGCTGGTATTTGGCACTCTCTGTACATTCAATGGACACACTTCATCTGATATACCTGTTAAGAAAACATTCATGTCCGGCACTCATGCAAACCTAATAGACTTTATGTTGCTAAGTTTAGAGTCCTGACACCTTGTCATCGATATGATAGCCGGTTGTGAAAGCCCAAGTAATGAATAAAGATTCCTTTGAATTCTGCATTTATCTTCTCACATTTGCTGCATTTCAAAGACAGAGGTCAAATGGCAGGCTCTGCCTTCTGACAAACCGCTGCTTATTTTTTTAACATGGGGATTTGTGTTTACTAACTTCTCTCGCTTTGCAGTCAGAGAAAGAAAAGTAAAGTCAATTAAGTGACAATCTTGCTGGGGTACAGGGAGTGTGAAAGCAACGGCTGTAGGATGTCACTTTTTGTGACACAAAACAAAAATTTAAATACCTGTATTTGAACCGTACACATTCAGCAGATAGGAAAGAAAAATGAAAAAAGTATGATGGAAGCATACATTTTAAAAGGATCAAAACAAAGATACTTTACTTGGTGATGCACAAGTGATCAATATTCACTAAAACCTGATTTCCACATATCATTTGTGTGCAATGTAGTTTTATCAGTAAAACTATATGTCTATGCAAATTTAGTGGCCACTTCAATGAAAAATGTGCTGCCTGAAAATGACAGTGTGCTGCCACATGATGCTTTAGTTACATTAAAAAAATTGCCAGCCTCAATACATTGAAGGTAGGTGGGTCACGAAAGTTTGTTGCTCAAAAAAGTGTATTGTATTCTAAGAAGTTTGGAAAGCACTGTTGTAGAGTGGTTTGACGTAGAATGCCTAAAGAACAAGCAGGCATTAATGAATGCCCTCAGGGCTAGGCACAGTAATCTGGGGACAAACACCTCCTCAAAACCTAGGACAAGCCTACAAATGTCTAACTAATTTAAAAAAGGGGAAGATTCAAAATAAAGCCTGGGAGGCACTCCAAATATCACTTAAGGAAAATAAAACAAGGAAATTCTGAGAAGTCGTCAGAAGGGATGTTTGCGCTCTTCAAACAACCCAGGGATGGGAATTAGCCCAGCTGATTGAATTATACATTTTTCGTATATGTATCAGAAAGACTCTAACTATGGCCAGCCATGGAGGATTCCCTCAAAAAGTATGACTCTAGCCTACTGTTGGCTAAGCCCCAGCAAGAGAGGTCATTTCTGAGACTACACCCGAGTTCACAGAAGAAGAAGTGTATGAAGCTATATGTAACCAAAGACAACTAAAAGCACCAAGCCCTGACAGAATCCCTTCAGATATTTTCCGCAATACCATATCAGTCTGGGCCCGTCCTGAAGACAGCATACAATGCCATATGGGAGCGGGGTGAAGTCCCTTCTTCCTGGCGAACAGCAATTATAGTCCCAATACACTAAAAAGGTACCCGCAACAACCCCACAAGTTACCTTCCAATTTGCTTGCTGGATGGAGCTGGGAAAATCTATGGAAAATTACTAAAAGACATCCAAGACTATGATGAGGACGAAAAGGTCTTATCTCATCTTCAAGATGGCTTTGGGAAAGGAGTAGGGACTTTAGATCAAGCAATGAGATTGTATTTCATATGCCCTAAATGAGTATAACTGAAAAATCACCGTTGTATATGGTTTTTACAGACCTAAAATACAGCCTTCGACACATCAGAATATTGGTCTGGTTGAACTGAAGGAGCAAGAACTACCAGAAAAACTCATTGCCCTACAAGAGCTTTTTTTGGAAAATACAGCTAAGGTGAGGTATGGGCCAAGAGGGGAATGAACGTCTGATTTTTACATTAAAACTGAAGTCAGCCAAGGCTGTGTACTTGTAGCCATTTTTTTCAATGTAATTATAAATAATGTAGGCATATGACATTTTGACCTGAATCTGGACGTCCCAGTGATGGATGGAAAGAAGATACCTCTACTCTTATTTGTTGATGATGCTGCACTACTGGCACAAACTGAGGTGACAATGCACCACTTACTAAAAGGGTTTGAAACTTACTGTAGCTCCAATATATGGCCATTAACATCAAAAACACAAAGTTTATGATATTGAATTGAAGAAATCCATGGATCCGCCCTGGATTGTATCAAGTCCTTTGATTATCTAGGAATACACTTCAACGACAAACTATCTTGGACAGACCAAGCTGAGGAAAGTTAGTCTATTATTTTTTATTTCTATTTGTCATTATTTGTAAAGAACATAGCTGCCCAAGCAGGGCATCCCAGCTGTAGAGAAATAGAATTGCTGCAACTGGCCAAGCAAAGCAATTAGTAAAGCCAGGTTTTAAGTTGTTTATGAAAAATCTCTTTTGAAGGACTGAGGTAAAGATGGAGAGGAAAGCTGTTCCAGAGTTTAGGAGCCAAGTATCTAAAGGAGTGGCCACCTTGACTCACCTGATTAAAGCAAGGTACCACCGCTAACCTCTGATTGCTGGAGCACTAGGCTTTAGTAGGACAGTAGTGGCATATAAGATGCCTGAGATACTGAGGTTGTATCTGGTTCAGACCTTTAAATGTGAAACAAACCACTCTGAATTTGACGCATTTCTCAATTGTGTGATAATGCAGATATTCCAGTTGGAATGCAACATGGGCATGCTTGAGGATGTGACACAGTATGCGGGGCACAGCATTGTGGGTGGTTTGGAGTCATTTTAGTGATGCCTTAGACACTCAGAGGTAGAGCACATTGCCAAAATCTGGGTGAGAAGTAGCAAGCACCAGAACAATAGTAGGGAGAGACAAGAAGAACTTCCACAAGCTTCTGAGAAGACCAAAACAGCAGGCAGCCACCTTGCCTGTCTGTTGATCAAGCACGAGTTTGTTGTCTCACCAAATGCCCAGGTTTTTCACAACCTGCTTGGAAACTGACAAAGGACCCAATACCTCCAGCCACCAGAAAGGTTCCCGAAGATTGGGCTAATTCCATACTATTAAGACTTCTTGTTGGACCTGGCTCTCTCTGAAACCCCCGGCAAACATTTTGCCTTCACCTCTCCTGTTTTCTGAACCCATTTTTGTTGACTTTTAGGACTCTGTGTACTTTACCACCAGTCACTAACCAGTGATAGGTGCTTGTGCTTTCTCCTTTAAACATGGTAAAATTGGGTTACCCCCAATTTGCACATTTAAATTACTTGTAAGTCCCTAGTAAAGTGGTACCACATGTACCCAAGGTCTGTAAACTAAATGCTACTAATGGGCCTGCAGCACTTATTGTGCCACCCACTTAAGCAGCCCTTTTAAACATGTCTCAGGTATGCCAATGCAGCCTGTATGTGCAGGTTTAAACTGCCATTCGGACCTGACAAAACAATAATTTTCCAAGGGCTTACCCTTCCTTATAAATACATATAAGTCAGCAGTAAACAGCCCAGGGGGCAGGGTGCAATGTAGCTAAAAAGTGAACATGTACTTTAAAGTTTTACATGTCCTGACAGTGAAAAACTCTCAAATTGGTTCTTCACTATTGCAAGGCCTGCCTCTCCCATTGGATACCATTGGGTCACCTTATTACATTCAATAAGTGATAACTTTTGTTTGGGAACAGGTAGTAATGTCATGTTTGGTGTCTGTGGAATTGTAATTTAAAACCCTCTTTAAAGTTAAAGTGAGATTAAAAGTCACAATTCTGAAAATGCCAATTTTAGAATGTTATATCAACAATCACAGTTGATCACCTGGAAATCATTCAATCTTCTTCACAGTATGTCGCTCATGTATAGTGCACAGCAAACATGAAGAGATGATGGACGGAGTGCTACAACTTTTCAGACACTCACCCCCAGTCACAGATCTGGGTTGAATCCATCATCGTTCTTTAGCTCACTTCGCCACCCCAGTTTGGACCCAGCCATATGCAAATCAGTCTTGACCCTGTGCCTCATGGGAACAGTCCACCCTTGACTCAGCTAAACCTGAGAACTTCCGTCCTATTTCTCTTTTGCCATGGGCCACCAAGATCTCCGAAGCCTATATAAATTCCATCCTGTCAGGCTTTCTGGAGGAGAACAGCATACTTGACTCCTCCCTGTACGGTTTCCGCCCGGGTCTCAGCACACATACTTCGCTCTTATCGGTGACTGAACATCTGAGGGCAGCACTAGATGAGGGACGTACTTCGGCACTGATCTTATTGGATCTCAGTGCCGCGTTTGATACAGTCTCTCACCAGATCTTGTTGCGGAGGTTGGAGGAGGTTGGCATTGCGGGCCTTGCACTGGAGTGGTTTGCTTCCTTTCTTCCGGATAGGACCTTCCAGGTGTCGGCCGCCCCTTTCACCTCCAGAGTCCACACTATCAAATAGGGAGTGCCGCAGGGCTCGGCGTTGAGTCCAACAATCTTTAATCTGTATGTTCAGCCTCTAGCTGCAGTGCCCAAGAGCAGAGGGCTGACAATAGTATCATATGCAGATGATACGCAGTTGGTAGTTGCACTCTCCGATGATGGTCTGCACGACACTGTTAAGTTTCAGAGCGGTCTTGCTGAGGGCACGAGGTGGATGACTGCCAACTGCCTCCAGCTCAACGCCAGCAAGTCTGAGGTCTTGCTGGTAGGGAAAGATCCGGAGCTGTGGAGCGAACGTTGGTGGCCTGCTACCTTGGGTTGTGCACCCGCCACCAAACAGGTGGTGAAAAACCTAGGTGTTTGGGTCGATTCGGCCCTTAACTTTCAGACCCAAACCAAGAAGGTGGCGGCGACGTGTTTTGGCATTCTACGCGGACTCAAACCTCTGTTGGGTTTTTTTGATCCATCCATCAGGCAGGTGATTGTCCAGGCATCCGTTCTGTCGAGACTGGACTACGCCAACTCGCTCTACTTGGGGGCTAACAAGTCGGAGATTATGAGACTACAGAGGGTCCAAAATGCAGCTACCAGAACTCTTCTTGGCATGCCTAGATTCTGCTCTACTTCTAGTGCTATGCGCCGATTACATTGGTTACCAGTGGCTAGAAGTGTGGAGTTTAAGTCCCTCTGTATTGCTTTCAGGATCTTGAATTCTTCCTCCCCTGGCATCCTAGCCGGCCTGCTCTCTTCCTACACTCCCACTCACCATCTATGCTCGATGGGCCATCACCTGGTGGTTGTTCCCCGGGTTAGGAGAGTTCGCGCCGGTGGGCGTTCTTTCCGCTCAAAGGCAGCTAAACTCTGGAACGCCCTTCCTGTGCCCATCCGGAGCATAGACAATTATCCGGCTTTCCGTAAGGCTCTCAAGACTCATCTTTTCACTTCACTATAGGCCCCTCATGCAGTTTTCTCCCTTCCTGTTTGCCACCTGGGTTTTTATTAGCTTATCAGTCTCCACTCTTTAGTTAGTTTGGGTTTCTTTTGCTGTCAGTTGCCTTTTGTTGCTGTTAGCGCTGGGACACCCCTTTGCTGGGGCAGCTGTGTGCTCTATAAGACTACCTAACATAACATAACATAACATAACTGCAAGACCAGGTTTTCCCTGGACCGGAAAAAAGTATCCTGGGACCGGTTTCAGGGTAACACCCCTCATCAGCCAGGCTAGCTTGAATCCAGTGGCAAAGTGAGCAAGGGACCCACGTCTGGGCATACCCTGCCAAATAAGGGCGAACAAAGCAAACACAAGGAGATGATGGACAGAGCGCTGAAACTTCTCAGACACTCACCCCCAGTCACAGATCTGGGTTGAATCCATCATCATTCTTTAGCTCACTTCACCACCCCAGTTTGGACGCAGCCATATGCAAATCAGTCTTGACCCTGTGCCTCATGGGAACAGTCCAGCCCAAACTGCAAGGCCAGGTTTTCCCTGGACCGGAAAAAAGCATCCTGGGAAAGGTTTCAGGGTAACACCCCTCATCAGCCAGGCTAGCTTCAATCCAGTGGCAAAGTGATCAAGGGACCCACGTCTGGGCATACCCTGCCAACTTATGGCGAACTAAGCAAACACAAGGAGATGATGGACAGAGCGCTGAAACTTCTCAGACACTCACCCCCAGTCACAGATCTGGGTTCAATCCATCATTGTTCTTTAGCTCACTTCGCCACCCCAGTTTGGACCCACATCTGGGCATACCCAGCCATATGCAAATCAGTCTTGACCCCGGCGCTTGTCTTTATAATAGATGGGTGCACTGGTGCCCACTCGGGGCACCCACCAAGCACAACGTTGGGGGCTGCAGGGGGAGTCCCAGGGCCACCTGGCCCCAGCCGTTTCCCTGCATGGTGTGGGAACCAGCATTATGTTATGTTATGTTTGTTAAAACTTCCACCCATTGGGAGCAGACTTTGTGTTTGCTCCCGTTTGGCAGGACTTTTGAAAATGCCCCAGCCAGGCGGGAGCAAACAGATGTTTCCCTGCCCGCACCATGCAGGCTGGGGAAACTAATCTGTCCCAGAGGTGGGCTCCCTGGGACACAGTGGGTGAGTCGGTTCTGGGTGATGGGGTCCCTGGGGCCATGGAAGGCTCAGGAAAGGGGGCATGTGGCCCCCCTCCCTTCTGTTTTTAGTGACGGTCCTGGGGAATGGGGTCCCCAGGGACTTTATATGGCACGGGCAGGGGGGCCACAAGGCCCTTTCCCCTTTTTTATGCATATCACCCCAAGAGGATGGGTCCCTGGGGCATAAGCAGGCTCTGGGAGGTGGGCCACGTGCCCCCCTCCGTATATGTAATCACTCGGACCCGGGGGATGTGGTCCACGGGGCCTTTTAAGGCTCAGGGACAGGGCCCACACTCCCCCTCTGCTTTATAAAAATGGTGAGCCCTGCAATGGGGTCCCTGGGACCTTATCAGGCTGGGGAAGGGGGCCACACACCCACCTCCCCCCAAAAAAAACCTTGCCCCCCCAGGCCGTGGCCCATACTTAGGGTTTTTAATAAAGCAAGCGTGGGAGCCCACACTTGGTTTTTATTTATGTTTTTACATTTTGCCGCAGATTCACAGAACTTCTGTGAATGTGCAGCAATATTATTAAAAACAACATTTTTGTCCCCAGGTGGGGTCCCTCTGGGACCCCATCACCAGGTCTAGGGCGTCAGGGTATCCATACCCTGCCACCTATGTCTCTTTTTTTGCGTTTCCATTAGGACATGGGACCGAGTCCTAAGATGGCTGCCACCACTTGCTAGTTGAGATGGTGGCAGCCAATCAGATCTCAGCATGAGATCTGTTGCCTCCACAGTTCTTCTGTGGCATAATATATACAATATTTTTTAACCTTCATTTCTTCAAAACTACGGAACAGATTTGCACCAAAATATAAAAAGCACTTTTTCTGGACCAGGATCTAGCTTTTTGCCAAATTTGGTGTAAATCCGTTCAGTGGTTTGGGCTGTAGGTGTTTCTAAATATCTTGTGAAAAAAATGAATGGGGAAATGTGCTTTTGGGTCCCCTTTTTCTCAACCCCCGCTTGATGGATCCACCTGAAACTTTTCATGTGCAAACTAGTCAAAAGGTAGCACTTTTTTGGAAAGTTTCATGAAGATTAGTCAAATGGCTCCGAAAAAAGCATTTCCCATGGAAACAACTACCCAGTGGCAATGGCCACTTGGTAATATATATTTGGCAGAACAGCTTTCTATTGTATGTTCTATTAGTATGGCTTGTTTTTTGATTAGACAATACATAAATATATAAATATACATAGCAGTCACTGAATGGCAAAAGTGTGTTGCTTTCAGCAGCAGAAACGGCTGTTTCCTGTTGAAGAAATGAACTGCCACAGTAGACGAGGATACCATTGGTAAGCAAAAATGAAACGACACTTATTGAAAGGCAAACAAGGCCTCTACCAAGTTAGCTCCTTTGCAGCTGTGGTGTCTATGCATCATATGCCAATACTTTCATACAAGGAAAAACACAGTTAAATCTTGGTTATTGTTCAGCAAACAAATGATAAGAAAACACTGGAATTCCACTATATGGTATGCAACAAATATTGTACACGATGACTGATTCCCCCACCATGATCAATGCACCTCTTTACTGAAAGGCGTGTAAACAAATTCTGTCTATCATGAACAAAATATGGTGGGCCGTCAGTTATATAGTGTGTTGCATATATGTATGTGTATTAGTTCTCTGGGTTCTGTACATGCAGCGCTATAAAACCGATCTTTTTACAGGGAAATATGAAAGCATTTCCTTGTTCCCTGAGAAATATGGATTTCATCATCATAAAGACAGCCCTTGCACTACTCTGCAGAATTTTTGTGTCCTTTACAAAGTGTGGATTTTCTGATGACAAAAGTATTTTTGCCTTATCCTCTCAAATATGATACCAAACCATGTATAAGTCACATATTCATACTCTTTTTGTCTAAAGTTTCAAACTACTATTATTTGAAGATAGATCTTCATCCTGGTATATAATGTTTGTCTATTGTTATTGCAAAGAAGCAGTAGTTTGCAAATCTGAGTTTATAGGAATGACAATACCCAAGCCAATGCTTATCAAGTATGACTAATTTGCATGCATTATGGATTTTTAAGAAACAAGGACCCATGAAAAGATACTATTTATATGTATTACAGAGTACTAAACCGATAGTATATATTACAATTCTGGAAAGCTTTCTTTGAGTTCAGGTGCCATTTACAATTCGTTCATTCTTCATATTCCTGGTGTATCATTACAGCACTAGAACCCTAAATTGCTTCTTAGAACCATATTACATGGTTACCTGCCATGTATCCTCTTTCCACTGAACGTCAGCGCATTACATTGTATAAGCATCAACCACAAAGTTACTTTGATCATTTTCTTCCCTCTAGAAACCCATCAGATGAAGATATGTCAAGCAGAAATCAATCCATCATTACTGAGTTCGTTCTGGTCGGATTCCCAACATCGAGGACGTTTCAGCTCCTGCTGTTCGGAGTGTTCTTCTCCTTTCACACTGTGACCATCACAGCAAACATGCTCATTATTGTGGTGGTGAAGGTGGATCGCCACCTGCGCCGGATCCCAATGTACATTTTCCTCTGTCACCTGTCGTTCTTGGAGATATGGTACACTAACGTCACTGTCCCCAAGATGCTCGGCGATTTTCTTTCAGAAAGCCGGAAAATCTCTTTCAGTGGCTGTGTCCTGCAGATCTACTTCTTTGTCGCCTTGGGTCTGACTGAGCTTTTCCTCCTAGCTGCCATGGCGTTCGATAGATACGTCGCCATTTGTCACCCCTTGCGATATACTCCGATAATGACCAGGAGGCTGTGCAGGTGTCTGAACAGCGGGTCTTGGATAAGTGGCTTCTTCACTGGGCTGTTACTAGTGATCCCAGTGTCCAGATTCCACTTCTGTGGATCCTTTTCTGTCGACCACTTCTTCTGCGATATAATTGCCCTACTCAATCTCTCCTGCAGGGAAATCCAGCTCAGTGACATTTTGGTCTTCGTTCTAACCTGGACCATTATAATACATTCTCTCCTGTTTACCTTCCTATCGTATTCCAATATAATACAGACCATACTGAAGATCCCTTCCACCAAGGGGCAGAGGAAGGCTTTCTCCACTTGCGCTTCGCACCTGATGGTGGTCTTCATCTTTTATGGGACTATCACCTTCATGTATGTGAGGCCAACGTCCAGTTACGCCGTCCATGTGGACAAGGTGGTGTCTGTGTTCTATGCTGTGGTCACACCGCTCTTAAATCCCATGGTGTACACGCTACGGAACACGGAATTTAGAGCAGCTGCGAGGAGAACATTGGAAATATGAAATCGATTTAACTGAGGAGAACAGGCAGGACTGGGCGCCAATAAGGTGATTGCAGGCAGCCACGTGTCTGATGCCACATGAGAGCTGCGGCTACTTTCCCCTTCTCTGACACCAGCTGCTAAAATCAATAGGTGCAGCACTTGACCGGGGCAGAGTCACTGCTCTGATCTCTCCTCGTCGCACTGCTGCCTCTGTCTGCTGCTGATGGTGGGCTGGACACTGTCTTCAGGCCCACGCAGCTCGCCATGTCTCACTGCAGAGCTACATGCGCCTTTGCACTAGGCGAGCTCTTTCTTGTAGCCTCATCCGACTTTGTTCTGCTCAGTTCAGAGTTTGCTCGGTTTGAGTGATGTGAGTCCTCTTATTTTACGCACCTTGGAAATGAATATGTAATGGAGAAGAAGGTTCAAAACACAAGTGAAGGTGACTGCTGGTTTGTGGGCAATGTTTACTGAATTATGAGCTTAACACCAGCCTCACCTCAGTGGTTACAAGTGTGCAGAGTAAAGCATATGATGCAAACTACTGAGAAACAAATCTGCCGCGTTAAATGTGCCAGTGTTCAAACTGTATAGGAAATTCTGTCTGCTTAGAGGGTTTCTCGCTGTTTCTGTTTTTTTTTTTTTTTTTTACATGAATGTTGATGCTTGCTATTGGTCGAAGCCTACTAAATATGCAGATTCACGTGTGCTCTGCTAAAGTCGTGTCCCTTTTTCCCCAGTGCAAGTTGTGCTACTGTGCTAGCTAGTGATTAGATACTAATAGATTCCTGAGTGTCACACCTGTCCACTCACACCTACGGGTTTCTATGCTGCGTGTAGGAACCATCAAGGTGCCCTGAATCAATCCATATTAACGGAATGCGCTTGAATGCGGACTTTGCAATGTGCAGTGTGTATTGCATTCAGTGATGTACACACTGACGTACTTGTGAAGAGTAAATACTTAGAGTTTCAAAAGTGATCAAATGAATCGTTCTGAAATAATTAAGAATTAATTAACGTCTCGTTGTTCTAATTCGGTAACTATCAAAATACTAGCCAGTGATTTTGCTAGGAGTACCAAGAGAACTAATGTGGGAGGACATTGTTAGATTCCGTCATTCGGGCTGCGATCAGTGCACCCATGAAGAGGTAAGTTAAAGAAGCCACCTCCTTTTTTATTATTAAACCCCACCCTTGATTTTATACTCAATATCATCAAGTTCCCAAGGCACGTATGAAAACTAGAAACATAGGAGAATCCAAGATGTTGTGATTGTGTAGACCCACACTTTTTTCTTTATCAGAATCAGAAATTATACCTAAAGAAAACCTAATTTTTCATGGAAATAGCCACATATTTTGGCCTGAGGTTGACAGCACTTAGGGGACCCTACCATCCTGGGGAACTCTTAAAAGTAGAGAACAAGGGAAATCCAGGCTGGTGTGCTTGCTTGGATCCCTCTACTTTCCCTTGTCCAAAATGCTCTGCAAATGTCAAAATATTGGAACAAGCCTAATCTTCCCAAATGTATGTGATAGAAAACTCAGAGAGTCCAATTCCAAAAGTATTTATGAGTATGGGAAGAAGTACTACAAGAATCCTTTTTTATGTACTCCAACACACTTCATGAAGCTTCAAGAATCAGACTCGAAGCATCCAACTTTACATTAGTAAAAGTGAGAAAAGCACACATTCCTATTTGTACTAATTATATATGTATTCCCATTTTAATCTCATGTTAGAGGTGTTGGGGCATATTCACAAAGGCATTTAAAAATACGAGAAGTACTACTACAGAAGGGTTTATTACTGTACACTTCAAACTCATGTTTTTCTAGGGTATTTCTAGAACAACCATCTCTAACACCTATTTCCCATTTTCGCGATGATACCGGAGATCGCAATAATACCTACGATCGCGATCCCCGCGGTTACGGCGCGAAAGCGGTAAGCAAAAGTAGGAATTCAATAGCCACTACCATATTCAAAAATTATAACTATATAAGAAATTCTAACCATCAAACTAGATAACTCACTATCTAAATAACTCTACAAAAACATTTATCAGAATCTCAATATCTCTATAACAATGCGAATTAATAATTCATAGATTTTTTTTATATTTCCACCAATATTCATGATGATGTCACAATAGCTGCAACTCCCCGTGAAGGAACACAGGGGCCCCGCTGGCAGTTGTGGCGTCGTTGCAAATATCGCACGCAATTAAAAAAAATCAATTTTGGACACATAACTTCTGTCACTAACACACCCATTTCTCAAACATGGGGTCAGAGTATCTCCACCGTGACCCCTTAAATTAGCTTTCACACAAATTTTCAGCCCCGGGAACTATTCCCGGATGATCAAATGGCAGCTGCAACTTTCTGTTCAGGTTGCGTCCAGCCAATCAGAGCATTCCCATTGGCGCGTGCATTCGATTAATCGCGAAACCTTTGCGAAATATCCACGGCCAGAGATATATTGATTATTTTTGGCTTAAATTTCTCAAAAACTACTGAACCGATTTACATCAAATAACAAAAAGCACAATGTGTGTAACAACATCTACCTTTCTGCCAAATTTGGTGTAATTCCGTCTAGCGGTTCGGGTTGTAGGTTCTACAACACGTTCCTATGGGAATTAACATTACAAACGCACCCTTTTTCAGTGTCCCTATTTCTCGGTCCCCACTGCACGGATCACCCCCAAACTTTTTTATGTATGTAGATCATGTTCACTGCATAAAACAAGTGTACACGATATCCTTTATCATATTGGAGAGAATTTCCTTGCATGATATATTACATTTCAAGTTGATTTGGTTTGAAAACTAAAAAACCTCTTAAATTGACCAGTTATAGTTTGAGCTAACTATAACTTGAACCCCATCATACACTGCTTATAACCTCAAATGTTACATCACTTATGACATGTTAAATGGCATCTGTGATGACATCGCTGATGACTTTTTTATGCACCCCATAACCCCACCTGCTCCCGTGGTCATGATGTGATATTGAAGCCAACAGATTTCACCCAGATTTTTGAAGTGGGAGCCTCAAAGTGTTCACAGACAATAGCATGTTATGTTAAGGATATTTATTAAGCGCTCGATTACCCGAGGGTGTCCTGGCGCTAGTTACCACTCCATTGGCCAAAGCAAGAACAGGCAGGTTATTTATCAAACAGCCACGTCTTCAGGCCCCTCCTGAAGATCAGCAGGTCTGTTGTGTTTCTGAGATGGACTGGAAGATCAATCCAGGCCCTGGCTGCCTCCGCAATAAAGCCTCGGTCACCCCACCTCGCCCTTTTTGTGGCTGGGACTTTGACCAACCTGGCCCCAGAAGACCGTAAGTTTCTATTTGGTAAATACCATTTAAACTGTTGTTGTAGGTAAGCTGGTCCTCTTCCCTGAAGTGCTTTAAAAACCGTGCACAAGGATTTAAAGCGCACACGGTTCCTCACCGGGAGCCAATGTAGTTTTCTGATTTCGTTAGAAATTGGGGCAAACTTAGGGGTGCCCGTAAGTAGCCTTGCAGCGGCATTCTGAAGCCTCTGTAGTTTGTTCATAGAGCGTTCCATAATATTAAGGTAGAGGCTATTGCAGTAATCAAGCCTCGACAGGACTAGCGCGGAGACCACCGTTTGCCTTCTGTCAACTGTTAGAAATGGTAATATTTTTTTACTGTTCTGATCACATGCGCTGTGGAAGAGGCAACTGCATTGACTTGGTCCCCAAAATTCAGATTCTCATCTACTATCACTCCCAAGTTTTTTGCCTTCTTCACAGGAGCAGGGAGGGGACCCATAGATGATGGCCACCAGATCGGAGTCCAGAAGTTGACATCATTTCCGAATAGCACCACTTCCGTCTTCCCTGCATTCAATTTAAGGCAGTTTTCTTCCATCCAACTGCCCACCGATTTCATGCAGAGTTGGAAACGGCTATCTATGCCAGTCTCCTGACCTGGGAGCAGGGACACCACAATTTGGGTGTCGTCCGCATAGGAGGTGAGCTCGAACCCAAACGTCCTAATAATGGGCCCAAGCGAAGAGACATAAACATTAAATAATGTAGGGCTCAATGATGACCCTTGAGGGACCCCACAAGGTAGAATGAAGGGTTTAGATTTGAAATCCCCCAAGGATACAGTTTGTACTCACCCTGTCAGAAATGACTGAATAAGTTTCCAGGCTTTCCCTTGAACCCCAATCGCCCTTAACCGGTCCATCAGAAGATCATGATGGACCGTATCGAAGGCCGCAGAAAGATCCAGAAGGACCAAGGCGGCTTTGCCCCCCTGATCCACCGCCTTCCTGATCTCATCTGTGGCCTTAATAAGGGCTGATTCTGTGCTGTGTTCCACTCTGAACCCGTACTGAGTGGGATCCAAAGCATGAGTCTCGCAAAGAAAGACACTTAGGGGCCGATTCCGATCTCGGCCGGTAGTGCTCCGAATCGGATTCGGATTCACCGGATCCGATTCGGAGCCCTGTTTCCCGACCGAATCGTACGCGGTCCGGCCGAGCGAGTACGATGCAAGCACCCGCGAAATCGCCGACCGACTCGAACGCGGCTTCAACACGCTCCGACCGACTCGCATGGACACGACTCGCACCGCGCTATGGAGACATTTCCCGGCTGGGTAAGTACGATGCGCGCCGCGAGCAGTCCGGCCGACTCGCGCCGTCCGGCTCGAAAAAGCTGTCGGAGCCGGACTTTGGGGGTCCGCGTCGGACCCCCCTGTACGAGTAGGCGCGAGAGTCACACACAGGGGGACCCATGGGTCCCCCCTACCTGTGCATGTACGCCGCGATGCGCATGGACGCGTACACGCTGTAGGGGGCGCCCTTGTCCGCCTCGCACCCATTGAGTCAATGGGAGCCCGCGTACGCGTTGTACGACAGGCTCCCATTTACTTCAATGGGAGTCCGACCGACTCGAGTCCGATAGCATGCGTGCGCATCGTACTCGTTCGGTCGGACTGCTAGGGTCCGATTCGGTCGGAATTCTCTCCGGGTCCGGCTCGGTCGGAGAGATTTCCGGCCGGAATCGGCCCCTTAGTTGTGTATTCAAAGCCTTTTCTATTATTTTGGCGGGCAAGGGGAGCCTACAAATTGGGCGAAAGCTGTTAGGGTCCTTGGGATCCAGACTAGGCTTTTTCAGAAGGGGTAAAATCGAAGCCACCTTCCAATCTTTAGGGAAGTGTCCAATTTCAATCATTGAATTAAAAATGGGCAGAAGTGCAGAGATAACGGGTTCCATGGCTAGTTTGATCACTTCGGCCGGGCAGGGGTCCTGAGGAGACCCGGACCTTACTGCCAGTAGCAGGTTAGAAATATTCTCCATTGATAGTGGGTCGAACTTATCAAGCGTGCGCAGAACCCTATCTTCATTGGCTCCAGGCCTCCCGACTTGACATGGAACATTAAACACTGAGAAAATGGTCTCCACTTTATTTAAGAAAAAGTCGGCCAGGTCATCGCAAAGTTCCTGACTTGACTGCACCTTAGCTGGATGCGGCGAGGCCAAGTTAGAAACAGTCCTGAAAAGTTCTTTGGTCGACTTCTTTGCTAAGTCAATTTGATTAACAAAGAACCTTTGCTTGGCCAAGAACATGAGTTGTTTATAGGTCACAAGGCTGCTTTTATAGGCCTTCTTTTCTGTTTCCCTATATTCTTTCCTCCAGCTCCGCTCGAGTCTTTTACATGAAAAGCATGAAAAGTGACTGCAAAATAAATTGACAAATTGTGGCAGCCACTCATATTGTGGTAAGTAATTAACAGCCCATGAACCAAAGGCAATGTGAAGACAATCAGCACATGCCACAATGGCCATTGGAGACAAATCTCCCGCAGTCAATGAAGAGTGTTTTGTTTTTTAGTTAGGCATTGCATTGCCCATGAATATGAATTCAAACGATTTTGTAAAAGATTACCCTTTTACATTCCTTGCACCTTTTTTGTAACGCAAATATCTCAAATCGATTTAAACCAAAATAAAAAAAATAATATCTCTTCTGGGTAAAGATCTATCTTTATGGCAAGTTGGTGCAATTCTGTTCTGTAGTTTTTCTTATAGCAAAGTGATAAAATTCATACAGGACCTAAATTTGTAATGTTTTCTTTCAGATCACCTCAAATAAGTAAATTTACTTATTTAATTTTTATGAAGTGCACCTTTACCAATAAGGTGTCTGTAGGTTGCACAGGCAAAAACTATAGAGATGGAGATCTTTTTACATGAAGCTAAGGGAAACACCAATAAAGGATATATTACATGAGAGAAGGACAAAGGATCGTAAGATGCAGGAGAAATATTACAATGAGAGAGTCATCAACTATGAGATAATGAGCACAAGAGATAATGCAAAAGAGGAGAGGAAGAAATGGTAGTATAGCAGGGACTGAACATCAGTTGTGTTAAATATAAAGAGGAGAGGAATGGGGGAGACATAAAGACAACATGGGGTAAGAAGCATGGAGAACATAAAAGACAGTTATATTTCCAAATATCACTTCAACAGATGTAATTATCATAAGTGGGCACACGCAGAAAGCACTGCTTCACATAGAGAGAAAATTTTGGGGCTCCATAAATACCCTATTGCTAAGTATTGGGATGCTTCGATGACAGCTTTACACACTGGTCCACCTGCTGGCTCCATAACTCAAAGCATCCATTCTGAGAGAGGCTAACATGCGGGGGAGGGACTGAAATGCACTTACCGACACTGCAGAACTCTTTAGGACACCACTATTAGCTGTCACCCACCCTAAATCAATGCTTAACAACACAGCGGTAGTTGACGACATGGAAGCATAAACTCACCTATATAACTGTATATGAAGCAATGATTAACGTAGTGATGGGATTTGTTGATAAGGCCGGTATGATTTAGTTAGTTGTATCATAAGCTCATCTTAGAATTATGCTTGTTTGAAGCAAATACTGTTTGGATCTATTATTGCGAGCATGTCATATATATGAAAATTGCCAGTACTTACTGGAGAGCACTTGTGACCTGTACTAATATGGCACTATTAAATGTTACATCATTGTGCTATTAATAACTTCCCATTTATTAATATCATCTTGTGCAACGCCGTTAATTGAATGCACTGTACCAGCAATGTAAATAACGTGATTTTTCTTCTTTATATAATCTAAAAACAATAAAACATATTTAAACAAAAAAACAGATGTAATTGTAATTTCTTCAGAATTCCTGTCAAATCTTGCGTGTTAGACCTGGCATCCTTGGCGCGGTTTACCCTGACTTTTTGATTTCTGCCCTCCTGTTGTTTTCATTTTAGCTGGCTTTAGGACCCTGGGCACTTTACCACTCCTAACTAGTGCTAAAGTGCATGTGCTCTTTCCCTAAAACATGGTAACATTTGCTCGTCCTCAATTGGCATATTTAATTTACTTATAAGCCCCTATTAAAATGTACTACATGTGCCCAGAGCCTGTACATCAAATGCTACTAGTGGGCCTGCTGCACTGATTGTGCCACCCACTTAAGTCCCCTCTAAACATCTCAGGCCTGCCAGCCAGAGCCTGTGTGTGCAGTTTTAAACGTTCATGTCAACCTGGCAAGTTAACCTAATTGCCAGGCCCAACTCTTCCTTTTATTACATATAGGTCACCCCACAGGTAGGCCATGGACAGCCCATGGGAAGGGTACAGTGTATTTAAATAATAGGGGCTGTACACATTTAGGTTTTACATGTTCAGGTAGTGAAATACTCTTAAATTTGTATTTCACTACTGCAAGGCCTATCTCTCCCATTGGATAACATTAGGATTGTCTTATTACATTTTATAAGTGTAATTTCCAATCGGAAAGAAATGGGGCCCCCAAACATGGAGTCTCTGGAATCACAATTTAAAAACACAACTTACAGTGAAGTTGGTTTTTAAATTGCAATTCTGAAAATGCTACTTTTAGAAAGTTGGCATTTTCTTACTATAACCATTTGGTGCCCTCTGCCTGTGATGGAGCAAGGACTCATAATGAGACTTGCTCGGAAGCAATCCTCTCATAGTATTAATTAATTTGTACTAAAAACCTTGTAATGTCTTTATTAATAATGTGCAATACAACATATTTTATCTAGAAGATGCTTGCCTATGTGTTTTCCACTAATAAGTAATCCTCGTCTAATCCAAAATGGCCGCTAAAACGCAGGAATTCTTCTGCGCATGTGTCAACCATGTCACGTGGTATGACGTCTTTCTTTGCTTGGAGGGAATCTTTTGCTTCTGCGCAGTGTATGCTAAAATGGCCGCTTTAATGTTCTCACATGCTAAAGCTTTTGCATTGCTGCAATTAATAATGTGGTATTCTAAAGCTACTAATGTGGGATAGACATTTATAAATA
Organism: Calotriton arnoldi; assembly: GCA_963921515.1. NCBI lineage: Eukaryota > Metazoa > Chordata > Amphibia > Caudata > Salamandridae > Calotriton > Calotriton arnoldi. The sequence goes on along the minus strand of CAWUFW010018396.1, from coordinate 71,521 downwards.
AATGGGATTAGTGTAGAAGTACGAGGTATACAGTGAAAGCGTTTATTTTTGATTTTAATATATTTCTTCTTTGACTTTCTATTAGTTCATAAAGTGGGCCTGGGTTGGCTAAACAGCAGCTCGAGAGCCATGTGACCTGCGCATGCGCTCTGGAAACTAACAAAGCAAAGCGATGAAGTCAACTTGGAGGATGTCCAAGGACATGACCCGTTGATCACCTTCAGAGTTCAACTAAATGTCCTATGAAATTATACATTTTGTATATATTTTGTATTAATATTGGTGTGAAACGGGTGGGAAATAAAGCAAATGTATTAATTGAGAGGGGCGGGATTCTAAAACAATGGGCTTAAGAAAATTGAACTAAATTGACATGGTGTGAGGATCAACCCCCTGTCCCTGTCCAATCAGAATTAGTGGGCCCATAATTTTGAAACATTAATGGGAGGTACATGGGCGAAGAAGGGTATAATAGATATAGAATTAGCTAATTAGTTAGCATTAGAGGGGAGAACAGCATTAGAAGCGCAGATGAACATAGATGCTGTTGCAGAACACAGAGACTGAATCGCTGTCCGAAGAGGTCGTGAGGTGGGGGCGGCGAACTGCATTAGAGGGAGATGCGGAAGAACCACGAGGAGGAACAAAGTGTCAGAGAGGGGAACGACGCAGGCGTCGTTGGTAGAGAGGTCATCTATCCTGTCCGAATCACTGACATAATATCGCCAAGCACAATATCGAGTTACCAAAATATCGGCGCTAAAATATCGATTACAATAATATCGACTACCAATACTTATTAAAGAAATTACACAAATATCGAACACAAAATATCGTACATCAAAAATATCGTTTACAACATTATCGAAACCACAAATATCGTTTAAAAAAATATCTTTCTTTAATAAACATTAAAATGTCCTAAATATCGAAAACAAAAATATAGACAACAATTATATCGGTTTTATTGCAATATCGACATTTAAAAAATTAACTAAAATGAACATAGCTTAACTCCAAAACGTATTTTCACTATATAAACATTAACTACACACATTATAACTATTAAAAAACTGTATTATAACATATAAACAAATAAAAACATGGAAACTTTACTAATAACACTATTAAACTTCATATAAAATATTATTACAAATAATACATACAATGCTATACATTTTAAACTATATTAAACATACTAAAGTAAACAAATATGTTTAAAAAAATAATTAACACCAACAACTTCTTAATTAGCGTTTTCCATATATGGAAAGTAAGTGCCAGAACCTAAAAAAATATAAAGAACAACGAATAGAAACATCGAACTAATAAAATACACCAATGAAAAAAACCCATCAATTAAACAAACACTATATAAACAAGAAATTTTAACACATAATTCAAACTACAACCCTACAGAAAAAGAAGAGGAAACTCTGCCGGATTACTCCCAGAAAGCAGATTTACTACTCTGAAAGAAATTTACAACAGCACCAAGTAAGTAAAACGCGATTTAAACTAGAACACTACTTAGACTTTTAACTAAAAAATATTTCAAAATGTCATTTACTAATATATCTATCTTGCACTTATATCTCCTCTACAGATACCTTCTAAAAGGCATCCCAAAACTACTTCTACTACATCAACAAAAACATCATTTAAAAAGTAAGTATATTTCTAATTTATATTCCACAATTCCCTAAAATACCCACTAAAAAACCCACTTATTCCCAAGTTCCCCATCACCTATAAATTAATAGAACAAACATTACAACATTATATTTCTTCTTACCAACAGAAATATTTTCGAAAAAAAAAAACAGAAGTTTGAAAATATACAACGCCATCTTCAGTGACCTCAACAGCAACATAGTAAGTATATGCAATGAAATGTATATGTATTTTCCTTTAATATGTACTATATTATATCAATTAATATTTATAAATATTTCCCTTAGAACTAAACAGACCACCATGACAGAAGGAGCCGAATTTGTTATGTCACAAAAAGGCAAAATGTTATTGTGTTATATGGGTTATGTATACACACAAGAAAAACAGACGGCTTTAAAAGTGTTTTGGAAATGAAGTAAATATTACTCTAATAAATGCTATGGTAGGGCTATTACGCAGGAAACGACTGTTACATCTGTTAAAGAACATAACCATGCACCAAATGTAACAGAGATAGAAATTAGAAGTGCCCTTGAAAATATTAAAGAAGCTAGCACTAGCACAGATAGACCTACCACTGAGATACTAAAGCAGCAATTACTAACAGTACCCCCACATGCATCTAGTCAATTACCATCTATTGACTCCTTAAAAAGAACCATAGTAAGACAAAAGAAAGTCACTACAACTAGTACACCTGCCCCTAAAACGTTTCAAGAGGTTAAAATTCCCCCTGAGCTAAGGGGTCCATTACGATGACTGGCGGATGCACCTCCGCGATGCTGGCAATGGGAGAAAATGCTTTTTTCCGCCCGTGAGCAGCGGTGCACCCGTACGCCATATTACAATGGCCAAACACAGCCCATTGTCCGACCGCCGCGGTGCAACTCGGACCGCAATCAAAACGCGGCCGCGAGTGCGGCGGAGACAAGCAATCCAGAGCCACCGCCATGCGGAATGACGTCCCTCCCGCCTTACAAATTTGGATGCGCAAAACAGCCAGGCCCACCGCAGCGGAGAAACCGGCCATTCTGAGCATAAGGAAGCACCACAGCGGAGCACTAAATCGATAACCGGAGCCGACCGCCATGGACCCGGCACTACACGTCTTCCCGGCGCTGTACATGATACACCTACAGCAAGCCATGGACCGTGGCAGACGCCGACGCAGGTACGCCATCACACAACTCCGCTAACAAACACAACCCACAACTCCATGTCCGATGTAAGGTGCCTGCCCCCACCAAACACCCTGGTGGGGACAGGAACACAACCACAGGTGTAGCCACGCATGTCCCACCTGCCACTAGTCCACCCCTCCACACCCAGGCCACCATGTCCGCGATCCTGAAATAATGTCCAGTTCACGTGACCGCAGCGGTGAATCCATGAGAAAAAACGCACACAATGTAGTAGGCTGGGCCAGCGCAAGGCAGGGGCAGTGCTCAAAGTACACAGGGCAACACCTCCACACTCCACTCACTAGGCCCACCCACAACATGAAGGGATATGCCATGTGACCCTCCTGTGCTCCCACATACCCAATAACCAGCCAGGTGAACACACACACACTGCACCACACAACAAACAACTAGGGAGACAGCCTCATCAGGTGTGGCTGCAGAGTAACACATAGCGTACAAGCACTGGGCCAGGGTAACACACACACCACAACAACATCACACTCATGGCAAGTAAACTGTGTCCAAGCACAAATTAAACACACACAGACAATGAACAAACACTCCAATGGACACACAGTCTGCCAAGTCACACAGACATACCCCACACTGACACACAGCAACAAACACAGACCACATGCCAACAGCAATGTAGGACAACAAATAGGAAACCCAAAGTGAGGTGCACACAAATGGAATGGCAAGGAGCTGAACACCAAAAATGTGTACATCACATGCAAGGGAAGGAACACATTACATCCACCCCAGCCCAAAAATCCACACATGGCAGTCACAGTAAGTGAAGTCAAAGCACAGTCACCTCACTGCAACAACTCAGGGAGACAGCAAGGCAACCCATGAATAGCCACAGGGATGAAAGGAAGGGTATGAAGTCCAACCCTGATCAGCCACACATCTGAATCCAAATACATCACAGGAGTATGTCAGCAGCACAACACACAGGGCCCATTGCAACACTCCATGACAGTCAAACACAAGTATGAACCTTCACACAACCCCCACACCCATCACACCTGCAGCACACAACACCAGTGACAAACACACAGAAGCTTGCCAATAATATCCAGTCAAGACACTGACAATCAAACACACCCCCTGGGTGGTATCCACAAACATCACACACACAGGTATGGCAGTACCACTGTACGCACAAAAACAACAGTCAAATGCATAACACAATCAAAACACACACACAGAACTACTACAACAACAGACAAGACCTGTGCAGCTAAACAGTGCAAATTCAATGGGAGCACAGACACAACAGGAGTACACAACCACATCAGTCATGAAAAAAGCACAGACAACATACCACAACACATATAAGAAGTGCATCCACTAAAAACAATAATGGAGAACAAAAGGCAGAAATGGGCATACAATGACACATAGACAGACATACCACAACACCCATCCACTCAAAATGGTGTCATAGTGTACCACATGTCTGCACATGCACACCCATGCCCATAGACACATCAAATGTGAGAGGAGAAAACACCAAGGATGCACATAAAACAAGCATGGCAACCACAATAGACCTCAGTCCATGTGACAGACACCCAAGTAAGGCACACCACAATGGCAACACACCTGAATCAAACACAACAACACACACACACTGACAGGAAAATAGAACACCACACACAGAGCAACTGTCAGCTGCATGACACAACACAACACAAACACTGCACACAGCCACATCAGCCACAACACATGCACAGGCAAAGATATCAACATGCTACAACAGCCAAACATCAGGGGGTGCACAACAGGCAAGGACAAGGCAACATCAACTCACAGCACTGCATGCACACCAAGCAGTGTGTGCACAACACATACCAGTTACAAACAGAGATGAGTGACACACCATGAACACACACAACAACAATCTAAACATCACACACACAACAACACACCCAGGAAGTCAATCAGTCCACAGCAAACACACATACTACCAAGCCAACACACACAGATGCAGAAGTCTGGGACACAAAAGGTGAAACAACATGATCAGAGGAAACAAGACATTGGCAATGTTGAAGTGGAAAATAGAGCATGTGTCACAGTAAACCATACCCACACAGTAACCCTTTATTTAGCAAGGACACTGACAAGGCAGACAACAGGAGTAAGTTTCTTCTTTTTATTTACATTTCACACAGTTATGCAGCAAAAGTTAGACAAGAGCAAGGCCAGTGGCCAGTTCAAAGTGCAGGTGAGGTACATGAGAAGCTGCACAGGCAAGGGGCAAACAGCAGTGAACAGCAAGGACAGTGGCCAGTCCAAGTGCAGGTGAGGCACATGAGAAGCTGCACTGGCAAGAGGCAAACAGCAGTGAACAACAAGGCCAGTGGCCAGGACACAGTGCAGGTGAGGTACATGAGAAGCTGCACAGGCAAGGGGCAAACAGCAGTGAACAGCAAGGACAGTGGCCAGTCCAAAGTGCAGGTGAGGCACATGAGAAGCTGCACAGGCAAGGGGCAAACAGCAGTGAACAACAAGGTCAGTGGCCAGGACACAGTGCAGGTGAGGTACATGAGAAGCTGCACAGGCAAGGGGCAAACAGCAGTGAAAAGCAAGGCCAGTGGCCAGTCCAAAGTGCAGGTGAGGTACATGAGATCCTGCACAGGCAAGGGGCAAACAGCAGTGAACAGCAAGGCCAGTGGCCAGTCCAAAGTGCAGGTGAGGTACATGAGAAGCTGCACAGGCAAGGGGCAAACAGCAGTGAACAGCAAGGTCAGTGGCCAGTCCAAAGTGCAGGTGAGGCACATGAGAAGCTGCACTGGCAAGGGGCAAACAGCAGTGAACAACAAGGCCAGTGGCCAGGACACAGTGCAGCTGAGGTACATGAGAAGCTGCACAGGCAAGGGGCAAACAGCAGTGAACAGCAAGGCCAGTGGCCAGTCCAAAGTGCAGGTGAGGTACATGAGAAGCTGCACAGGCAAGGGGCAAACAGCAGTGAACAGCAAGGCCAGTGGCCAGTCCAAAGTGCAGGTGAGGTACATGAGATCCTGCACAGGCAAGGGGCAAACAGCAGTGAACAGCAAGGCCAGTGGCCAGTCCAAAGTGCAGGTGAGGTACATGAGAAGCTGCACAGGCAAGGGGCAAACAGCAGTGAACAGCAAGGCCAGTGGCCAGTCCAAAGTGCAGGTGAGGCACATGAGAAGCTGCACAGGCAAGGGGCAAACAGCAGTGTACAACAAGGCCAGTGGCCAGGACACAGTGCAGGTGAGGTACATGAGAAGCTGCACAGGCAAGGGGCAAACAGCAGTGAACAGCAAGGCCAGTGGCCAGTCCAAAGTGCAGGTGAGGTACATGAGATCCTGCACAGGCAAGGGGCAAACAGCAGTGAACACCAAGGCCATTTGTAGGAGAGTAGGATCTGCTTCACCTGGGTACCCCCACTTTTTGCTGATGCTTCACTGTTTTTCGACTTTAGTCTGGCTGGGGCCCTGCTAATCAGAACCCCAGCCTAGCTGCTTCCTCTCTAAAATGGTTTCAATGTACCTTAGGTACATCTCTGATTGGAATCTGGAGTGCCCTTATAAGTCCCTAGTATATGGTATACTATGTACCCAGGGCATAGGTACCCCAGAGGCCTGCCAGGGGCTGAAGCATGTATTATGCCACCCCTGGAAGGCCATCCAAAATGACACCACAGGTCTGCTACTGCAGCCTGGGTAAGGTGGTGCATGCACCCCTTACTGTGATATAGGTTACCTATATCACTACTTATATACACACATATAAAACTATAAGTCACTCCTATGGCAGGCCTTATCAATCCTGAAGGCAGAGTGCTTGGTTCTTATGTGAGAGGGTGCCCCTGCATGAGCAGAGCCCCTCTGCAGCATTCGGAGACCCTTCTCTGATGCTGTTTGTAGTGCAGCCTGACCATATACTCTTAAGTGCATTATAACCTCGCGTTAAATGCTAACTTTGGGATGGCTGCACGGAAACATGTCGTGTTTGGTGTCAAACAACTTGGAATACTACCCCCCTGCCAGTTCTGGTGGCGGGCGTAGCATTCCACCCTTCTAGAGGGAGAGACATGTACACACCGGCCTACCCGGTAACTTCTTTCCAGAGCCCTGACATCACAAAATGGATGCCACTGCCACATACACGGGTCTGGCCTCCTGCTGCTGACTGAAACTCCGGCAGGGGAGGCCTGGACAATAGGTTTCCTGTCCAAGGGAGGTGTAACCACCTCCCCAGACAGGATAATGTGTATTGGGGCTGGGCGGGAGCACTCTCTGGTGCTTTGAAGTCCTGCACTGGGGGCACATTTGGTGTCCCTGTGCATACCCCAGTTCAAACCGGTTCAGGGGCTTCCAGCCCCTGCTCTGGCATGAAACTGGACAAAGGGAATGGGTGTAACCACCCCTCTTCCCTGACCCTCCCATAGGTGGGTCCCCAGAGTATGTCCAACCCCTAACTTAGTATAAGTATGGGACCCCAGTCCTTAGGACTTTAGATTACCCTGGACGAAACTCTGACACTGAATCCTGGACCTTCGACGCTCTACTTGAAGATTAGAGGACTGAAGAATCTCCCTTGGGGTCAAGGAGTGACTCCCCTGCTTGGCAGGCACCTAAGAAGCAATTGTCTGGTCTGCATCGCTGAAGCTCCCGCCAGACGCCGAAGTCTTTGCATCACCAGAGGTGGATTTCCAGACTTCCCCGAGGCTGCCCTGAGTCCCCAGTAAAGCTGAGGCCCGTAGCTGTCGTGGGTAACGTGGAACCGTGACCCCTGGACACCGAGTACTTTTGCAAGTGCATCCTCTTCCTGGTCTCCCACGAAGTTGTGCTTTGGGCTCCGAGTAGCCCCTACCTCCAGCACCGACTGCACTGAAGATCACTGGCCTCCACTCAATGAGTGTCCTGTGAGCCAGCTCCAAGTGCGTCCACTTGAGGCTCCTTCGCGGTCACTAGTCCGTTGGCTAGTGGGCCCTCCCGAAGGCAACTCTTCATTTGCTTGGGTTTTCCTGGTTGCTCCAGATGTGCCCTAACTTACCTTTGCTGGGTGAATCCCTCAGACCTTGCTGTTCTGCATCAACGTCCTTTCTTTATTTCCACGTGACTTGCCGTTGCCAAGGCTTGTTGGGTCCAATCCGGTCGCTGACACCTCAGCAATCGACAAACGTCGTGGGACAGCTCGAATACAGCTCCTGGTCATCATCGACGCCTCCTGGACCTCGTGGCTGAAGAGTCAAGATGACCGTCAACCTACCTGAAGCACCCGACATCGGTGGGCATCTGCTCATCGCCTTCCTGGTCACTGGCTAGTGACCCAGACTCTGTCCCCTCTGCTTTCAGGTTCTTCAGATCTTCGATCCACCCTTGGATCCACCCAAACACTTTCGACTTGGTCGCCAGCAGCACTTTGCAGCAGATCGCCATTGAAAACGACGACGAAACCCGACCCCGAAAGACACCTATGCACCCGGCTTCCCTGGGTGAGGTAACTCAAGTACTCTGGTGCTCCCGTGGGTATAAACTCTAGAACAACCCAGTTCTAAAGGGGTTTGCTCCAAGTCCTCCTCTAAGTGTCCTTTTTCTTTAAAACTCCAACCACGACATTCCCCATAGAAGTCAACGGCGGCTCGCGGCTGTGTTCTCACACTGCACGCATCCCCCGTGGGTCCCCTGTGTCACTACCTTGGGTGGTTCCTTGAGGGCCAAGCACTTCTACAGGCTCTAGGCCTTGTGTCTAGCTCAGTCGTGGTTCTTATACCACTTTATTGGTATATGGTTTGGTACGCCCCTAGGGCTCAAACGTGTATTTGTGCTATTACTGTTGATAACTGACTTGTAACTTATGTACTTCGAACTCTAGCCTCATAAAGAGACTAGAGGGGTGTGTTTAAGACTAAATACATATATTTTATATATATACCTGGTGTGGTCCTCTTTCATTTGGTCACTCAAGAGATTATAGACTGGTAAAACAAGCTGCTTTACATTCCTTCAAGACTTAGCCTGAAGGCTGCTCTCCATAGCTACCACTAGGATAGCTTTCAATAAAGGTTGTCTTTAACCTATCTCCAATAAGGGGTTGTTTGGACTGGTGCAAGGTGCCCACTAGTGGACAGCATATACCAGGCCAACTTCTCACATTGGTGTGCAGCGTGTGGGATTCCAGCTTGCTATTGTTTTACCAGATAATCTCAATTGAATTGATCAACTGAAAACCACTAAGGGTACCTTAGGTACATATAAAACAAGCTTAGGATACAGTAAGTTCTACTGAACTTAGAGTCGTGTGTTAAGGGTTAGCACACCCTTTCTACAACTCAAGAGAGTTTAGTAGGCCACACTAGAGTAGGTAGTGCATACACCACACCACACTAGTAATGTCTTCAGGGCCAGGAACCAGTGGGTCCCAGCCAGAAGCCAATGGGCTTCTTCCCTCCAAGTATGATAATCTCCCATTCTTGGAATTGAGAGCATTAAGCACTGCTAGGAAACTGAAGACAGGCACAAGTGCCAACACCCAACACCGCATAGAGGTACTCCTGCTGGATGATCTCAGAAGACTACCAGGGTCTGAAGGGGTAGGCAGAGAGGGTGGGGCAGAAGATGAGGAAGGGGCCAGGGGTGAAATCACCCAGGACCCCCCCTCTGAAACTGGCCAGGAAGGTGACAATGACCGTAACCTGGATAATCCAGCTACTCCTGAGGAGGAGGAGGAGGATCAGAATGACCTCCCCTTTGTCCCCCCAGGAAGAGTTGTGAGTGTGCCAAGAAGGGCTAGATCTCCTTCTCAGGAGTCTAACCACTCTGACACCTCAGTAGGGACCTCTATTTCTTCTCATAGGAGGGAATCCTCTCATGAAAGGAAAGAGAGACTGCTCAAGTATGGAGAAGCTCAGTTGAGACTCAGAAGAGAGCAGTTGGCTATAGACAGGGAGTCCCTAGAGCTTGAAAGGCAAAGAAAAAAGATGGGACTAGAGTCCCATGGTGGCAGCAACTTCCCTAGTGGTAGGGAAAGGTCTTATGACCATAGAAACCTGAGCAAGATTGTCCCTCTCTACCAGAGTGGGGATGACATCCACAAATGGATAACTGCACTGGAGAGGGCCTGTAAAGTACAGAGGGTCCCTCAGGAGCAGTGGGCAGCAATCTTGTGGCTCTCCTTTGCAGACAAAGGTAGAGATAAGCTCCTCTCTGTTAGAGAAGAGGATGCTGATAATTATCAGTCTTAAAAAGTGCATTGATTGATGGGTTTGGCCTAACCACTGAACAATACAGGTTAAAGTTCAGAGATACCCAAAAGGCACAGACTCAAGACTGGGTGGACTTTGTTGATTGTTCTGCTAAGGCTCTGGAAGGCTGGTTGGTGGGCAGTAAGGTATGTGACTTCAAAGGATTGTACAATCTTATCATGAGGGAGCAGATTCTTAATAACTGTCAAAATCAGCTGTTGCATCAGTACCTGGTGGACTCTGATCTGACCTCTCCCCAAGAATTGGGAAAGAAGGCAGACAAATGGGTCAGAACCAGGGTGAGGCAGAAGGTACAGAACCAAGGTGGTGACCCAAAGAAGCAAGATTCTAAGAACTCTGACAAGGGTGGGGAGAAGGGTAAAGACCAGAAGTCTTCACAAGGCCCCCAAAAATCTTCTTCAGGTGGGGATTCACAGTCTAACAAAGGGAAGGGCCAAAAGAAACCATGGTGCAAAGACTGTAAGCAAAAGACCCACTGGACCAGTGATTGCACCAAGTCCAAAGACTCTATTCCAGCCCCCACCAATGCCCCTAAGGCACCTGTTCCCCCTAGTGCAGTTACAATTGGTGGTGGGAGTACACAAGCCAAGGGTTTAGTAGGGTTGACCCTGGGTAAGGAGATGAGCTCTGACCTAGTCAGAGAACTCACTCAGGCTGTCCTAGTCTGTGATGGAGGCATGGATGTGACCTCCTCTATGAGTCCCAGTAACCTGGGCAAGTACAGGCAACAGCCATTAATAAATGGAAAAGAGGCTTTGGCATTTAGGGACACAGGAGCAAGTGTCACCATGGTGACACAAGATCTTGTGGATCCTGGGCAGATTATACTTGGTGAAATGTACCAAGTGACCAATGCTAGCAATGTCAGAACAGACCATACTCTGGCAGTTGTTAACTTCTCCTGGGGAGGGGTAACTGGCCTTAAGAAGGTTGTGGTAAGTGCAGACCTAGCAGTTGAATGCTTGCTTGGCAATGATCTAGAAACTTCAGCTTGGGCAGAAGTGGAGCTCAGGACCCATGCAGAAATGCTGGGCATCCCTGCAGATGTGTTTGCTGTGACCAGGTCACAGGCCAAAATGTCTAACACTGAACAGGCCTTGGATTCTGGAACAATGGACCAAGTGCCATCCAAGAGGAGGAGTAGTAGGGTAAAGGCAGTGCCTTCCCCTTGGCTCAGAAGGAAGATCAGTCTCTTCAGGGAGATGATCTCAGTCCTGAGGAAGGAACTGTCCCAGAGGAGCTTGAGCCTGATCAGGTTGAGTTCTTAGGGACAGGGGGCCCTTCCAGGGCAGATCTGAGCCAGGAGCAGCAGGGCTGCCCCTCTCTTGAACCCCTCAGACAGCAAGCTGCTGCTGAGGCTGCTGGGAATGCTAGTGGTCCCCATAAAGTGTATTGGGATGATGGACTCTTGTACTCAGAGTGTAGAGACCCCAAGCCTGGTGCCACCAGGAGGTTGGTTATACCTCTGAAGTTCAGGGGCTTCCTATTGACCCTAGCCCATGACATTCCTTTAGCAGGTCACCTGGGCCAGAACAAGACTTGGGACAGAATTGTCCCTCACTTTCACTGGCCCCACATGTCTGAAGACACCAAGGAGTTTTGTCGCTCCTGTGTAACCTGTCAGGCCAGTGGCAAGGCAGGTGGCACTATAAAGGCCCCCCTGATACCACTACCTGTGGTGGGGGTTCCCTTTGAAAGGGTGGGGATTGACATTGTTGGTCCCATGGATCCCCAAACAGCATCTGGGCACAGGTTTATCCTGGTGGTGGTGGATCATGCCACCAGGTACCCAGAGGCTATTCCCCTTAGGACCACTACAGCACCTGTAGTGGCAAGGGCCCTCCTGGGAATTTTCTCAAGAGTGGGCTTCCCTAAGGAGGTTGTATCAGACAGGGGTGCAAACTTTATGTCTGGATACTTGAAAGCAATGTGGAAGGAGTGTGGAGTGACTTACAAGTTCACCACACCCTATCACCCACAATGCAATGGTTTAGTTGAGAGATTCAACAAAACCTTGAAGGGCATGATTAAAGGGCTCCCAGAGAAGCTTAGGCGAAGATGGGACATACTCTTGCCCTGCCTTTTATTTGCATACAGGGAGGTGCCTCAAAAGGGGGTTGGCTACAGCCCTTTTGAACTTTTGTTTAGTCACCCTGTCAGGGGTCCATTGTGCCTGCTGAAGGAAGGATGGGAGTTACCTCTCAAGCCCCCAAAACAGGACATAGTGGACTATGTACTTGGTCTCCGCTCCAGGATGGCTGAGTACATGAAAAAGGCAACTAAAAACCTTGAGGCTAGCCAGGAACTCCAAAAAGCCTGGCATGACCAAAAGGCTGTACTAACTGTTTAACAGCCAGGGCAGAAGGTGTGGGTGTTGGAGCCAGTGGCCCCTTCAGCTCGCCAAGACAAATGGAGTGGACACCATACCATTGTTGAACAGAAGGGTGAGGTTACCTACTTAGTAGACCTAGGAACACCCAGGAGTCCCCACAGGGTTCTCCATGTCAACAGATTGAAACCATATGTGGACAGGGCAGACATGGGCTTGCTCATGGCTACTGATGAGGGACAGGAGGAAGAGAGTGACCCACTCCCTGACCTGCTCTCACAGAACCCTGATGATGGGTCAGTGGATGGTGTAGCCTTGGCAGGCAGCCTCACTGCTCAGCAGCAAACTGATTGTAGACAAGTGCTCAATCAGTTCAGGCATATGTTCTCTCTGACACCCAGTCAGACCACCTGGTGCACTCATGAAGTGGACACTGGGGACAGTCTGCCTATTAAAAATAAGATTTATAGGCAACCTGACCATGTCAGGGACTGTATCAGGACAGAAGTCCAGAAGATGTTGGATTTGGGAGTTATTGAACCCTCAAATAGCCCTTGGGCTAGTCCAGTGGTCCTTGTGCCAAAACCTCACACCAGTGGTGGGAAAAGAGAGATGAGGTTTTGTGTGGACTACAGGGGTCTCAATGCAGTCACTAGGACTGATGCCCATCCAATACCCAGGGCAGATGAGCTAATAGACACTTTGGCCTCAGCCAAATATCTTTTTTTTTTTTAAATATCTTTATTAAGATTTTCGCATTTTTCTGCAAGAGTATCAGCACAAATACATATCAATCAAAAAAGAAAATCAAAAGAAGATGCGAGGTTTGAGAGAAAGGAAATAAATCACAAAAACGGACAAATAATTAAAAAACAGAAGAAAAAAAAAAACCATCAACTCGGTTAGCCATTAACAGAAACCATATTTCTTAAAGCACAAACATTTTTTAAATTTACTTTGACCAATTTATACCAGCATCAAATTACTTTTCCCCCCTGGTTGGCTTTAATTATTCTTTTCCTTCCATTTTGTTAAAGGAGCCCAGATGCACTGTCCCAGCAGCTTCGATTTCTTTCCCTTTCTTTCATAAATTGCTCTCTCCATTGTATATATAGAAAGTAAACGAGCAAGCCATTGCTGGAAAGTAGGGGGAGAGGGTCTAACCAAGCCGAGGCAATTTTAATCCTCAAAACAGCCATAGCAACAAAGAGAAATCGATAAGCTATCTCATTTTGGGTCGTACTACTTATTCCTAGCAAAATTAGTTCAGGGGTTAATTTAATTTTAACCCCGAGTGAACGATCTAGGTATTCCATAATTGAGTCCAACAGCCCCTGTAAACGAGGGCAGGATGCAAACATATGCACCAGATCTGCATCCACCCCCACACCTAGGACATATAATCCCTGATAACCCGCCCCACTGTGCTATTCTGGCCGGTGTGTAGTATAAAGAAAAAATAGTTCTAAAATGTTGTGCCTGAAGCCCAGCAGAACATAAGACCGACTGACCCAGCTCTAATGATCTCGAAAGTACGCCAGGAGCAGCCCCCACACGCTCAGCCCATTTAACCTCATGTTTAGTTAGATCATCTTGTTTTAAACTTATCAGTTCTGCATATATCAGCTTGATAACCCCCTTATTCCTGCCTTGCATAATGTCAATGATTACATTACTATCAAACCCACTTTCCCCCAATTTCTTTACTAAAAAGCTGCGGAGTTGTAAATACTTGAAGAAATTGCCTTTCTCCAACCCAAACTCCATCTGTATATCGTTGAATTGGCGAAACCCTTCTATCCCAATTAGGTCCCCAGCCTTTCGAACACCCTTGGCATCCCATCCTGCCATAATCTCATCGGAGAAAATTCCGGGGAATGTGGAATTTTTGTATAACACCGTATAGTGGTTGAGTCTCCCCAAACCAATCTTCTTTTTTAACGCACCCCAGATCTTGAAAACAGCCATCAGCGTCTTGAATTTAGTTCTTTTGTAATAACTGGGCTCTGAGAATTTAAAAAACACCTCTCAGCGTTTTCGCCCAGTAGCAATTTATAGACATCCGGGAGCTCATTTTCCCCTTCAATGTCCACAGGACATACCCCTACCAATATCCCCATATATTGCAAGGCAGCAGCCCAGTAGTAACTTCTAAAATCAGGAACCGAAAAACCCCCTTTTCCCGTGATAAAGACATAAACCTAAGTGCCCGCCTAGTTTTGCCGTGTGCCCAAATGAATCAATTAACTAAACCTTCTAGAATAATAAACCAGGATTTTTGGAATTCCAGTGGGATTGCCCTAAATAAATATAAAATTTTTGGTAAAAAGATCATCTTAATGACGTTACAACGTCCCACGAGAGAAAGATGGAGATTATTCAATCTGTCTAAATCCAACCTCGCCTTCCTAGTTACTGGTTCCATATTTTTAGCCACTAGCGTTCCTAAGTCTGACGTAACCCGTATACCGAGGTATACCGCCGAGTCTGTGACACGGGGATCTACAAAATTAACCAACCGATTCTTTATTACTTGGGTCTTAGATCTATTAAGTGCATACCCAATGAATATACCAAACTCTAGTGCTAGTGACTCAACCGCTTCCAATGCCGAATGTGGCTCTGCAGTGACTACGGCCACATCATCGGCGTAGGCGAGGACTTTAGTTTCGATCCCCTGACTAACAACTGGGCAGATTCCTTTATTAGCCATAAATAATCCTATTAGGGGGTCCATATAAATAGCAAATAACAGAGGGGATGATGGACAACCCTGCTGCGTCTCCCTCTGTATGTTAAAAGGGGAAGTATAATTGCCATTAACCTTTATTCGAGCTGTGGGGGCCCTATATAGCACTTGAACAGATTTAATAAACCCCTCCCCCAGCCCAAACCATCTCATAGCCTCCCAGAGAAAGTCCCAGGAGACCCTATCGAATGCCTTTTCAGCATCTAATAGCAAAACGGCCATAGAGTCTCCTGAGATCTCCGTCACGTCAAAAAGCGTAATCACCCGCTGTATGTGTTGCGTTGTTCCACGACCCATAATAAACCCGTGCTGACAAGGGTGAATAGTTTTTTTTAAAATACCATTTAGTCGCGTGGCCAAAATTTTAGAAAATATTTTTACATCGCTATTCAGTAGTGTGATTGGCCGATATGAGCCCGGCTCCCTGGCTGGTTTGCCTTTTTCAAAAAAACAACGACGTCTGCCCCCGCCCACGATTCAGGAGCCGGCCCCCCCTTTTGGGCAAGTAACATGACCTCTATTAAATCCGGTCCAATAGCATCTTTAAAGATCTTGTAGAACTCCAGCAGGATCTGATCAGGGCCGACGGCTTTTCCAGAAGGCAGATCTTGCAGGGCACCCATTATTTCATCTTGAGAGAATGCCCTCTCCAGTTCCTCCCTGTCTATGGGATCTACCTTCTGGGTAGGTACTTTGTCTAAGTATTCAAAAATACCCTCAGATGCCACGACTAAGCCACAGGAATATAGCTGGTGATAAAAAAGCCTGAAAGTCTCCCGAATACCCGCTGCATCAGTAATAACCCTCCTCCCGGCGTCATAGATTTCAGAGATCTGACCGGCAGACACTTTTTGCCTAGCTCTTACGGCCAGGGTATGTCCCACCCGCTCATTAAATTCGTAACAGTACTCTTTTTTAGACATGTAGATCTCAGCTGCTTTTTTAGCAAAGTGGTCCCCTACCTCAGCCTTTTTTATAGCCAGCTGTAATAATATTCCATCTAGCACTTCCCCCCTATTGATAGCCGTTACTAAGGCTTCCTCAAGCTTACTTAGATCGTGCCTTACTTCCGATTCCCTTAGTCGCTCCTTTTTTTGCCGACGCAAGCTATAACTTATTGTCTCCCCTCTCACCCCCGCCTTAAAAGCATCCCAGACAATTCCAACCCTAGTGCTCCCCGGTTAAAATCCCAAAATTCCTTAATCCAACCCTTCATATATGTAATATAATCAGGATCATATAGTAACCTCCGCTCGAAGGTCCATCCAACATTCTTTTTTCCATCATCTTAAAGTTGACAGTCAAAACTAATGGGTTGTGATCTGAAATAATACGAGGGTGCCTCTCAATCCCAAAATTAGTGATACATTGACTGGGCACAAAAAAATAATCCAGACGGGAAACAGCCTTATGTGGGGAAGAAAAAAAGGTGCTGCCTGCTTCAAAGGGTTTCAAGTAAGCCCATGCATCTACTAAACCATTATTATAAACTAAATTAGATAGGGCAACACCCACCTTCCTTTTTCTCCCTAAGTACTTACTACCTGGGTCGCCCCATCGTACCCCCAGGCCATTGATGTTGAAATCCCCGCTAATAATTATCGGAGCAGGCCACATTGCCAAGCTAGAGTCTAAGTTTTCTAGCAACTCTGGATCATCACATGTTGAGCCGTATACCGAACAAAGTGTGAATTTAAAATTATTCAACAGACATTCAATCAACACCCACCGACCCCATTGATCAGCTGATTTTCTAAGTACCCTCACATCATTCCTCCGGGTGAGGATTGCCACCCTCCGGGTTCGCGAGCCCTGTGTCGTATATACCAATAGTTTAAAGCCAAGTTGTTCCAGTATACGCGCTCTGCAGCCCTCTATATGTGTCTCTTGAACACACAAGAAGTCCACACATAAGAATTTCAGCCAAATTGCTGCCTTATTCCTTTTGACCTGGTCATTAAGCCCACAGATGTTTACTGTCAAAATCCGCAAACTCATGTTTTAAGGTTTCTGAATTCCCTACAATTAACCCTACTTGAAATAAATTTCTCACATTCCGTATTTCCATGCAAACTTGTCAATCGAATCACATTGGATAACCAGCTAGAGCCAACTTGGATCCAACTATACTTTTCCTCCCCAAACCTTGCACCTTGAAATACCTCCTGCTGTGCTGATCGCTTGCCTAGCCACACCCCGAGCACCCCCACACAACCACCCGCCACCCCCACCCCCCCTACCTCCCGTACAGGCAATTATGTCAAGCATGACCTAAGTATGACTGCTGAGACTCCCTCTCCGCCAGCACCCACCCCCTCCCCCAAAGAGACCCCACAAACCATGCAGTGCCTAACCCCAAATAAACAAATCCTTAGGTTATTCCAAATATAGTCCCAAGCCCATTCTACCCAGGTTAGAGCCAAGGAGCAAGAGAAAAAGAAAAGAGAAAAGGGGAAAACCCCAAAGATATGCCACCACTATGACCAAATCAATATAAATCAGCTTCTTCTATTCGCCCCTGTGCCCCACACCCATAACCTCCTGTTGCAACAATAACAAATGGGACTTCAGCAAACTAGCCATATCCCACTTTGCCAGTTTACGATGAGTATCAGTCCTTCCCTGTAGCACCCCTTTCTATTGCCTTATCCGCCAACTTCCACCCTTGTGCTTCAGTTACTTCCATGAGAAAGTCTTGAGCCTTTATCTCCGAAAAAAACATCCTGACACGCCCTCTATGGATAACCTTAAGCCGTGCAGGGAAAAGCAAAAAGGCTTGACAGCCCACAGCCTGAAAAGGGGTGATCATCTGGCGTAGCCTCCATCTCCGCTCGACCGTCGTGTGGCAAAAATCCGGGCGAGCGAAGAAGGAATGTCCCTCAAAAGTTCTTTTTGAGTCAGGTCTGGCTCGATCTATAATTGCCTGCCTTAACAGAAAATTGCCAACAAAAATCAAAATAGCCCTAGGTCGCTCCCCTTGATTTTTTGACTGCATTCTTTTAAACATTGGAAAGCGATGAGCTCGTTGAACTTCTAGCTCCCAGTTCCATTGGGCCAAATCTGGAAAAGCTCCTTTCAGAAGCTTCACTGTAAAAGCCAGGATGTCCTCCCCCTCCACTTTTTCCTCCAAGCCAAGGAGGCGGACGTTATTGCGGCGCTGGCGGTTCTCAAAATCTTTGAGTTTCCAGTCTACGTCTCGTGATCGCTTCTCCTGTGCAGCTTTAAAAACCTGCAATTTCTCAACCTCTCCCTCAACCGCAGCCATTCGGTCTTCTACATGGGTTATTCGATCAGCCATATCGGAACATAGCTTATTTGTTTTTCTGATCGCCCCCTGAAGCTTCATGGTGGCAAGTTGTGACCTCTTACTTTCCTGCCTAGCCTCCCCCTGCATTTGTTTCAGCGTCGAATAGAGTAACTCCATTGTTGGTGTAGGAGGGGTACTATCTAGATTGTCGGCTCCGCTTGTACCCACTGCTTCGGGGGCATTACTCGAGCAGGCTGTCAGTGTAAAAGCAGAGTAATCCCATTCCAGACGCCTGCTGGCTGAGTCCACAGATCTATCTTTTGTCCTAGCTCGTCGTCTAGAGATCACAGATTGGTTATGATGCCTCTTCTGTGTGGCTGGGGACTCTTCTCCTGAGGCACTGTCTTGCGATGTTTCCTGCTCACTGATCTGAGATGTATCCGAATCATCATTCAGAGAAAAAAACTTATCTCCTTCAGGGGAGAGCACAGGAGCACTTGCCCAGGTCAAAATAGTTCCTTGATCCCCCTGCTCACAAGAGATACTGCTCAGATTACCAGCATGACTCTCAGCAGTTCCCATACTTAAATGAGCCTGTGTGGTTACTATCAGATGGCCTGGTAGTAACTGAGGATCCATTGCTGTTACACCATTGTTTGCATTCACCAACATTATTTCTGAACTGTCACATAAGCCACTAGGATCTGCATTTCCTTCCTCACCCTCGACTAAACTGCTAATGTGACTGGCTGCCATGCTGGACACTGACACATAGCTCCTACCGTCCGTTTTTAAAACATCAAGTTGCCCATTAGGTTCTTTTTCCTCACATTGCCTTGTGCTGCTCATATCTAGATCCACCACAGTATTTTCCCCGTTCTGAGGCAGAGGTTCGGAGTGGGAACTACATGTCCCAGAATGCATCGGGTCGGCAGTAGGAAGACCCATCTCCTGAATGCGGCTGATTGCATCCTTCGTCTGAGGGAAAGCTTCCATTCCAGAGCGCAGTGTTAAGACTGAAGGGTCGGCAGGTATGCCCGCGGTATTCACTGGAGATCCCGCTGAGGTAGCGCTTAACCCCCCGAATGCTTCCAATACCGAGGTTGGCGCATTGAACTTTCCCCAGCAATAGCCAAACGCAGTCTCGTCCCACCAGCCACACCAATTTCGAGCACTCTGGACTCCTCACCTTTCTTTTCCA
Organism: Calotriton arnoldi; assembly: GCA_963921515.1. NCBI lineage: Eukaryota > Metazoa > Chordata > Amphibia > Caudata > Salamandridae > Calotriton > Calotriton arnoldi. The sequence continues at coordinate 51,885 of CAWUFW010018396.1, read as the reverse complement.
AACCTCCACGCCGTGTCTGCCCGAAATTGCCCCCAGAATCGGGCGCCCCTGATTGCTCTTTCCTCTCTCTCCTTTCCTTGGCGGCGTCTTTCGCTTTACCATCCTTAGTATCTCTGGCATCACTCACGGCATCTTTAGCAATGTCCTTCGCGGTATTCTGATCTTTAAGCACCTTAATTATCTTCGGGGCCATATTCCGACACCACCACTGCTTAAAAGGCACAATTATCTTGCATAAAGTCAGCGAAAGCCAAGAAAACCGCACACCACTGAAAAAGCCACCCAGAGAACAATGAGGGCTATACTGGTGTTTCAGGCAATGTTCATATACAGGTTGGGAGACCGAACCACCCGAGTTTCCCTCGGAGCCAGCAGCCGGAATCAGCAGAGTCTGGGCAGGGCTAGCATGAACCCGGTCAGGCATATCGTTTCCATTCAGTCAATCAATCAATCAATCACGGCATTTATAGAGCGCGCTACTCACCCGGGAGGGTCTCAAGGCGCTGGGGGAGGGGGTAAGTTATTGCTCGAACAGCCAGGTCTTGAGCTGCTTCCTGAAGGAGAGATGGTCCTGGGTTCGCCGAAGGTGAGTGGGGAGGGAGTTCCAGGTCTTGGCTGCCAGGTAGGAGAAGGATCTTCCTCCGGCGGTGGTTCTGCGGATGCGTGGTACGGTGGCGAGGGCGTGGCTGGTTGATCGTAGCTGGCGGGTGGGCGTGTAGAAGGTCATGCGGTCGTTGAGGTACTTTGGGCCCAGGTCGTGGAGGGCCTTGTGTGCGTGGGTGAGGAGTCTGAACGTGATTCTCTTGCTGACGGGGAGCCAGTGCAGGTCTTTCAGGTGTCCGGTGATGTGGCTGTGTCGGGGGATGTCCAGGATGAGTCGTGCGGAGGCGTTCTGGATGCGCTGGAGTCTTTTTTGAAGTTTGGCTGTGGTTCCGCCATCCATTCCCACGGGGTCTCAGAGAGGGAGAGGAAAGTCAGCGCTGCCTTCCATGAACTCAGTCAGCGGCCATCTTGCCTCCGCAATAGGCGGGCCTATGAAAACAAGCGTGTTCCTAATGGAATGGACAGAAGGCCCCAGAGGCCTCAGCCAAATATCTAAGCACATTTGACCTAACAGCTGGCTACTGGCAGATCAGCCTAGATGATGATGAAAAGCCAAAAACAGCATTCTCAACCCCTAGTGGGCATTATCAATTTGTGGTAATGCCCTTTGGTTTAAAGAATGCACCTGCCACTTTTCAGAGGTTGGTGAACACAGTCCTTACAGGTCTGGAAGCCTATAGTGCAGCATACCTAGAAGATATTGCTGTCTTTAGCTCCACCTGGGAGGATCACCTGGTCCACCTCAGAAATGTTTTGCAGGCCCTGCAGAAAGCAGGCCTAACTATCAAGGCCACAAAGTGCCAGATAGGGCAGAGTCAGGTTGTGTACCTGGGCCACCTTGTGGGTGGAGGCCAGGTTCAACCATTACAGAGCAAGATCCAGACCATCATGGACTGGACTGCTCCAACTAGCCAGACTAAGGTGAGAGCCTTTTTAGGCCTGACTGGGTACTATAGGAGATTTGTCAAGGGGTATGGATCAATAGTGACACCCCTGAATGACTTAACTTCCAAGAAAATGCCCAAAAAGGTTCAGTGGACAGTTAGCTGTCAAAAGGCATTTGATGACCTAAAGCAGGCCATGTGCACTGCTCCCATTCTACAGAGTCCTGATTACTCCAAGAAGTTCATTGTCCAAACAGATGCATCTGAATTGGGGGTAGGGGCTGTTTCATTAGCAGAAGGCTGACCCCTAGAGAGAAACGTTGGTCAGCCATTGAGAGGGAGGCCTTTGCTGTGGTCTGGGCTCTGAAGAAGTTGAGGCCATACTTGTTTGGTACTCACTTCCTTGTTCAAACAGACCACAAGCCCCTCTTCTGGCTAAAACAAATGAAGGGTGAAAACCCCAAACTGCTTAGGTGGTCCATTTCCCTACAGGGGATGGACTTTACAGTGGAACATAGACCTGGGAGTAACCATGCCAATGCAGATGGACTCTCTAGGTACTTCCACTTAGAACATGAAGACTCAACTGGACAAGGTTAGTTTAATGTCCCTACGTTTGGGGGGTTGTGTAGGAGAGTAGGATCTGCTTCACATGGGTACCCCCACTTTATGCTGATGCTTCACTGTTTTTCGACTTTAGTCTGGCTGGGGCCCTGCTAATCAGAACCCCAGCCTAGCTGCTTCCTCTCTAAAATGGTTTCCATGTACCTTAGGTACATCTCTGATTGGAATCTGGAGTGCCCTTATAAGTCCCTAGTATATGTTATACTATGTACCCAGGGCATAGGTACCCCAGAGGCCTGCCAGGGGCTGAAGCATGTATTATGCCACCCCTGGAAGGCCAGCCAAAATGACACCACAGGTCTGCTACTGCAGCCTGGGTAAGGTGGTGCATGCACCCCTTACTGTGATATAGGTTACCTATATCACTACATATATACACACATATAAACCTATAAGTCACTCCTATGGCACGCCTTATCAATCCTGAAGGCAGAGTGCTTGGTTCTTATGTGAGAGGGTGCCCCTGCATGAGCAGAGCCCCTCTGCAGTGTTCGGAGACCCTTCTCTGATGCTGTTTGTAGTGCAGCCTGACCATATACTCTTAAGTGCATTATAACCTGGCGTTAAATGCTAACTTTGGGATGGCTGCACGGAAACATGTCGTGTTTGGTGTCAAACATCTTGGAATACTACCCCCCGCCAGTTCTGGTGGCGGGGGTAGCATTCCACCCTTCTAGAGGGAGAGACATGTACACACCGGCCTACCCGGTAACTTCTTTCCAGAGCCCTGGCATCACAAAATGGATGCCACTGCCACAGACACGGGTCTGGCCTCCTGCTGCTGACTGAAACTCCGGCAGGGGAGGCCTGGACAATAGGTTTCCTGTCCAAGGGAGGTGCAACCACCTCCCCAGACAGGATAATGTGTATTGGGGCTGGGCGGGAGCACTCTCTGGTGCTTTGAAGTCCTGCACTGGGGGCACATTTGGTGTCCCTGTGCATACCCCAGTTCAAACCGGTTCAGGGGCTTCCAGCCCCTGCTCTGGCATGAAACTGGACAAAGGGAATGGGTGTAACCACCCCTCTTCCCTGACCCTCCCATAGGTGGGTCCCCAGAGTATGTCCAACCCCCTAACTTAGTATAAGTATGGGACCCCAGTCCTTAGGACTTTAGATTACCCTGGATGAAACTCTGACACTGAATCCTGGACCTTCGACGCTCTACTTGAAGATTAGAGGACTGAAGAATCTCCCTTGGGGTCAAGGAGTGACTCCCCTGCTTGGCAGGCACCTAAGAAGCAATTGTCCGGTCTGCATCGCTGAAGCTCCTGCCGGACGCCGAAGTCTTTGCATCACCAGAGGTAGATTTCCAGACTTCCCCGAGGCTGCCCTGAGTCCCCAGCAAAGCTGAGGCACGTAGCTGTCGTGGGTAATGTGGAACCATGACCCCTGGACACCAAGTACTTTTGCAAGTGCATCCTCTTCCTGGTCTCTCACGAAGTTGTGCTTTGGGCTCCGAGTAGCCCCCGCCTCCAGCACCGACTGCACCGAAGATCACTGGCCTCCACTCCACGAGTGTCCTGTGAGCCAGCTCCAAGTGCGTCCACTCGAGGCTCCTTCGCGGTCGCTAGTCCGTTGGCTAGTGGGCCCTCCCGAAGGCAACTCTTCTTCTGCTTGGGTTTTCCTGGTTGCTCCAGACGTGCCCTGACTTACCCTCGCTGGGTGAGTCCCTCAGACCTTGCTGGTCTGCATCAACGTCCTTTCTTTATTTCCACATGGCTTGCTGTTGCCAAGGCTTGTTTGGTCCAATCCGGTCACTGACACCTCAGCAATCGACAGACGTCGTGGGACAGCTCGAATCCAGCTCCTGGTCATCATCGATGCCTCCTGGAACTCGTGGCTGAAGAGTCAAGACAACCATCAACCTACCTGAAGCACCCGACATCGGTGGGCATCTGTTCATCGCCTTCCTGGTCACTGGATAGTGACCCAGACTCTGTCCCCTCTGCTTTCAGGTTCTTCAGATCTTTGATCCACCCTTGGATCCACCCGAACACTTTCGACTTGGTCGCCAGCAGCACTTTGCAGCAGATCGCCATTGAAAACGACGACGAAACCCGACCCCGAAAGACACCTATGCACCCGGCTTCCCTGGGTGAGGTAACTCGAGTACTCCGGTGCTCCCGTGGGTATAGACTCTAGAACAACCCAGTTCTAAAGGGGTTTGCTCCAAGTCCTCCTCTAAGTGTCCTTTTTCTTTAAAACTCCAACCGCGACATTCCCCATAGAAGTCTACGGCGGCTCGCGGCTGTGTTCTCACACTGCACGCGTCCCCCGTGGGTCCCCTGTGTCACTACCTTGGGTGGTTCCTTGAGGGCCAAGCACTTCTACAGGCTCTAGGCCTTGTGTCTAGCTCAGTCGTGGTTCTTATACCACTTTATTGGTATATGGTTTGGTACGCCCCTAGGGCTCAAACGTGTATTTGTGCTATTACTGTTGATAACTGACTTGTAACTTATGTACTTCGAACTCTAGCCTCATAAAGAGAATAGAGGGGTGTGTTTAAGACTAAATACATATATTTTATATATATACCTGGTGTGGTCCTCTTTCATTTGGTCACTCAAGAGATTATAGACTGGTAAAACAAGCTGCTTTACATTCCTTCAAGACTTAGCCTGAAGGCTGCTCTCCATAGCTACCACTAGGATAGCTTTCAATAAAGGTTGTCTTTAACCTATCTCCAATAAGGGGTTGTTTGGACTGGTGCAAGGTGCCCACTATAATTAGTGGACAGCATATACCAGGCCAACTTCTCACACCATTGGCCAGTCCAAAGTGCAGGTGAGGTACATGAGAAGCTGCACAGGCAAGGGGCAAACAGCAGTGAACAGCAAGGCCAGTGGCCAGGACACAGTGCAGGTGAGGTACATGAGAAGCTGCACAGGCAAGGGGCACACAGCAGTGAACAACAAGGCCAAGGGCCAGTGAAAAGTGCAGAGTGAGTACATGACATCCAGCACTGTGAATGTGTGGTACAGTACTCTGCCATGGTCAGCAACACACTCAGGGTGTCAAAAATGGCCATGCCATGGCACCATTGTGAGACAGACATGTGTGTGAGGGGGACTAACACTCAGACTTGGCTGGCAGTATGACTGGGAGGTGGCTGTCTGTCGGGGCCAGTTGGGGTACTGGCTCGGGAGAGAAAGGCCCAGCTGGGGTAGAGCCATCAGTGTTCTGTGAAGCCTGAGGGCTGCCAGGTCCAGGTGTGGTAGAGCCAGCAGTGGTTTGGGAAGCCTCAGGGCTGCTAGGTCCAGGTGGGGTGGTGGCACGTGGAGGTGGACTCATGCCTGCACGAGACCCAGTGTGTGTGGGTGAAGTTTGAGGGTGCCCTTCCGCTTCTTGGGGATTTGATATGGCTTCCCTGTCCTGGGATTAAGGCCAAGTGGGGTGTATACAACAGGCACACTGGTCACAAAAGCTGGATCAGCTGCAGATGCTGGTCCCCCCTCTGGGGACGTGCTGGATCCTTTGGGACGCTTGGCCCCGGATTGCTTCTGCCCATGCATCACCTGTTTACCAGGTGTCCCCCCTACAGTGGCCTCCTTACCCTGCTTCACAGGGCTCTGGGTGGGAGTAGATGTTGTGGGTGAACTAGCCTTGGAGCCCTTCTTACGTGTACCCTTAGCAGGCACCTGTTTGTCACTGGGCACGGAAACTGTGTGCCTGTCTCTGCAAGACACTTTTGGGACAGGTGAGTCCTTGGCTGGGGATGCCTCTGAGGCATGTGAGCCAGAGGCCTGCTTTTTGCCATCCTTGCCCTGTGTGTGGCCTGAAGGGCTTTTGCCCCTGCGCTCTGGTGTGGGTTTACCTTTATGTGGGGATGGTGTCTGCGCCCTGGGCTGCTTGGGCTGCTGCTGCTGCTGTGTGCTGCGCGTGACGTATCTGTCCCTTGACGTCTGGGGTGTGTGCTCACCATCATCAGATGTGTCCACTGTCAGGGTGGTGGGCCTAGGGACTGGAGCTGGACCATGGGATTGGGCAAGTTGAATGGCTGCTGTCACTGCAGAGGCCAGAGACTGTACAGTCCAGTGTAGCCCACCCACGTCGGAATGCACGCCCTCCATGAAAGCCACCACCTGTGCCAATTTTTTGTCATGGTCCAGGAAGGCATTGAGGAGAGCTGCCTGACCCACACACAGCTGGCGCAAAAGGTCCACAGACTCCGCACTGATGGCAGCAGGGGGGGCAGGGGCAGCGGTGCCTGTGATGAAGGACACTCTTCCCTTCCTTGTGGTGCGAACACGGGCAGCAAAAGTGGGAGCAGCAGGGAGGGTGGGCACTGAATGCTGTGTAGTGGACGAGGAGGCAGAGTCCCTGTTTCCTTCGGACGAAAACATGGATGCATCACTGCTGTCGTTAGATGACGTAGAGGTCTGCGTTTCTGGCAGGGACTCCTCTAGATGACTACGGTCCCCCTCTGATGCGCTGGTGACATCCGTGTCACTATGCTCGTGTGCAGCAGTTGTGCTGGATCCCTCACCACCGGTGTCCGTCCCCTGTCCTTCCGTGCCCACGGGAGATGCTGCATGATAGAGAGAGAGATGTAGGATCAGTACATTGGCATCAACATTAAAAATATATGCAAGCAAAGCATCACAAAAGATGATGAATTCTCCATGTTGCACAACACCATGGGCAGTAACATTGTGCAACCTCAATACAAACATCTAAATTACCGTGGCATGATGCAAAATTGTACATAATTCACCCATGTGATGGGCACACAGCCATTTTAGCCTGTTGGTGGCTACGTCTAACAACACACACATATCCCTCTGTGCACACCTAGGGCCCTGAAGGGTTCAAAGATCCTACTCACAACATGTTGCCAACGTCACAACATGATCCAGCAGAAGTTACCAACACAGACACAGACTCCAACATAACCACACACAATGTCCATGGGCACATGCCATCCACCATGTCATATCTTGAGGCAGAACTACAGTTGCACATTGGTGTCAGATGTGTAGCCAGCACAAACTGACGTCAGGCAATGCACACATTGATGATGGCACACTCAGATCATGCACTCTGCTGGACCCTGACATGGGATGTCCGTGACGACACCAATGAAGATGATACCAGAAGGCCACAACTACAAATGTGAAGTCCAGGCCCATTACACCAATGACATGGGAAGGTACATGTAGGGGGAATGCATGAAAACTGCACCCCACACCGCGGCCACTTACACACCATTGCATCACACTAGCAACATCACAGCCCTGCACTGGCCCAGGCCTGGAGCACATGCTGGCAAACAACAACCAGAGTCACACTCACAGAATACTCACCACCAGCTTGCTGCTGATGCACTTTCAGACGTGCATCCAGGTCAGGCTGCGTCACTGCTAAAATGCGTGCCATTAGTGGTGTCATGCTGCGCCGTGCCAACCTTACGGATCGAGGGATCAGCCCCAGTGTCATCTCGGCCACGTTCCTGCTTAGCCGGGCGATGTCATCCCACCTCTTGTGTCAGTGGGAGTGCCGTCTGTTTGAGACACCCAGTGCACGCACCTTTGATGCAATGGCCCTCCACATGGCCTTGCGCTGGTTGACTTTGAGCTGCAGACATGGGAGACAAGAGAGGGCAACATTCAGTGTAACCAACCACCATTCCCCAGTGCAGGACCATGACACTGACTCATCCCAAATTCAGCCATTACGTCAGCGGAGACAATACATCTGCTAATTGCAAACATCATCATGTGTGAAACACACATTAATGCATGCAGGTATGAGGGTGGACACAGTGCATTCCCATCTCCTGGCCATGCAGGACGCCAGCAGAGAGCTAAATGTGTATGCTGACCACATCTAATGCAATATTCAGGGAATAACAAGACATGCAGGACATCACTACATATGTGACTGGGAATACTCACTGTGCCCAACACTGCGCAGCCAACAAAGCACTTGCCCTTCAACTTCCACACTGTGTCATGGTTGTCACATTGAGGGACATGACCTCACAAACGCAGACCCTCATCACAAGGCCTGTTGTGTGCAATCTACATCTCTGTAATGGCTCATTGATGGAGACTCAAGAGGAAAAGCACATATGTGACACTCTGTACATTCAGTGTTGTGTCACTGTCAGATTGGGCAGTGAATGTGCAGGCCATTTGGGGTCACACAGAGGTCCAACGTGGGGCAGCTCATCTCTTACATGGAGTGACGATTTGGAAACACACACAGTGCCAACACATGCGAGTATGTGCACATGCTGGTGGGGACGGAAGGGTCCGGGCACAATAATGTTTGAATGTACCGTGTCATAGGGGAATGACCAACAAGAGTGTCACCCTGGGGGAATCAGGTCATGAGTATGGTGCAGAACTAGAGATGAGGCACATATAGAGGTCTAAACAATGGCCTCACTACCCTCTGGACAGCAACACTAGCTAAGGCCACAGATGGGCCTGTGAAGGACATCAGGGACACACACAGACATGCAGACTGGCAATCACTGTCCTGACTCGTGAAATGAAAAGGTGCAGCCTCACTGTATGTCTGACAAGACATCATACTTCCCTCACATCTGGATGTGCAGGAAGGGAAACTTGTTGAATGGGCCAAACACACCTTCCCCCTGGAAACAGCATGCTAGGCAGTGCATGACCCACCCTCACACTCCCACGCACATACTGCAGCAGATCAACTTCATGTGTCCCCCACCCTGCACTCTCACTCACACTCTGAGTTACTCACCACGACATTAGGCGCACCAAAGAGCCTTGGATATTGGTTGAGCACCTCGTCCACCAGGAGCTCCAGTTCCTCTGTGGTGAAGGGAGTGGCACGGATCTTCTCAGTCCTCGCCATCACTGTGGGCAGGAGACAGCAGCAGCAGCAGTTGGTGGTGAGGGGTCTCAGGCAGCAGTCCCTGGAGGCAGCAGCAGGTGAGGGGTCTCAGGCAGCAGTCCCTGGAGGCAGCAGCAGGTGAGGGGTCTCAGGCAGCAGTCCCTGGAGGCAGCAGCAGGTGAGGGGTCTCAGGCAGCAGTCCCTGGAGGCAGCAGCAGGTGAGGGGTCTCAGGCAGCAGTCCCTGGAGGCAGCAGCAGGTGAGGGGTCTCAGGCAGCAGTATCTGGAGGCAGCAGCAGGTGAGGGGTCTCAGGCAGCAGGCTCAGTGAGCTGTGGCAATGTGTGGCTCTCTCACACACATATATAGCCCCCAGGGCTCGTTTATGTTGTTCTAAGCTGCTGCAATTGGTGTTCCGGGTCTGCCTCATTCAAAACATCCAATGACCGGCCCCGCGGTGGCGGAGCACGCCTACCGCGATTTTCAAACTTGCATCAGGCAACTGCGATTGCGCTTCCCATTGGCTGGATGGGCATGCTCCATGGCGGTGACACACCGCAGGAGACAGGCATGCGGTACCGCGGTGGTGCATCTTACAAGTGCATCCAATGACCTGCCCCGCGGTGGCGGAGCACGCCTACCGCGATTTTCAAACATTCATCAGGCAACCGCGATTGCGCTTCCCATTGGCTGGATGGGCATGCTCCATGGTGGTGACACACCGCTGGTGCCAGGCGGTAGTTCCCGCTATTCCTGAGCCATGCATTGCCATGAGTGACCGGGATCTGGGTGGCGGAGCATGCCATCCGCCATTAGCCATGTGTATATGCCTAGCAATCCCGCCATGGTGTCTCGGACCATGGCGGTGACACACCGCTGGTGCCAGGCGGTAGTTCCCGCTATTCCTGAGCCATACATTGCCATGAGTGACTGGGATCTGGGTGGCAGAGCATGCCATCCGCCATTAGCCATGTGTATATGCCTAGCAATCCCGCCATGGTGTCTCAGACCATGGCGGTGACACACCGCTGGTGCCAGGCGGTAGTTCTCGCTATTCCTGAGCCATGCATTGCCATGAGTGACCGGGATCTGGGTGGCGGAGCATGCCATCCGCCATTAGCCATGTGTATATGCCTAGCAATCCCACCATGGTGTCTCGGACCATGGCGGTGACACACCGCTGGTGCCAGGCGGTAGTTCCCGCTATTCCTGAGCCATGCATTGCCATGAGTGACCGGGATCTGGGTGGCGGAGCCTGCCATCCGCCATTAGCCATGTGTATATGCCAAGCAATCCCGCCATGGTGTCTCGGACCATGGCGGTGACACACCGCTGGTGCCAGGCGGTAGCTACGGCGAGGGTGCAGCATGACATTGTTCACTATGGGCATGATGGTGTTCTTAAAGCATGTTTAATGCAGCAATGGACACATCGTGTAGTGTCAATGTCATGGGTCATATCTGTACTTCGAACAGTGGTCACTTTCAATTAAACATGGAACTTGATGTAATTAAAATGAGCTATAGTTCGTAATGAGAGCCTAAACTTCATATCTAACACCAAATGCAACACTGAAAGGACTAATGGGGCACATTACTCCTACACAATTTCATATCTGACCCAAACATTTTGCCCAAAGTTCATGTCTCTCACCCCATTTCCACCCCAATTTCGTATCTGAGCCAAATTTTTACACACATATTCATATCTCACACAATATGTCGCTACACAGTACATGATTGTACAAAGATTTCAGCATTGTCTCCATTACTCACCACATATGTCACATTGTTGTCTGTTTGGTATCACCTATTACAGCATTCATGTAAGGTTATTGTTCGCTGTAGCAAAACCAAGAGTATTTGTCCACATGGACATGTGTGTGCTATACACACTGAAGGTTGTAACATACATCACCGGCACACTTTGAAATATGTTCCTCCTCAATCATTTGACCTGTCTGTATGCATTTGGGTATGTTTTGTCCCCATATCTGCAAAATGTCATCAGCATTACTTGTGTCATTGTGTAGGATATGTGCTCATGTTGTTCGGCCGGTCATATGTGAATTTGTCACATGTATTTTCCACAGCTGTGAGTATGTTGATAGTGGAATTGATGTGTGTGGTGTGTTACGTTGGTACTCACCAAGGACAGGTGCATTGACCTTGTCCACATGAAGATTGTTGGCTTGGTGAGGGACTGTAGCCAAATGTGGTGCTGGTGCTCACTGACTGGTAAGTTTGACATGGCATCTGTGACCAGTAGAAGGTGACCCACAATTGGCCTGGACAGTTCAGTATTGCGTGTGCTTTCATGTGCAGTAAGTGTGTGCAGTTTTGGCAGGGTGCACAATTAGGACACGTGTGCAGTGATATTAAACTAACACGTGTGGATAAGCCTGCTATGGTGTAGTAGCCTTTCTGGGGCACAAGCTGGTCCTGCGCTGTGTGGGTGAACTGATGGTGCTGTTGACTCAAGCTAATGATGGCATCCAAGACAGGTGAGATATACCTTGATAGGGCTGGCTGTGGCACCCATCTAACTCAGACTTTTGTTGTTCTAATGGTACCAGAGGCCAACAAGTGATGCACAGCCAGCATCTTTGTCTGCAGAGGAATGTTGAGAGTCCGCTTTGTTGTTCCTGACAGGATGTGTGGTATGTGGCTCAGGATGCTTTTGATAGTAGTCCTTTGGTACCTGTGTTGTGCGATGACATCCCCTGTTGTTATGTGCATGAGGCTGTTGTGTCTTCGGTATTTACTCAGCATGTTCATGTGCTGACTTTTAGGTATAGTGGTGTGGCTTTGTCCGGGTGGTGGTGTAGGTTATATCTGTGTCACTGTTGTGTGTCCAAGCAGCTGGAGTATTAGCTCCATGGCAAATGTTGTACTTTAGTTGTGTGTCTGGGCAGTGCTACCTTCATACTGCATGTCATAGTGCAACTTTAGTGCAGATTGACGTTTGTCTACAGTCCTTTTGGATCACGTACCTTATCCACTTTTTGTGTGCCACATTGACAATCTGTGTGCTTGCTGATGATATTGTGCAGTTGTGTTGTTGTGTCTTGATTCACGTCAAGACTGCATATGCATATGCTGTTCATTATTAGTCATTGACTGACTTTGAATTGTGTGTAACAGCATGTATGGCATGTCTACTGATGACAGTGGATATTGGCACAGGCTTATGAATATGTCTGTGAGTGTCTCTAGACTTGTGTGGATTAGCATTGGCTCACATTCCATGCTGAGTCCTTCAGAACTGGACAAATTGTGTAGTTCATGTGTCCCCTGTCATGATTGCACAAGAATGTGTGGCAGGTACAGCAGACATTTGGAAGCCAGCAGTGTTTCTGTTTCACACATGTCCTGTATCATTTACTGTCCGGGCTGTTTGCACCAGATTCTGAAATGTGACTATTACCATTCACAGACACAGTTTCCATGTTTGTTGTTCTCACAGTGGTAATACTGAAGAAGTGTAGTACAATGTATTCTCAATGCGTCACGACTTTTGACTTGCACTGTATGGTGCATTATGATTCCAGTCAATGTTTGCGCTGTGTGAATCAGAAGCTACGGAGTTGTGCACATCTCATGGTCTGTTGCAATGACGTGTCCCCTTTCATCTCACCTAGGAGGCGACCTAATGTGTATCGTCCTGTCACCCTGCTGGCTAACATTGAGGATGATGACGTGATACGCAGATTCCGTCTGGACCGCACGAACATCCAAGACCTGTGTGCCATGTTGGAGCCTCACCTGCGGGCTGGCAGGACATACCCAACAGCATTGACAACCGAAACAAAGGTGATGGCGGCACTGCATTTCCTGGCTAGTGGGTCATTCCAGGAGACAGTGGGCATTGCAGGGGGGGATGTCTCAGCCCACCTTCAGCATGGTGCTAAGGGATTTCCTGTTGGCCATGATGCGAAACAAGGACCAATACATCATTTTTCCGAGGAGGGCGGCTTTGGCGGATCTAAAGGCGAATTTTTATGCCCTTGGCCACATCCCGAATGTTGTAGGTGCTATTGACTGCACACATGTTGGCCTGGTTCCACCACAGGCACGGGAACACATCTATCGGAATCGTAAACATTCCCATTCCATCAATGTGCAGGTGGTGTGCCAGGCCGATATGATCATATCGCATGTATGTGCCAAGTTTCCGGGCTCTGCACATGATTCCTACATCCTGCACAACAGCTTTGTGCCCCAGCTGATGGCCAATCTACTTCCGGAGCGGGCATGGATTGTGGGTGAGTAGGCAGAGTCAAGTTGTGTGCTGTGTGTGCCATGCTGTCCTCTGCCACAGTTGTATTACTGAATCGGTATGTTTATTTCACACCTAGGTGACTCTGCATATCCCAACAGACCGTGGTTGCTGAGCCCACTACGCAATCCTAGGACACCGTCTGACGTCGCTACAACAATGCACATGGTAGAACACGTCGGGTGGTGGAGCGAACCTTTGGTCTCCTAAAATCGAGATTTCGCTGCCTGGACCGGACCGGAGGGGCACTCATGTACTCACCCAAAACGGTGTGTCAGATAGTGGTAGCATGCTGCATGCTGCACAGCTTGGCCTTACGGAAAGGAATACCCATGATCCTGGACGATGATGACCAGCCAGGGCCCCCCCCTGCGATCCCACAAATGTCCAGTGACGAGGATAGTGGAGAGGAGGAAGGTGTCGACCAGCGTCAGCAGCTCATCAACCGCTACTTCACTTGAAGGTGGGTGACGATGTACAACTGGTCCATTGTCTGATGATGTAGTTGTTTTGGTGGAGGTCTATGTGATCTTTGTGAGTGCATCCTGTTGTTGACTCAGTGCTGGCTGCCTATGTGTTGGATACAGGGTATGTAGGAACAGCTACACGATGTCTATGTTGGTACTGTTGAACATTGTTATGTGTGCATATTGTTGTACAGTGAGGACATGTGTTGTGTGATGGCTGTGATGCCACCACCTGACTAGTGACTTTTGTTCTGTTGTCTTTTGCTAGGTCCCTTCTGCCTCCCCTTGCCTACAGAGGATCCATGCTCCTGTGACATTGTAAACATGGTAAACATTGCACATACTGTGATAAACATGGAGCAGACTCAACCACATTTTAGCGTTTTTGTAGTTTATTTGCAATGGGTATCTGTGAGAGGGAGGTGGATATTTACATAAGTGTGAATGGTGAATCAATGAGTTGGCAGTCATGGTAGATGAGACAATCGGGTAGGCACCACATTGCTGTGGTGACACAGTCCAACAGATGGATGCCATTACCATGGCAGTGTGGGTGAGGACAGTGTACAGAGTCAATGGTTGGGTGAAGAGTGTTGACATCATGGCTGGCTCTTTGACTGGCGTTTGGCCGGTGCTTTGCCACAGATGAGTCCCAAGTTCTTCTTTGGACGGCCCCTTCTTCTTTTGGCAGGGGGGGCATCGTCTGCTGGGCCAGTGGGGTCTGAGGAGTTACCCCTCTCCGTGCCCGCAGGGGTGGATGATGAACTGTCATCCTGCGTGGCAACGGGGAGAGGTGGATGTGTGGTCTGTGGCACTGGCCTGTCCCTCTGTACCACCACTAACTGGCCCATGAGGTCCACAATTTGTCCCATACGGTTGTCCATGGACCTCAGCAGACGTCGGAGCTCCAGGGCATCTTCGTGGGCCTGGCCCATTTGTGCCTGTGTGCATTCATAGGCAGCCACAACTCTGGTGATGTTAGCCAGGGCTTCGGTCACAGTGTCCGGTGATGTTGGAGTCCCACTTGTCCTCCCACCTGCCCTGCTATCACTGACCTGTTGCCTCACCACTCTAGCCACACGCCTGCCAGCCACAGTTGGTGGTGTGGGCTGGGCATCCTCTGGGGCTGGCCCGACTGTTGCAGGCAACGGTGGTAGTGGTAGTGGTGGTGGTGGTGGTGGTGGTGGTGGTGGTGGCGGCACAGGTCGTTCCAGCAGGGGTCAGCGTTGTTGTTGTTGCTGATGGTGGGGGGCAGTGGGGTCATGTGACCGGTTGCGCCCTGGCACACCAGATGGGCCGGCTTGGAGCTCCTCATCCAAAGAATCCAGGGACTCTGCATCAGAGTGTCCATGTTCCGGGAGAGGAGACTGGCTCTGCAAGTTGGGGTTGTTGTCCTCTGCAGTCAGTTGTTGGTCACCTGTGGAACAGAGGGTACATGGTCATTGACTTACAGCCATATGACTTGCTGTGTTTGATGTCTCTTATTTACATGTTATGCAACACACAGTTACGTATTTCATGATTTGAATGTCTGCACAGTGTTGTTCGTCATGACATGATGTGGCGGTACATACATCTTGTTCCATGGTGTGACAAGTCATTGGATGCCATGCCCAACTTGACACTTTTTGTATGGAACTGATGGGTTGTCATCTGACAACTGGCTGCCATGCAACTTGATGTGATGCATCAAGGATGATTACTCTTCCCGACAGATGTTACATATGCACATGTACTAGACATTGTCCCATTGTTATCTCATGCATACCTTTGTAATGTTCTGTGCTTGTATTTATTTGCTCAACAGACCATGCCTTTTCATTGTTACTATGGTCCTTCATGCTCAGCACCCATGGAATTTGCAGATAGCATTCTGTGCAGTGCATATTTGGTCCCTGATTTGCTTACACATGGGTTTAGTTGAGTCACAGTTCTGTTTCTGTCACAGTTACATACGCATCGCTGTCTGCATTCTATCAAATGGTATGTAATTGGGGTGTATTTTGTTGTGATGTGTGGCATTGTGTTGGCATTAGCTCAATGCTTTCGTTGAGGAATGGTGGGGTGCATGCACTGTCTGCTTACCTGTACAGTTGGCATCTTTTGGGTGGAATTTCTATCACATGCTTCTGGGTGGGAGGGAGTGCTCCATCCTGCTGAGGGATGGGGCAGGGTGTGCCTGGTGGGAGTTGTGGTGCAGGCCTCCCTATTCCAAAGACACCTCCCTGGAAAGATGGCTACCTACCTGTTAGGTGAGGGTGTAGCACACAATGACTGCCACATGGTTGTGGGTGGGGGGAGTAGTCCATCCTGCTCAGCTGTGGGACAAGGGGGCCTGGTGGGAGTTGTAGTGCAGGCCTCCCTATTCCAAAGACGCCTCCCTGGAAAGATGGCTACCTACCTGTTAGGTGAGGGTGTAGCACACAATGACTGCCACATGGTTGTGGGTGGGGGGAGTAGTCCATCCTGCTCAGCTGTGGGACAAGGGGGCCTGGTGGGAGTTGTAGTGCAGGCCTCCCTATTCCAAACACTCCTCCCTGGAAAGATGGCTACCTACCTGTTAGGTGAGGGTGTAGCACACAATGACTGCCACATGGTTGTGAGTGGGGGGAGTAGTCCATCCTGCTCAGCTGTGGGACAAGGGGGCCTGGTGGGAGTTGTAGTGCAGGCCTCCCTATTCCAAACACTCCTCCCTGGAAAGATGGCTACCTACCTGTTAGGTGAGGGTGTAGCACACAATGACTTCCACATGGTTGTGGGTAGGGGGAGTAGTCCATCCTGCTCAGCTGTGGGACAAGGGGGCCTGGTGGGAGTTGTAGTGCAGGCCTCCCTATTCCACACACCTCCCTGGAAAGAGGGCTACCTACCTGTTAGGTGAGGGTGAAGAACACAATAGCTGAGACATGCTTCTGGGTGGGAGGGAGTGCTCCATCCTGCTGAGGGATGGGGCAGGGTGTGCCTGGTGGGAGTAGTGGTACAGGCCTCCCTATTCCAAAGACACCTCCCTGGAAAGATGGCTACCTACCTGTTAGGTGAGGGTGTAGCACACAATGACTGCCACATGGTTGTGGGTGGGGGGAGTAGTCCATCCTGCTCAGCTGTGGGACAAGGGGGCCTGGTGGGAGTTGTAGTGCAGGCCTCCCTATTCCAAACACTCCTCCCTGGAAAGATGGCTACCTACCTGTTAGGTCAGGGTATAGCACACAATGACTGCCACATGGTTGTGGGTGGGGGGGGAGTAGTCTATCCTGCTCAGCTGTGGGACAAGGGGGCCTGGTGGGAGTTGTAGTGCAGGCCTCCCTATTCCACACACCTCCCTGGAAAGAGGGCTACCTACCTGTTAGGTGAGGGTGAAGAACACAATAGCTGAGACATGCTTCTGGGTGGGAGGGAGTGTTCCATCCTGCTGAGGGATGGGGCAGGGTGTGCCTGGTGGGAGTTGTGGTACAGGCCTCCCTATTCCACACATCTCCCTGGAAAGAGGGCTACCTACCTGTTAGGTGAGGGTGAAGAACACAATAGCTGAGACATGCTTCTGGGTGGGAGGGAGTGCTCCATCCTGCTGAGGGATGGGGCAGGGTGTGCCTGGTGGGAGTTGTGGTGCAGGCCTCCCTATTCCAAAGACACCTCCCTGAAAAGATGGCTACCTACCTGTTAGGTGAGGGTGTAGCACACAATGACTGCCACATGGTTGTGGGTGGGGGGAGTAGTCCATCCTGCTCAACTGTGGGACAAGGGGGCCTGGTGGGAGTTGTAGTGCAGGCCTCCCTATTCCAAACACTCCTCCATGGAAAGACGGCTACCTACCTGTTAGGTGAGGGTGTAGCACACAATGACTGCCACATGGTTGTGGGTGGGGGAGTAGTCCATCCTGCTCAGCTGTGGGACAAGGGGGCCTGGTGGGAGTTGTAGTGCAGGCCTCCCTATTCCAAACACTCCTCCTTGGAAAGATGGCTACCTACCTGTTAGGTGAGGGTGTAGCACACAATGACTGCCACATGGTTGTGGGTGGGGGGAGTAGTCCATCCTGCTCAGCTGTGGGACAAGGGGGCCTGGTGGGAGTTGTAGTGCAGGCCTCCCTATTCCAAACACTCCTCCCTGGAAAGATGGCTGCCTACCTGTTGGGTGAGGGTGTAGCACACAATGACTGCCACATGGTTGTGGGTGGGGGGAGTAGTCCATCCTGCTCAGCTGTGGGACAAGGGGGCATGGTGGGAGTTGTAGTGCAGGCCTCCCAATTCCACACACCTGCCTGGAAAGAGGGCTACCTACCTGTTAGGTGAGGGTGAAGAACACAATAGCTGAGACATGCTTCTGGGTGGGAGGGAGTGCTCCATCCTGCTGAGGGATGGGGCAGGGTGTGCCTGGTGGGAGTTGTAGTGCTGTTTGCCTGGACACATACAACACAGTAGATGTTGTCTACCTTTGTGATGTTTGAGGTGGGGTGGATGTAAAATCAGTGTGACCTGTGTGTGTTTTTGGGGTGCAGATGTGTGTACTTGTGCCTCGGGGATGTTTCTTTGTAGTTGTGCAAGACAGTACATGGCAGTTTCATGGTATACATTAGTTGGTACTTACCAGCCTCCACTCCCCCGGGTATTCCTTCAAGAGTCTCTGGATGCAGTATGGCAAGCACCTTCTCCTCCCACGCAGTGAACGGTTTTGGTGGGATGGGAGGGCCTCCATCAGTCGCCTCAGCAAGCTCACGGTTCTTGGCCCTCCTCTTCTTGACAACACTCTTCAGGTCATGCCACCGCCTCATGATTTCATTCTTGTTGCGGGGCACATTCCCTACTGCATTGACCTTGCCCACTATCCTTGCCCACATGTTTGTTCTTGTGGCTAATGGTGTCTGTTGGACCATGCTGCCAAAGAGTTGGGGTTCTACTCTGATTATCTCATCTACCATTACTGTCAACTCAGTGTCAGTGAATTTTGGCATTTTCTGTGGTGCCATGGTGTGTGCTGTGCTGATGTTTTGGGGTGCAGTTGTGAGGGTGGTGTAGGTGGTGTGTGTGTGTGTTGTTGTGCTGGTGAGATGTGTGGTGTTTTGCCTATCCAATGTGCTGCAGGGTTTGGTTCCTTCAGGGCTGGAGTAGTGCAAAGGATTGTGGTCAGGGAAGGGGCTGGTTTTATGCTCAGCTAAGTGGGTGTGTCAAGATGGTGTAATGCAGTTCAGGTATGCTGTGTGGGTTGTCCTGTGATTTGTATATTTGATTTTGCCATGGGGGTGTGTCATTGGGATGTTTCAGGTTATTTTGGGGGCAGGGCTAGTTGCCTGTGTGCATTTGGTGGCCTTATTGTGTATTTTTTTTACTTGGCCGCCATTTTTTTTGCGGAGCATCTGCAGTGATGGCTGTGCTGCAGGCCTTCCGCCGTATCTCACATTCATTACTGTTAGCGACCGCCGCGGACGGAAACAGCGGAACGTATCGCTGTGACATCGGGGATATCATAATATCATTGGCGGTCACTCCGCGTGTCTGGCGGCGGGTTGATGTGTTTCCGCTATGTTACCGACTGTCGCGGTTGAATTTTCACTTTCTCTGCCCTCTACGGGCGGTTTTTCGATGCCTCCTACCGCCGCGGTCGGAATATTTTGGCGGTTGATCCTAATAGGGTCGGCGGTGTTTCCGCGGTACCTGCGGACGGTGATTTTCCGCTACCATGGCGGTCGGATTTTTTTCCGTCCGCCATCGTAATGACCCCCCAAGTGTCACACACAGCAATGAACCATTCATATTTTTTGACAATAAATGCAAAGACAAATGAATTATTATGTTTGCTACTGCAAACAATTTAGTTAAATTGCAACAATGTAATACTTGGATGATGGATGGGACATTCAAAATTTGTCCCAAACCATTCTATCAGTTATACACAATACATGGCTTTTTCCAAAATACTAATATTCCATTTATCTATACCATACTCCCCAATAAACAACAAACTACCTACCTTGAAATTTTAAACCAAATAAAAGATAAAACCAATAATTGTTTCCCTCAAAAAATAATTATTGATTTCGAGCATGCCATGATCAATAGTATACTAAAATGCTACCCCCATAAAGCAATCCAGGGTTGCTATTACCACTTTAACCAATGTCTCTGGAGACATCTACAAAAGTCAACCCATAGGGGCCGATTCCGATGTCGCCAAAAGGGCCTTCCCAATGCTATTTGTAGGCTTACCTTATGTCCGACTCGAATCCGGAGCTTTTTCCTAAAAACTAGCAAGTACGATGCGTATAACAGGCAAATTTCCGACCCAATCGTCCGCTCTGATTCGTGCCCTATTTCATGACCGAACAGGCTCAGGATAAACGCAAATCGAGTCGGACGGAGGCGTTTCCCAACCAGTTTCCAGACACGCAAGTACGATGCGTTTTATCAACGCGTCGGACAGGGTGCCGCTTCCAGCACGTCACAGCATTCGGACGAGGCGTATTGAAGCTCCGATGCGCGCCAGAACACGATCAACGGGGACGAGACGGAGCAGGCATGTATCCAATCGCGCATGTCTTCCCTATACTGTATGCCTACCGTCACCGACGCGTACGACGCAGAAGGTAAGTCAGACACCTACCACACACCAAAATGACACGAAAGGAAACACCACCATAGGGGGTCTGGATGCCTATCACTCCCAGCATTGTCCACCCCATAGGGGGGTGGATGCCTATCCCAGCATTGTCCACCCCATCGGGGGGTGGATGCCTATCACTACCGGCATTGTCCACCCCATAGGGGGGTGGATGCCTATCAGTCCCAGCAGAGTCCACCCTATAGGGGGGTGGATGCCTTTCACTCCCAGCAGAGTCCACCCCATAGGGGGGTGGATGCCTATCCGAGCATTGTCCACCCCATAGGGGGGTGGATGTCTATCACTACCAGCATTGTCCACCCCATAGGGGGGTGGATGCCTATCACTCCCAGCAGAGTCCACCCCATAGGGGGGTGGATGCCTATTCCAGCATTGTCCACCCCATAGGGGGGTGGATGCCTATCACTACCAGCATTGTCCACCCTATAGGGGGGTGGATGCCTATCACTCCCAGCAGAGTCCACCCCATAGGGGGGTGGATGCCTATCACTACCAGCATTGTCCACCCCATAGGGGGGTGGATGCCTATCCCAGCAGAGTCCACCCCATAGGGGGGTGGATGCCCATCACACCCAGCATTGTCCACCCCATAGGGGGGTGGATGCCTATCACTACCAGCATTGTCCACCCCATAGGGGGGTGGATGCCTATCCCAGCATTGTCCACCCCATAGGGGGGTGGATGCCTATCACTACCAGCATTGTCCATCCCATAGGGGGATGGATGCCTATCACTCCCAGCAGAGTCCACCCCATAGGGGGGGTGGATGCCTATCCCAGCATTGTCCACCCCATAGGGGGGTGGATGCCTATCACTACCAGCATTGTCCACCCCATAGGGGGGTGGATGCCTATCCCAGCATTGTCCACCCCATAGGGGGGTGGATGCCTATCCCAGCAGAGTCCACCCCATAGGGGGGTAGGTGCCCATCACACCCAGCATTGTCCACCCCATAGGGGGGTGGATGCCTATCCCAGCATTGTCCACCCCATAGGGGGTGGATGCCTATAGGGGGTGGATGCCTATCCCAGCATTGTCCACCCCATAGGGGGGTGGATGCCTATCACTACCAGCATTGTCCACCCCATAGGGGGCTGGATGCCTAGCACCACAAGGATTCACACACATAGGATGAGTAAGCAAACCCCCCCCTACCATCTTTGCAAATTCAATGTATGTGTGTGTAAAATGCTCACAACACAGATCCTGACAGTGAACATACAATGTGACTCCCAACACATGTGTGCCCAAAAGGTGATAGTGTGGATCAAAAATCCTGTATCTCTGGAGAAATGTGTTTATGTGGTCCAAACCCCCCATCACCACAGTGACCAAAAGGTGTTAGTGGGGTTCAAAAATCCAGCATCTCAGGACCAATGTGGTAATGGGGTCTAAACCCCCCATCACTACAGTGACCAAAAGGTGATAGTGGGGTTCAAAAATCCAGCATCTCCGGACCAATGTGGTAATGGGGTCTAAACCCCCCATCACTACAGTGACCAAAAGGTGATAGTGGGGTTCAAAAATCCAGCATCTTAGGACCAATGTGGTAATGTGTCCTAAACCCCCCATTACAACAGTGACCATAAGGTGAGTGTGGACATGAAAATAGCAGCATCTCCAAACCAAAATGCATGATTCCTGGTCCCCACAGCACAAGCAATGTTGTGGCAATGTAGTGGTTGTGTCACATACAAACATAGATTTGGTGAGGCAAAGTTTGCTGTGTATCACAAGAACACCCTCTGCCATGTGCAGACAAGCAATGGCCATGATCCCTGACAATTACTCCAGTGTACAATTAGACAATGCGACAAGTGAGCACCACGATGCATACACACAAATCTATACAAACAGACACACAAACTAAGGAATCCTGTGGAGACTGTAGATGTCAGATGACCAAGTCCCATACCATGGCAGCAATGGAACACACCAAACATGATGAATGTGCAGACTGATGAGCCAGGAGACGCAGGGACACTAGGGAAAATCCTCCAAACAACATAAGCCAATGGACCGCAAAAGCCATACCAATGCAGTGGAGCAGATGCACAAACACAGACAGGCAGCCCCACACTGCATATCATGCACAACATGTGTGTGTGTCTCAGTGTCCCCAGGCAAGTACACAACACATGACAGTGGGCAGAACTCCAATGACACAGATGTGTACACAGTGCCATACAAAAGTAACACATGAACTGGGCATCCCTTGGTGGGCAAGCAGGCACTGTCAGGTGAGTGGGATCCCAAATCATTCATGTGACACAAGCTGGGCGGCACAGCAAACAACACAGCAAGAGACAGCCCAACACAGCACTACCCTCAGGGACCCTACATTGGGGTGGCAGTAGCCTGTACAATCCCACTGTGATGACAAAGGTAGATGTTGCCTATACTGTGGAGTACAGTCACCTGCGCGCACTGGGGCATGCGTCCTGACCAACAAACTTCCATCACACCTACACTAACAAATAACTGGCCAGGGCCTGTCATCAATGAACACAAAGTAGGTAGGGGCCTAGCCATGAGACAACTCACATTTGGCCACCCTCAACACAACACACCTTGATCTGCAACAATGTGCATCAGCTAAGCACACATGGACTGGTGAAATTGCACATGCACCCATGACAATCCCAGGGGTGGTGGGGAGATCTAAGGTTCCCAAAAATACACACACATGGCCAGTCAACAACCCTTGTGAATGTCCGCCACACTGCACAGTATGCGGCACCTGGGCATGACGTGAAATCTACCAGAATCATTGGGATCACTGCCACACTCCCACAACAATGATGAACCAAATCAGAGCCACAAAGAACACATGTCGACACCTTCCAACATTGCAACTATGACCCTGATGAGTGGGAGTAGTCACACACATATACAAGTGACCCACTCACTGACAGATACCACATAGGGAAAACTACATCATGTTGGCAACACAGAAGTGCCAAGGGGAATCCTGAATGTGTCCCACGTGCGTCTAACAACATCCCCGGGCTTTACAAATAAAACACCTAGGGATGACACCCTAATGACCAGTAGTGTGCCATGCACCTACTTCCCAGGAAACCCAGGACAAAGATGTTGGATGAACACAGGACAACTCAGCAAGCGCCACGAACAGGAACATCTGTAGGGAACACAGGCTGTGTAGAAAAAGTGAATGGAACACACACAGACATGCTCACACTACACACACCATGGGCTCAGGCAATGTCACAGTATGACACACTGCCATGAGGGGACTCCACTCCTGGGGAAGGTTAGCTGTGCCAAATGTTGTCTGTGCAGGGCTCTGTCATGTCAACATAACACTTGCTCAGTGAGCCAACAATTACAACACAATGAAAGCTCTGGCCACATCAGCGTGTGTACGGGAGTGTCCCTTCAGTCATCTGCACATACGCAATACACATGTAGAGCTAGTTGCACTGATGACACAGATGACTTGTGTACCATTGATGCACAAACCTGCCTGTCCAGTGGAGAGATGGGCCCAGTCAGGGAATCTTACAATGTGCCGAAATGTAAGCCCAACATATGTGCAACAGTGCATGGCAAAGATGTGAAGTAGCAAACAGAAGGAGTAATACCTGGTCCACAAATTCTGCATACATAACACCCTGAAATAGCAGCAAATTATGTCATGAATACATACCAAGAAAGTACACATATCCCATGGACCACATGGAGTCCATCACATCAACAAATCAGTCTCTTATACCTTTAAAACACCATTACAACTGCAAGTTCATGATACACATCATCAACATCATGTACATTAGATGCAACACCACTGGATAACAACAAATTGCTTTATTCAGCAATGATATCCATGTAACTGTGAACTCAACAATGTCAAAAGGCCAATGGCCAGTCCTTCCAGGAGTCCCAACAGGGTGACATGTGGAAACTTGACACCCATTGCTTGCCTGCACTGCTACGGCCAAGGGACATCTCCCCTTGGAGGGGCATACATAGGGGCAGGCCAGGCACCGCAGGGACAGGATCAGGGGACAGCAGAATGGGGCAGGGGTGTGGTGGTGGGTGCAGGAGTGTTGCTGGCAACTGCAGTGGAGGTGTCTGA
This sequence comes from Calotriton arnoldi, assembly GCA_963921515.1. NCBI lineage: Eukaryota > Metazoa > Chordata > Amphibia > Caudata > Salamandridae > Calotriton > Calotriton arnoldi. The sequence goes on along the minus strand of CAWUFW010018396.1, from coordinate 27,514 downwards.
CACAGTGGGTGGCGTCACCACTGCTGGGCCCAAGTCAGATGTGGTGGGTGCTGTCACTACTGCAGGGCTCAAGTCTGATGGGGTGGTTGCTGGCACCACTGCAGTGGGCAGGTCAGATGGTGTGGACGGGGTCTCCACTGCAGTGCCCAAGTCAGACGGGGTGGATGTGCTTCCTACTGCAGTGCCAATCTCAAGAGGAGTGAAATGGGGTTCTGATGAGGTGGGCAGGACAGAGGGGGGGACACGGACTCCACACCAGTGGTAGGAACAGGCTGAGCATGTGATGTGGGGGTAGAAGTGCATGTGGAAGGGGGAGGGCCTAAGCATTTTGGGGATGTGGTATCGGTGTGTGGGTGAACCTGGGGCAGGGAATGGCGGTGGGACCTGTGGAGTGGTGGCCTGGGGGCTGCAGGGCGGAGACTGTGAGGTGGAAGTGTGCGGTTTTGGTGGGGTCTTGCCCTTCCTGGTCCGGGGGGATTTGCGTGTGGGGGCCTCAGTGTTTGTGCGCCTGGGGGAGGGTGTCTGTGTGGCAGGGGAACTCCCCTCTGCGCGTGGTGACTTCCTCTTCCCCTTGTAAGTTGGATCAGATGGATCGGTGGGGAAGAGGCCAAGGTCACAGAGGAAGAGCTTCTGGGAAGGGGGGGTTTTAGGTGAAGCAAGGGAAGGGGTTTTGGAGGGAGAGGCATCTGAAGACTTCGGAGTGCTCGTGGATGGCTGTTTGTGTGTCTGTAACCCATCCCCTGTGTGTGTGCCATCAGTCCCCGGAGTGTGCGTGCTTGTGCGTCTGGATTTTGTCTTGCGTGGCTGTGTGCTGCTTGTGTCTGTTGTGGTGCGTGCCTGTGCCGGTGTGTGTGTGCCTTGGACAGGTAGGGTAGTGGGGATTGTGGATGGGGCAGAGGTAGGAGGGGTGAGGGACTGTTGGAGGAGGGACACTGTTGCCGTCTGTGAGGAGGCCATGGACTGAATGGTCCGCTGTACGGCAGACATGTTTGATGAAATGCCCTCCATGAAGGACACCAGTTGTGTCAACAGACTGGTGTGAGAATAGAGGAAAGTCAGCATCGCTGTCTGCCCTACATGGATCTGCTTAAGTAAGTCCACAGCCTCCACACTCAGGGCAGCAGGGGAGACAGACGCAGGGGGTGCGGTGCCTGGCACGAAGGAGTCATGCTCCCTTACATGGGAGCCTCCACGGACATCTGGGATGGGAGCAGATGGGAGGGTGGAGATGGTGGTGGTGGCGGGGACAGACTCACTAGGTGTTGTCTGGGGTCTGCTGACACCCGCCTCCACAAGGGAGTCATCACTCGAGCTGCTGTGTTCCTCAGCTGAGGTGGTTGTAGCTGAGGTCTCCTCAGTGTGGCTCCCCTCACCCTCCGTGCCACTGGGTCCCTCCGACTCCCCTGCAGTGGACCTAGTCTGGCTCTGCGGCTCCTCTTGGTCCATGGAGCTATCTCCTCCAGTAGCCGTAGATGTATCTGCAAACAAACAGGATAAACAGATCCACATCAGCCACCTGTATTGACCTGACACATCACAGTCAGTACAGCACATTACAGAGCACACCTTGGCATCATTTGCAAAATATTGGAAAAAGAGCTGACACAGATTTGAACAAGACACTTGTCAATCTGCCAGTCAACCATGCCCCTCATATCCTTCCCGTCCATGGACCCATTTGTCTGGTGCATGTAGTATGCCACTACTCATATGTGCACACATGCACCACATAGACAGTTGTCTGAACTGCAGGATTTGTGAGTGAAATGTGTCAGTACACACATATCCCATCTCCTGCCACTGACTCAGTACATGTGTCAGGCTAAGGGATGGCCAAAGTCATTGTCAGCAATATGGATATGTTTCCTTCACCAGACACCATGATGTGCTCATGTATTGATGGTCAATGCCACAATTGAGTGCATGCAGGACAACTGACATTAATGCAGGATACACATTTGCAAGTGGTATACCATGCTACAGGCCAGTCTGGCTAACCAGTCATTACTGGCTTCAGTCACAGGGGCAGTGCATCCAAAAACAAACAGTCTGCACTGTGTCACAATCATGTTTTTGTGGGGAATGTAAGCTCTGCAGCTCTCAAGTGCACATGCCCACCCACTGCTACCCACATCTTAAGGCATTTGATGATACAAATGCTACAGTTGAGTGACTGCAAGCACAAATCTGTAAACATGATCACATCACAGTCTGATGAGAATGAATTAAAGCTGCCTGCACTTTAATGTAGAATACACCATTAGGCACAGTCAAGTGATTACACACCTATGTTTCACCCCATTGTGCTGATCCAACAGCCACATCTCAGCTGGCTGCCCACCCCAAACTGTTTAACACCCCAGGAGGCTAAAAAGCTAGGCCACTCCACAATGACACAGAGGCAGACACCTGATTGCACATTTCACAATGCACAAAATGTAGGCTGGCACACAGGAGTAGGAGAACAGAGTGTACTTTCATGTCCGGAGTAGGCATACCTGTCCTGGTCCATGTGCAACATGGGATAACCCTGAACACTAGGCATGTGTCTATGCATGTGTGACACACATGATGCACATTCTTCTGAGGCCCCAACATTGTCTCACCTGCTGCATGGGTGTGTGGTAAATACCCCAGACACATATGGTGAGCCAGAGCAGCAATTAGTACACATATTAATGTCCCAAACAGAGTACATGTCAGCTTCCTGGCAATGTGCAGACACATGTCAATCAATTGCCTCACTCATGAAGCCCAAAACAATGCACTGGTTGCAGATGCTGTTTCAAACCTTATCCTTGGACAACAGCAGGGACACACAACCCAAGTGACACAAGTCACAGACTGAAAGGGCCACACCTGTGTATCAGATGAGGATGGGCCATCACCTAATTTAGGCACATGACTCTTGTTCAAGCAGACAGATGAACTGTGGGAGTGTAACCAGGCTGAAGGAGTGCAAATAGCATGTGAGACATAGTTCACAGAAAAAGCATGCACTTACCCCCTCCTTGCTGCTGTCTGGCCTTTAACTGCCCATCCAGGTCAGGGAAGACCACCGTCAGAATCCGGAGCATGTGGGGGGTCAGGGTCCGTCGTCCGCCCCTTCTGCGAGGAGGCGACAGCTTCAGCTGGACTCTTGCGATGCGACGGGTCCAGCCACGTAGGTCCTGCCACCTCTTCTGGCAGTTGCGGATGCGGCGCTTGTAGACCCCCACAGATCGAACTGCCCGGACGATGGTCATCCAGATCTCCTGTTTCTGATGGGCATCAACCTGTGAGGATGACAAAGTTAAAAGACCATTACTACACATGCAACATGTTTGTGCATCACACAGTTGGATATACATGTCGTTATCACAAGGGCATATGATGTACACAGGTAGTGCAACTATGGTAATGGACAGTTGTCCGGAATTAACAACATGGAAACATTGGCTGGGTCTTATGACCGTGTAAAGATTCACGTTTTCAGCACATTACCTGTTCCCTACAGGTACCTACACACTTTGGGGGTTACAAATACTCAGTGAGCATGCTAGCCACTGGTGTACACAATGCCATTAGTGCTAGACAGACAACATGCACAATGAGAAAGGACGTGAACTGCACACTCACCTGCTCCCCTGGTTTCCCATACAGCTTGCTGTACTCTGGAAGGAGGCTGTCCAGCAGGGCCTGGTTCTCCTCCTCTGTGAAGGCTGGGGCCCTCTCCACAGTACGTGCCATTCTTGAAGCCAGAGGATGCAGAGACAGCAGCAGTGGTAGCAGAGATGTCAATCTGGAGCATGTAGTGCAGGCAAGTGAGCTCTCAGGGGAACAGACAGCCTTATATCTGGGCTGCAGAGGCAGATTATGGACCATGCGTCCAAAGCGATAGGTCCGACACGTTTGCATCCTATGAATCTGGCCAATCCATCGCATTGCACGCCTCGTTCACGCCTTCCGCATCGTTTAAAAAGTTCAACTTCATGACACCAATGAGTTTGATACATTGTTGTAGGGAGCCAACGGATTTTTCAGCACACAAATCGTACAAGTATCAAATCCGCGTCAGTCTCCATGGCAGTCAATAGCCAATGCGTGCGCACGCCTTGGTCCCTAGGTGTCCGAGGCGTCTTTTGTAAACCCACCCGCGTATGTCACCATTACATTCAGGGTCCAAGGCGTGCGCACGCCTTGGTCCCTAGGTGTCCGAGGCGTCTTTTGTAAACCCACCCGCGTATGTCACCATTACATTCCTTTGTCCCTAGGTGTCCGACGCGTCTTTTGTAAACCCACCCGCGTATGTCACCATTACATTCAGGGTCCAAGGCGTGCGCACGACTTGGTCCCTATGTGTCCGACGCGTCTTTTGTAAACCCACCCGCGTATGTCATCATTACATTCAGGGTCCAAGGCGTGCGCACGCCTTGGTCCCTAGGTGTCCGACGCGTCTTTTGTAAACCCACCCACGTATGTCACCATTACATTCAGGGTCCAAGGCGTGCGCACGCCTTGGTCCCTAGGTGTCCGACGCGTCTTTTGTAAACCCACCCGCAGATGTCACCATTACATTCAGGGTCCAAGGCGTGCGCACGCCTTGGTCCCTAGGTGTCCGACGCGTCTTTTGTGAACCCATCCGCGTATGTCACCATTACATTCAGGGTCCAAGGCATGCGCACGCCTTGGTCCCTAGGTGTCCGACGCGTCTTTTGTAAACCCACCCGCGTATGTCACCATTACATTCAGGGTCCAAGGCGTGCGCACGCCTTGGTCCCTAGGTGTCCGACGCGTCTTTTGAGAACTCACCCGCGTCGAACAGCATTGTCTTACATGCAATCTGTCAGTCCGGCTCGGCCAGGAGTTGGCTCATGCGTCCATGCAATGCTCACTCATCATGTCAGACAGTATATGTAAGATTCATGTCATGCTGTATGCCCTGTGTGGATGGAGTGAAGCACATGTCAAATGAGACACATACATATACAAGACTACTCCCATGATGTTCCTAGCTTACAGTGCAAAAATTGCATTGTTTGTGAGGAACAGGACAAGTGTGAGTGACCACTTAACAGATCATCCTCCTGTGATACACATCAACAATTTTTTGTGTATGTGATGGGACATGTAGGTCTGACATCACATCATGACAATGTCCACACCATGACAGTGGTGTGCATGGTGACAAGCTGTCTGTATCTAGTGTTGTTGCTAGGTTGCAATACATGATCCATGTCTGTGTACCTTTAGAACATGTGCTAGTTGACCTTGACATCTATCTTTGATACTTAATTAGGTGTGTGTCGTGTATGTTACGTTTGATCACATGGAGAGTGACAGACAACAGTGAATAGTCACAGTACAACACTGTGTCACTTGAATATCCATGACAAAATTGAGTGTATGTTCAGGATCACATAGCTGTCAGTTGCGTATTAGCTCAACCTCACACCTCTGACTTCACTGTGTCTTAATTGAAAGTGTAATGCAATATGTTGAATCCAGATTATGTGATTTCTATGAGTACTAGTAATATGTGTGCATACTTTGTCATATGTTACGCAGGGGACCAAATGTCCACAGACCCTTCCCTGACCTTGCGACCATGGTGGAACGTGAGTGCATGAGAAAATACAGGTTCACGAGGCAATTAATTTCTGAATTGACAGACCAGTTGTCACCACACTTGCAACCTGGACGCACATATCCCTTTGCCCTGACCCCCAAGGTGAAGGTGATGGCGGCACTACATTATTTTGCGACAGGATCTTCCAGTTTACTGTGGCTGATGCTGGTGGGATGTCGCAGACGATGTTCAGTCGAGTGCTCCGGGATGTGTGTGAGGCCATGTTGAGGTTCCTCAACCTGTACATACAGTTTCCTACACCGCCACAGTTCCGTGCCATTAAAGATGACTTTTATGCCCTGGGACACATGCCACATGTGATTGGATCGATTGATGGGACACATGTGGGTTTGGTCGCACCACGAGCCCATGAACAGGTTTACAGAAATCGTAAACACTTCCATTCGATCAATGCCCTTGTGGTATGTCTGGCGGACCAGATCATCTCCCATGTATGTGTGCGTTTCCTGGGATCTGCCCACGATGCATACATAATGAGGATGAGTCGGATACCCCAGCTGATGTCCCAGCTCAGGAATGAACGTGCCTGGCTTGTTGGTGAGTCATGGTGTCAGTATCAGTTGTGTGTTCATTGTCTGTCATGTTGTGCCCTGTTGTTGCTCAACTGATCCTTCATATTTGATAATTTTAGGAGACTCTGGATACCCAAACATGCCCTGGTTGCTGACACCACTCAGGAACCCGGTCACACCTGCTGATGTCCGTTACAACGGGGCACATGGGCGGACCAGGCATGTGATTGAGCGCACATTTGGGCTGCTGAAGACCAGATTCCGCTGCCTTGACCGGACAGGAGGTGCCCTTCAATATTCCCCAGAGAAGGTGTGCAAAATCATTATGGTGTGCTGCATGCTTCACAACAAGGCTGTGAGGAATAAGCTACCGCTCATTCAGGATGACAGGGACCAATGTCCTCCCTCATGGGAGGATCCAGGCCTGGGGAATGTTGCCAGTGAGGATGAGGAGGAAGAGGAGGTGGATGTCAGGAGACAGCTCATTGACAACTCCTTTACTTGAGTGTAAGTATGCATATATGTCTGATGATGCCTTTCCTAAGCATGATGTGTGTATGTAGGACAATATGTTGTGACGTGTGTGGGTCTGCTAATTTACAGGGTCATTGCCGTTGTACAGTGTATGTTGAGTTATGATGGTCTCCACTACATTGTTGAAATCACTCCTAGCAATTGGTCAGAATTTACAATGGACAATAGTGAGTCAATAATTGGATATATCATCATGGCAAGTTGTATTTAAGACTGTGCTATGTCTCTCCTTCACAGGCTCCTTTGGCTGTTGTGTGGGTACACACAACGCTGTTCCATAATGGATCTTCAATTTGGACCAGTACTCTCTGACAGCCAATCTATTTGGTCAGATTTGTCATTTCTTTGGTTTATTTGGATACTTGGAACTGTAATCAGTTTGCTTTTGTGTTGAGCAGAGCTTCTGCCTGTGTAATAAACCTGTTACACACATTGATGTTTGCCTTCTCCGTAGCAAAAATATGCTACAACCGTTCATATCATGTTTTTCTGCCATGGTGTTCATTTCATTAGACAATGGTCTTTGTTTGTGCGGTTCAATGGTTTTAATTTGACAACAGTGTGTGCAATGTTTAATGTTGCATTTCTATGTGTGTTGTGCTGACCTTGCATGGCTATCTCTGGTATGTCATGTGACATTTCTTCGTGAGGCGGTAGATGAATTGTGAGTTGTTCCCTAGGATCATGCTGTATTAGGCAAAAGTTACCGGAGCCAAACTGACATAATAGCTTTGTGTGTGACATTTTAGCACACATTCTTTCTGTGATTGTTGTGCAAGATGCCTTTGAGTCCACATGACATCATTTTGGTACTGTTGAAGCACTGCGCCACAAGGTTGAAAAACAGGACTCTTTGTAATGGTAGATCTAGTCAGCACGGATAGTTTCGCCATGAAATGCTACACTTTGTTACACATAAGTGGAATACTTGCATTACATTGACGCACATGCCAATAATCTACACAGATGGAAGATCTACATATACGCACCAGTGCTTTGCTGTGCATATGCTGTGACCAGTACTCCTACTGTCTGAGGTGAGCGGTTGACCCGTATTGCCACAGAGTTCTTCAATGGTTTGTAGAATATGTCACCATCACAGGGAGGGTGGTGCTTTCCACACTGAGGTTGTAAACACATTTCACCTGTAGTATTATGTTTGATTATGGGAATGTATATTGTTTGACAATCATGTTTACTGCTGCTGGGGCTAGCTCGTATGCTGCATTGTAGGACAACAGTCAGAGATTGTTTTTTCTCAAACGTGAATTATAGAACATTACACACACTCTGATTAATGATTTGGTGGACAAGCATGGGTGAGTGAGCGTGAATGTGTGCATTGCTACCTTGCTTCGGAGATGTTGTTAGTGCTGGCTACTGGGTGGTAGAATCATTGGGTGTCTTCTGTATATTTTGTAGAGATGATGAGACACCAGAGGTAGTGTGTGATTGCATTGTGTGTTCTGATGTGCAACTGATGTCCAACCATCCTTCAACAACGGCCTATTTTGCCGTGCATACTTCTGTATGAGAAGAATCACTACCACAGAACTCATGCACCTCATTGTGAGACAGTGCCAGGTGATACAGATCATGAGCTAATAAGTGGGTACAGTGTATAATTCACAGATAACACAGGGATTGTGTGAATATGAATTTATTAATGTGCATGTGAAAAAATCTAACAGGTAAAGGTGATTGCATTCCTAAATTTATTATCCACAGTTCATAGAGGAGTTGGAAGTGTTGTCAGATGAAAATCCTTCTGAGCTAAATCCACAGTCCATTTGGCATTTAGTCCAACTTACATGCTCCATCCCATGTGGGAGAGTCCAGGAACTGTCAACAAAGTGAATGATTTGCACACAATGGAGGATATCCAGAGCATTTCTTTGGTTCCTGGGGGGGATGCATGTCCATCAGTCTCTCACTTGCCATCCTTCCTTGGACGGCCCCTCCTCTTCTTTGTTGGGGGTGGACCCTCAGTATCAGGCTGCTGCGGCGGAGGGGACTCTACGCAAGACTCCTCATCCCTCCCTGTGGCAGTTGCCGATGTTGAGGCAACAGGTGTGGAGTACACACGGGGAGGTGGGGTAATGTTGGTGGTTATCTGGCATAGGCATGTAAGTATGTCCCTATGCACCGCAGTGAGATTGTCTATTTTCGACCAGTTGGACTCCATACGGTCCATGTGTTGGTCCATACGGTCCATGTGTTGGTCCACACGGTCCATATGGTTGTCCATCCGGTCGAAATGTGCAGCCTGCTGATGTTTTATGTCCCTGAGGATCCCGACAACCTGGCCAAAGTCTCCGGTGCATTCGCGATATACATCGAAAATGCGTTGTAACTCGGGGTCAGCTTGTTCTCCGACACCAGCTGTGGGACGTGTCCTCCCACCACGCACTCTCACACCACTCCTTTCCCTACCCACACGGACATCGCCTGGCGTAGCACGCACTGACAGCTCCTGTCCTCCTTCATTGTTGACAGGGCTGGTATTTCCTGTCAAATCCAGATTGGGCTGTCTTGCAGTGCTCCCAGGGTTTTGTTGTCTGGGTGTGTCCGTGGGGATCCGGGGCGTCTGGATGTTAATGGATATTGCAGGAGTGGTCGCTGGGGCTGCTGATCGTACTGGTGCCGCATGCTGACCCACACCGGAGGTGCCAGGTTGGTTCCCATCCCCCGAGGAGGTGTGAGAGTCATCCACACTGGAGGTCTCAGTGTCCGACGTTGTGCTGGAGCTGCTGGTTGACTCAGAATCTTCTCCAGATTATGCCCTCTGTTCTGGAGTGCCTGTGGGTAGTAGAGAGACACAATGTTAGTTGTGTATTTTCAGATGTTATGTTGTCATGCACAGCCAAATGTGAAGATGTTGTGGATAATGTTGCGTTTCCTTCTTATTTCTACTCATCAATCGTCACAGACACAGAGATATTTTGTAATCGGACATTGTTATTTTGGAGACATGTGCTTTACTGAGCATGTCCAGCTCTGTGCATCAATGTGCATGTATTGTTATCCTTGACTGTTCGTATTAATTATTTGGCAAGTGTCACACTGTGCATGAGCCAGGTGTGTTGTTATTTCACACATCAGTCTTTTCACTATGACATACATACTGTAACTAATCTTATGTTTGGCAGGAATTGTGCATCTGTGCTTGCCTTTGTGGAGTTTCTCACAGTTACATTGCTGGGGTGACATGCAAACTCACTCTCCTGAATATATGTCATCATTAGATTATTTTGCTTGGATGTATGTGTTGATGTGAACAATCAATGACATCACATGTGTAACCTCGTATGCAATAGCAACGCGTTTCTTCTGACAAATGCATTGTTACATGGCAGTCCTTGAAACACAGCTCATTACATTGGCATGCAGTAGGGGAGTAACTGACATGAGTAGTTGTATTATGCGATAATAGTATGATCTGACATTTCCTAATGTTGCCCACACTGGACTTGTAATGGTGAATAGTATAAGTTTGTACTCCTGCGCAGAGCCTACAGCAAGTTTGTGTGATGTTTCGCATTGTGCTGTTCTGCTATGTCCCAACATGGTTGTTGTTATGCGTGTGTAGTTTTTGCATTGTTTGTGAACGTATGCAATGTGAGTAGTCAAATTTATGTTGATATTTTTCATCACTTTGCACACGTGTATATCTTGATGTAGTGCATTTTGTTGCTGCATACTTTTGCACATGATCACTTCATGTACATTCTACTTGTTCTCCATGGACAGAGATCTTTCCCAGGGATGGTCTTTTGCCTTTTCATGGTCAGAGCTGTGAGGTACAGTGTGTTTAGTGCTTGAGTTAGGCTGTGTTAACTTCTACCCCACTTTCCAATGGCAAATAGACCAGCTTACTCATCATTGTCAGAGGAGTAATGACAGTGAGGGTGGTAGTTTTCAAGGATGCTGAGACCGCTGACTGATGTTGAATTACAATGCTACACACAACAATGCCTTGTGCACATGACACAACACAAGAGTGTCAGCCATCTTGCATTACACCTCACATCTACTGTCCGTGGGCATTGTCCCTGATGTGTGTTTATCTGTGTGTGTTTTGTGTTATGTGGTGTGACAGCTAATTAGAGTGTGTCCTGTCCTCCACACACATTTGTAGCATGCACATTGAGGGCACATGTGACTGATCTATACCTGTCAGTGTGTGTAATGTGCAGTTAAGGTTATGGTCTGTAGTTGTGTGAGTAGGCCAAGAACTGGCAGTAGATATTTCTACATTTCGTACAGGATGGCCCTGTGTAGCCATCTTGACAGGGCATTTGCATTCACTCTCAGGGACAGCTTTGTGACAGGTGTGTTCTTGTGGGACTGGGGGGGGACTAGTGTGTGCTGGTGGCAGTAGTCATTGCTTCCACTCCTCCTCCCACCCAGGACAAATGGGCCAGCATGTTCCAGGGTTCCATTACAGTGTGTACAAAGTTACATTCAAGATGTGTTGCTGTGGTGTCTGTGGCTGTGTATTTGGGGTGAATTTAGACTATTTGTACATGTACTCACCAGGTTCTGGGATTCCAGCTAGTCCAGTTATGGCCTCCTGTGGGAGGAGGTCCCGCACCTTCACCTCCCAGGTGGTGAAATGCACCGGTTTATGATGTCCACCGCCAGTCTTGGTGCTCAGGGCATGTTCTCTGGCAATGAGCCTCTTTACCCTCCTGCGAACGTCATAATACCGGTTCAGGATATCCTCCTTTGTGCGCAAGGTAGGTGAATGGGCATTCACCTTGTTGACAATCCTCTCCCACATCTTGGTTCTCTGGGACTGGGAGGTCTGTTGGGCCAAGCTGCCAAATAACTGTGGCTCAACTCGGATGATTTCATCTATCATCACTTCCAACTCAGCAGCTAAGAACTGTGGATTCTTCTTTGGGGGCATGGTGATGGGTGTTGGTGGAGATGTGTGTGTGTGTGAAGGTGAGGATGAGTGTGTGTGAGTGGAGGTGTGTTTCTTTGGGGCTAGTTGTGTGGAGGTTGTTTGGTGGATGAGATGTGTGTGTTTGTGGTATCTAGATGAGTTGTCTGTCTAGTGGTGTGGTGTGCTTGCATGTCTGTCGAAGTAGCAAATGGTGTTGGGAAGTTTTGCCTCCCTTTATATAGGTTGTGTTGTGGGTGTGTCTTGTTAATTGGAAATGTGTTTTTTTGGAGATGACAATGCGTTTTTTGGTAGTCTTCTTTCTGTTTCTATTGTTTTATTTTTTTCTCATTTTGTAAGTCGTTTTGACAGCACTTGATGCTTGTTCTTGTGTAAATTGTTTTGGACGAGTCTGTTCCATTCATTCTGGGCTATGTGGCATCGTTCGCGTCCGAGTCTGTCGTGTCGTGTTGATGCTTGGCTATGTGGCATCGTTCGCGTCCGAGTCTGTCGGGTCGTGTTGATGCTTGGCTATGTGGCATCGTTCGCGTCCGAGTCTGTCGGGTCATGTTGATGCTTGGCTATGTGGCATCGTTCGCATCCGAGTCTGTCATGTGGTGTTGATGCTTGGCTACATGGAGTCGTTCGCGTACGTGTCTGTAGGTTGACGCTTGGCTATCTCGAATCTTGCGCGTACGAGTCTATTGCATCAGGCTCCTTTCCTGCTGACTCGGACGTATAATACAATTTCCGGCCGAGTCGGTCGTAAATTTCGGACTTCGCATCGTACTCAGCTATTTGTAAGGCGTGTGTACGGTTCGGTCGGAAAAAATGACGGGTCCGTGTCAGGTAGTACGTTTTCCGGCCGAAATCGGAATCGACACCTAAGCGTTGAGTATGCAACAGACAGTACCTTTGCATATCAAGTTAAAAAATTAATTGCACTGGCCTATGTTCCAGTAACTGAGGTAGCAGAGCACTACAATATCCTAATTGAAAGTCCCTACTACAAAAGACATGAAGAAAAACTAAGCCCGCTATTGGATTACTTTGAGGATACCTGGGTGGGAAGACTCCACAGATCAGGCCACAGAAGACTCCCCAAATTCCACATTCCATGGTGGAATGTCTACTTAAGCACCTTAAATAAACAAGCTAAAACAAACAATGCTGTTGAAGGATGGCATAATGCCTTCCAGTCAACAACAGGAAGAGGGATACCTACCCGACATAAATTACTCCAAGCCCTACAAAAAGAACAAAGGGGCCCATTACGATACCCGGCGTAAAAGAATCCGCCAGGCATGGAAGCGGCAAAAATCCGCCCGCACACACCGTCTGAACACCGACCACGCCATTACGATTACACAAACCGAAAACCGCCATCGGCGGAAAAATCACACAAAATACCGCCCGCCATCGTCCAAGTCGGAGTCAAACCGCCCGCCACGGACGGAAACACGCACGACAACACAAAACCGCCCGCCCTCACGGCCGACACACCGCACGTGAGATTACGATCGCACCGCCATGAGCGCGGGAAAACTACAAATATACCGCCCGCCTGCGCAAACAACGCCGATGAGAATCGACACGGCAGAAGCCATGGCGCCCACGTCCCTGCACAGAAACCATCCGCTGACAAAAACAATCGCACACAACATGGCCAACAAGTCCACACAGCAAGGCACGCACAAATACACAAGCACAGTACACATCCCGAAAACACCCCCTGGACAAACAAAAACTACAAAGGCCAGAACCCCAGACACAACACACCTGAAAACAACAGACCATGAGGACACACCCACATAGGTAAGTACAAAAGCAGCACTCCCACAGACCACAACCCCTTGCAACATTGCAAACTAGAGAGGAGAGGAGAGGACACAGTGACACAGCAAGGACAGCAGCACACCACAGAAACGCACACATCACAACCACCACCACCACCACCACCAAACACCGGCACCACAAACCCCCTGCACATTACACAACACACACCGCACCAGCACCACAAACACCATGGCACCACAAAGAATGCCCAAGTTCACGCCCATTGAGCTGACGGTCATGGTCGACGAGATCATCAAGGTGCACCCACAAATCTATGGGAACCTGGTCCAGCACACACCACTAGCCACCAGAAACAGAATGTGGAACCGGATCGTAGACCAGGTCAATGCAGTCGGGACCCTGCCCAGGAACAGAGTCGAAATAAACAAACGGTGGAATGACGTCAAGAGCCTGGTCAAGAAGAAGGAGACCAAGAACAGAGAGCTGGCAGCCGTCACTGGCGGAGGGAATCCCGCGCTCTTCAAGACCTTCAAAGCGTGGGAGGAGAAGGTGCGAGTCATCATACATCCCGAGAGCCTCGCCGGATTAGCAGGGGGAGTGGAGGCTGGTAAGTACAAACTAATGTATACCAGCACACCGCTATGTACTCACATGCACTACCACCATGCCACAGCTCCCAGGGACAAACACCCCCATATCCAGCACACAATACACAACACATCACACACACATGCAACAGACACCACCACACACAGCCCAAACAGAACTGTAAGATGCGTGGGGACATGTGTACACTCAGCCAGCCACGTAACCACCAACAGGTCCCCAAATATGCCAGAAGCGCCACAACGAGCACCCACCACACCCATGTGTCCGCCACAGCTGCACTAACCGACAAGTAACAGGTAAGTGGCAGGAACACAAAGTGCAGTGGGTGGGAGGGTGGACAGCCCAAGTACAACACACACCAGGCCCCTAGTCCCACAGCACAGCAAGGAGGAGCATCCCCCACACCCCACAGCCACGTGTCAGTCACCGCAGTGCACAACGACAGCCGAAAGGTAGACATCACGGTCCACAGCAATCGGTGTCAGTGGGTGTCCAGCCACCACCACGACCCACAACACCCCCCACCCCCACAGACCTGCAACATGGAGCACCCCCGCTTAGAACCATGTGGCATCCAGTACAGTGCACGCCCGAACAACCTGCAGGTGGGAAACTGGACAGGGCTGGATTACTGGAGGCATGAGGACCGTAACACGACCAACACATGGGACATGTCACGTAGCAGACGAACACGCAGCACCGCCCACCGTCACGAACAAGTGAACAATGTGCACACGGACATGAACCACAGACTCACACCTCACATGACCCATCACAGACACAGCAACACCCAAGGAGCCACGTCTGCATGCACAAGCCACACTGAATATAGTACCACACGGCAGCCACTGTGCAACTCATCACACACAACCGAAACACCATTGAAGTCCTGTCCATGTAGCCCCTACTGCCTGTCAACCACACACCCCACAACTACGCCTATGTAAGACAAACAACACTAGACGCAACAGAGCGGAACAACATAAATGCACACGAACACCACTGAACCCATCAAACACACAGACACACCATGCACATACAACATACCATCCATCCCATCCGTCAGCCCCAGTCTCATGAAAGGCATGTCATCCGCACAGCTGCCACACATACAGCAGTCACGCTAAGATACATGCCCATGACCAACCATGTGCCAGAAGTCAATGAAGCGCACGACACACTGTGAGCAACAACACACAACATGGGCCACACCCCCCACGAGCACTGCAGTGATGCACATGGCACAGGGCAGCACGCACACCAAGGAGATGGGACAACTGCAATACGTTGGCTGGCACACAACCATCACTCACTCATAACGATGCGTCCAATGCCATGTCCAGTAATCACAACAGACAGCAAATATGCAGGCCATGTCAGGCATGCACACACCTCAGACCATGCACTGTCATGCTGCCACAACACATGTCACGTTCGGCACCCATGGCTCACAGCATGTACCCCAAAAGCATATTCCCTCCCAAATGCGAATCTGGGGCATGGCCCCCATGTTGCCATATGCGTTCCTAAGCGTTCCATTTGAACCCCAAAAGCATATTCCCTCCCAAATGCGAATCTGGGGCATGGCCCCCATGTTGCCATATGCGTTCCTAAGCGTTCCATTTGAACCCCAAAAGCATATTCCCTCCCAAATGCGAATCTGGGGCATGGCCCCCATGTTGCCATATGCGTTCCTAAGCGTCCCATTTGAACACCAAAAGCAAAGTACAAACCAGACCCAGGATGGGCCAGGAGCCCGCATACACCAGAGTCACAATAAGTAGGGGCACAGCAACACACCCATCGGCATGGCCAATCCGTCCCATGCCACATGTGCACAGCACACAGTCCCATTGCCAAGCACACACAACTACAAATGGTACAGCCACACACACGCCTCCGGGAAACCCATGTACGAGATTGCACGAACTGTGAATGTCAGACGACAAATACATACTTCGCCAGGTGCAACACAATAACAAATCTCATTCTCTCCACAGGTGACGAACTGCTGGATGCTGGGGATGGAGACAGCAGCCAGCACAGCCAGCCTACAAGCCCCCAACGAGGACACACGGATGTGGAGGATCTGTCCACCTCTTCGGACACGGACCACCAAGCAGGCCCATCTGGTGTGGCAGGGCCCAGCCGCTCCCCAGGACCCCTCCTACCCACCAACCCATCATCCAGGGCTGCTGAACATTCCCAGCCCCCTGCTGCCACTGTCGTTGCGGCCACACCCACGGTCATTGCGGCCACACCCACGGTCATTGCGGCCACACCCACGGTCATTGCGGCCACTACCACTGCCGCAACCGCCACCATCGCCGCACCGACCACCACCGCCGCCACCACCACCACGTCTTCGCTGGCACCAGCCCCAGCGCAGGTGGTGGCCCGGCCGACTGGATCCACCCTGGGAGCCACAGCGAGGACCGTGGTGAGCAATGTGGCTAGTGGGCAGGCCGGTGGCAGCAGGACTGGTAGGAGGAGCAGGGTCAGGGAAACGCCAGCCTCCCCTGGGAGCCATGCCCTGCCTCAAATGGCCAGAGTCCTTGGGGCCTATGAAGAGGCCCAAGGACAATGGGCCAGGTCAGCTACAGACACGCGTGAGGTGCTGGGGGTGCTGAGGTCCATGGACGCCCGTATGGGCCAACTCGTGGACCTCATGGGCCAGCTGGTGGTGGCGGTGAGGTCACAGCCAGGGACAGCAGCTCCCCTCCGCCACCACCTGCCGGGGCGCAGGGTCGAGCAGCAGTGTCCAGTTCCCCTGCGTCCACAGCCAGTGAGCACACCTCAACCACCAGCATGTCGCAAGCAGGCACCCCCTCGCAAACGTGGAAGGGGCCGTCCGAAGTGGAAACAGATCTCCCGGGAGGACTTCGCACGCTCCAGACGCAAGTGAGGCAGCCAGCCAGCCTTCCTTGACCACCCACTGCATTGACTTGGACTACGATCCCACTCCACACAGCCATCTGGATGGCATGTGTGTGTTGGACTATGGACATAGAACCAGTGGGTACACCCTGAGCATCACGCAGCCATGACCGACAGCTCATTGTCACTGCACGCACCACTTTTGTCATCACCTTACACACAATCACATGTCACAGTTTGAAATAAATTCACCTCTTACACAAACTGCTGTTTGTGCCCTGTGTTTTATTTGTACGGAATACAACGGCCACCTTGGGCGGAAAGGCACCTGATGCGTGGCATGGCAATGGAACCGGAGGGCCTGTAGGGACCTAGGGGTGGGAGACAGAACAGGAGCACATTCAATGAGTGTGTCACACACCCATCACACAGTACATGTCAACAACTACAAGCAATGTACACACATCGCACAGAGCAATAGGGCACAATGCCACAGCCACCAACAGTGGCATACAACCCTGGCCATGGAGCGTTGACACACAGCACGCAGTGAACAAACGGCCACCCTGACACAGCACACACACACCTGCACAGATACAGCCACATCAGCCGTCGTACATGGACACTCACCGTCAAGTGAAGTAGTGGGCGATGAGCTGCTGCCGCACATTACCAGCTTCCTCCTCTCCGCTGTCCTCCTCACTCGAGCTGTCCTGGTCTGCGGGCTGGGGCCCTGGTTGATCTCCGTCATCCACGATGAGGGGGATCTGCTTCCGAATGGCCAGATTGTGCAGCATGCAGCACGCCACCACTATCTGGCACACCTTCTGTGGGGAGTACGCCAGCGCACTCCTCGGTGCGGTCCAGGCGCCTGAACCTAGACTTGAGGAGGCCAAAGGTATGCTCGACCACACGTCTGGTCCTCCCATGTGCCTCATTGTAGCGATCGTCTGCTGGGGTGCGAGGATTCCTCAATGGACTGAGCAGCCATGCCCCATTCGGGTACGCAGAGTCACCTGGGTGTGAGGGACACAGAGAACCGTTGCTATTCCAACTGGACAGGGGACAGCATCGCACAACCAGCACGCTACACCACTCCACATACTCACCGACAATACAGCCACGATCCTGTTGCAGATTGGACATCAGTCGTGGCAAGATGCTGTTGCGCATTATGTGTGCGTCATGGGCCGAGCCTGGGAACTTTGCACACACGTGGGTGATCACCATGTCCGCAAGGCACACCACTTGCACATTCAGGGAGTGCGTGTGCTTCCTGTTGCGGTACAGGTGCTCAGTGGCCTGTGGTGGAACAAGGCCAACATGTGTGCAGTCAATGGCTCCAACGACGTGTGGGATTCTGCCAAGGGCATAGAATGCACCCTTCACTGCCGCCAATTCACGAGTCCTGGGGAAGCGGATGTACCTGTTTCGGTACAGCATCATGGCTGCCAGTACATCCCTCAGCACCTTGCTGAACATGGGCTGGGACATCCCTCCTCCACTGCCCACTGTGTGCTGGAATGACCCAGTGGCGAAGAAATGCATGGCGGCCATCACCTTAGCCGTGGGGGTGACAGCTGTCGGATACACCCTGCGGGGACGGAGATGGGGTTCCAACATGGCACACAGTCGATGCAGGGTTGGCCTGTCCAGCCGAAACTTCCTAATGACCTCTGTATCGTCCATGTCCGCCAGCAATTGGTATGGGCGGTCAATGTTCGGTCTCCGCCTAGGGAAATTGGCAGTGGACACATGTCAAAGCAACACAACACATAGCAATTTCGCATACACATCACTGACATGACTGAGCAAGCACATGAGCCACAGCCCAGCTGTCAAGCTGGGACGGCACGGCCACAATACACTTACACAGGTCTCCCAACAATGGCAATGGCTAGTGATACAAACCACTGCCATGTGCATGCACATGGGGCTCTAGGCCCCAATGACTTGCGGGGCGTGCTGATGGGGACTGACTGCATATTCGTCAAGCGGCAACGCCACGGCAACATGAATGTCTGCTGAGCATGGAACTGCTTCCGAGGCTGGATGAGTATGGCACACGACGACGACGATGTGGGCACAGGCTGAGCGGCCAAAACAAGTGGGACCTGTGGCACGAGGGGATATGAGACAGTAGTAGGTGTCAGCACTGCACCCTATGTACAGCACTGTACGGATCACACCTCCCGAAACATTGACAGGTGTCCACATTGACAGCCCCATGCCAAGACGGCTGTGTGCTTGCAGTCACACGTCACAGGTGAGAGGTTACATTGCACGTGCCAGGTGGCAGACGTACATAGTGGGAGCTGGCATGTGTGTGCATGTGTCTCCTGTTCAGGATCCACCAGATGGGCGCTGACTCTGTACTGACCATTGGACACAGCATGTTCCGTGGAAGGCTTGTGTGTGTGGGATGGTGGCACTGGATGTGCCTCCATTGGGTGGGGGGCCATGCACAGGGCGGGTACGTCGATGATTGCGCATTGTTGGTCACGGTGGGTGCACCCACTAAGATGTGTTGCCCTGTGTTCAATTCCTATGTCCGCATGATGATGGACTGTAGATGTGGGCAGACTACACATTGGTCGATGTGCTGTCTATATGCATGTGCCTTCACACCAGGCACAGCTGCCCCTGCACATGTGACCCCTGCTGGACTCGCTGCTGGGTCTGTGGAGCTGATGCACCTTCTGTGCGTGGGGCGGACAGCTCTCCTCACTTCCCTCATTGCGCATGTCATGACTTTGCCGCAGGTGACATGGATCATGGAGGGCCCACATGTACGCGTGGGTAGGCTACACATGATTGTTCACTGGTCGCCACCCCCAGTCAGTGTTTCGAATGGGAAGGTTGTCGTGCTGGTGGTATGTTCGATGTGGCGGATGGGCGGGCCTAGGTGCGGGCTTACATTCCGGACATGGGGGGTAGTTGGATTGGCGACTAGTTGCAGTACACACGGGACACGTCTCTTCCTTTCCACATCTGGGTCATCCCTTGTACTCACTGACAGTGATACAGTCATCTTCACCCCAGCCCTCATGTCCTCCCCTCGCTCCCCCAATATGCATGTGCACCTGCGAGGCTAGCGCTTGCACAGGCAGCCCCAAGCTCGCACCAGAGAGGGCAAGGAGTGTATGTGTGGGTCCAGTTGCACGAGTGGGCTGTCTCAGGGTATGATGTGTTGCGGGACGCCGTCCACCTGCGTGGTGCCCCAAATGGAGACCCGGCCTGCATGGACTATGCATCACAGTCTTCGCCTTCCGGATCCGCCACCTGCGACACCCAGTGGCTGTGGCTGCCCTTGCGGCCAGGCCGCGTCCGTCTGTGACTGATGGCCCACACATTCACTCTTTGGCCTCTCTGGGGAGGGCTCGGGGTGGTGGCGCACGCGCTTGCACTTAGTCGCAATGGCATGTGGCGTGGTTGGTATAATGGGCAATGGATGGGATGGTGCGAGCCACCTCCCGTGACGTCAGTGCTGCTCGTGCTGTGGTGCGTCCCCCTACACTTCCATTTGACTTGTGCCATGCTAGACGTTGAGGTTCTATTGCCTGCGTGATATGACCAGGAGGAGCGCGAGGAGACCTCTCACACACCATGCTCCACTGCCATCCCGTGCCCTGTATCGCCTGTGCGGATTGACTATGTTGGGGTTACACCTGGTCGACTGGGGCTGTGTGTGCCTTGTCAAGGGGCATGGCGGGCGCACAACAGGATCCAGCTTGTCCACAGAGGGTGGGCTGAGGTGCGCCTGGTACCGCTTTGTACGTGTGCCCGGCTGCTGTGCACACACGTGTTCACTCCCTCCCCGACAGGTGTCCTCTCACAATGCCCAGGGAAGCGGTGGTGTACTGTTCATGACCCCTCCCGACACGGCGTGCTCCAACTTGGCATGTGCGCATCTACCCGTCACACCCACCCACCTGAGCACTGCGTCCATACGACTTCACACGACACATGTGTGTCTTCCACAGTTGTGCTACTCATTTGCGTTGACATCCAATACCAGTGGACTACATGGTCATGTCACGACTGCCGTGTACTTCACATACTCTCATCCTCTCTCATTCGTACTTGTGAAATGAGTCAGCGGAGACAGTTTTGGTTTCAAACATTATATTGAGTCTTCTGTCCTCTGTGATGCAGTATAGTGGACACTACTGGCAGCGGAATACATGTTGAGGATATACTGAGCATGATTGCAAATGGGATAGGGTGTGGGGTTACATGTGATTGGCTGTTGCATGTGGGATGTGGGCTTCAGAGTTACATCTGCTTGGCCAAGGCTGTGCTAATGTACATTTACGTATAGCTGCGGAGCTGCGGACTTTGACACAGACGGTATACATGTAGCCTACCAGACCGCTTGGCATCATGGGCACAGTCCATCTCAGTTCCATGTGACAGGTTTGCTGCGGTTGTTCCTCATGCACGCGTGCATGTGTGATGACATCAGGGCATGTGCTTGCGTGCATGCAGCGGCGTGCCACTTGTTGCACTGTGGTGGTTACTGGACATGTCACAGTCACTGGGGTCGTGTTGTTGTTGTATGCACTTGTCGTCCATGCAAAGGTCCTGGTATGGGATTCCCGGGGCGGGGGTGGGAGGGGTGCAGCACCCACAGACTCCAGGCGACCTATTCATGTCCACTGAGCGGTGTGTGTGTCCATGGGCGCTGGATCCATGTCGTGTCCTGGTTGTTCGTGCAGTTCCGTCCATGTGGGTGCGATACACAGACCCCATGCCACTGCCTCCCACGATGCATGCGGTGTTCCTGGATGTGATGGGGAACAGTGTGCATGTCCCGGTCATATCCGATGTCATGGCGATGTCGTTGATGGTGTGGTTACAGTTGCCGGTCGTTTGGTATGGCTGTTGTGGTGGTGACTGGCCAGTCCGTGCGGAAGCTAAGCATGGGTGCGGGGTTGGACATCATAGGTCAATCGGGGAACCTGCGTTGTGGTCCGACGAATTTACAGGTTGTCAGGTATGCGATGCCGTCCAGCAGGGCTTCCATGTCATTGGTGGTGTACATGTTTGCCAGCCAATGTAGCGGATGGTGGCTGTCAAGGTGTTGTTCGTAAGTTGTCCCTTGGAGGACCATGATGGGGCATGCTGGGTGACATTCGATGTAGCTGTTCTCGATGATCCGTCGTGTGGAGGCACAGTGGTCCCATTTCAGTGCGGGTGCGATGTTGGCCACATACGCCATGCCCCCATAGGCAGAGCAGGCCCTGTCGTGTGCGTCCAGAGGGAGGAGTAGTGGTAGCAGGTCCGCCTTTAGACATGCCGGGTTGGAGAGGCATATCTCCACGGGATGCTGGTAGGGACACCTCTGACAGTAGAAGACGGGCATGACGCAGCTGAACAATGTGATGCGGTAAGTCAGTCGGTAACTTACGTTCAGCAGGGACAGGAGATCGCATCCCAATATATGTAACAGGTTGGTTTTGTACAGCTTGAGCTGTCCGGCGTAGTTGGGTAGGTGTGTTGCGGTTGCCATTTCGCAGCGGTGCGTTGTGGTGGCGTGCTCCGGCTGTGTGTGCAGTCTGCAATGTGCACGCTCCGAGGTTGCTGTGAGCTCTGTGTAGTCGTAGGGAGACAGGACTTGTGTTCTGTTGGCTTGTTTGGAGGACACGGGCCCTCATCCCACATGCTTCTCAGACAGTTCAAGGTCAGTGATGTGTGACTCCTTCCAATTAACTTGCATGTGGCCGACATGGGGGAGTGTTTTCTTCTTTCTTCCCCGTCCGTTGTGTGCTTCTGTGATATGCGCTATCTGCCCTGTGGTCGGTCTCCTCGGCATGCCTGTGTTGGTCTATTCTTGGACAATGGCTGTATTCACCGGCTTCTGTCGTAGGGCTGTGGTTTCGGAGTTGGAATGGAAGGTCATTCAGTGCTGTCTGCTCTCCCTTGTGTGGGCGGCAGGCTGCCTTTCCGCTCTGCGTTGGGCCTTGTGTGTGAATGTTATTCTTGGGCCACCTGTTGTCGGTCCCCGGGCTCTTTGGTGTTCCGTTTTATATGTCTTGTTCATATGTGCAGGGTGGTATGGGTGTTTCAGTGTGGTACTGGCGTTCCTCTTCCCGAAGGGGCCCTGCTTCTCCTAGTTGGTGTTGCCGCCGCTGTGTGCTACGCCATGTTTGTTACACTGGGGTGTGTCCTGCTGTTGCGTGACTTCACTGACATGTGTGCGTCGGTTGTGTGGCGTTGGGTGTTGTCCGTGAATTGGGCGTTGGGGACATGTCTGTGGCAGGCCTGTCACGTGTCATGTGCGTTCGGGGTGGGGCTGATGTGTGTGCTGCTTGGTTGTGTCCCTGTGTCTGTGTGCGACGCATGCATGGCGCTGCGGTTGGCCTCTGCTTTGTGCGCATGTGTGGCGGCGTCATCGCCGCTTTGGGGCCGTGACGGGGTCGTTGGTTCCTAGTCCCAGGTGGTGTGTACACATGTGTTACGCGATGTTACGATTTGGCCTGTGTGTCATATGTGGATGCAATGGTGGATGTGTAGTGTACACGCGCTGGTGGGGGTTGTCCGCTTTTTCCGCCCTTGCACTGTGTGCGCTGTTTGCGTGCACTTGTTGTGTGTGTGCCTACCTGCGTCTCCGCGGTACGTTGCGTCCTTGGTGGTGCATCAGCAGGAGCATGGGGAGGGCCTGCAGTGCTGGATTCATGCTCGGGGAGCCGCTTCTTCATTGTCCGTGCTCGGCGTCCGTGTTACCGCTTCGGTTTGTCGTACGGTATCTCTTGGCCGTGGGAGCCGTTTGTTTGCGGCATCGTAATTTATACGCCGGGCGGGACGTGTTTCGTCGGACGGTGTGTGTCAATTAGCTGCGCCGCTACGTGTACGGGCGCACTTTGATGGCGGACGGTGTTGCTGGGTTGCCGGCGGTGTTTGGCCTACTTTTCGCATCGTAATTGGGCGGGCGTGTGGACTGCTGCGTGCCGGCGGTAACTGGTGGTTTTTGCATCCGCCAGCACGGCGGTTGTGCTTCCGCCCGCCATCGTAATGGGCCCCAAAGTTACCAGGAACTTAGGATGGAACAATCTATAACTCAAATAGGCCCTAAACTCACAAAACAAACCAAAAGAATGTACGACTTACTACAAAGTCAAGTAACACTATACCCAACTACTAGAGGCCTAGAATACCTGTCACTAATAGCAAAAACAATTCTTTAAAACATTTCCTTAAAGCAATAGAAAGAGACTTTCCTACAAAACACATTTAGTAACTGTCCATAAAATGTTGCTTGATTTTGTAAAATATCAATATTGTCATATATATAAAATGCAGTTATAAAAAGATATATTGGCATATTATTTACATTTTACCTAACATTACACATATATCAAATAACATAATGAAAATACCCTCCCACAATTATTAAATAAAACACTTACGATTTCTGTAGCTGAAGAAAACGTAATCCAAAAATCGGGAATCCATCCAGGTACCTTTCAATCCAAATGATATTTAAAATTCACCCAAAAAAAAAAAAAAAATACAACTGTTCCCCAAAAATAATCCAGCATCGATAAATCCAACGACATTAAACCATAAAAAACCCGAAAATAGTGTTTAAAAAAGAAACGCTCCAGGAAAACCCGAAAGTGTTAAATAAATATTAGTATTAAATACTAATACACACTTCTTAATTAAAAAAACGCTATCCTCTCCAAAACGCGATTCAAAGAACAAAACCTACAAAAAGAGAAAGAAACATACCCACCCACACAAACATACACATACAGTATATTAAACAACATAAATACACACTTCATATATAATAAACATACATTTAAAAACATAGCATAACATTTCTACACAAGGCCGCAAACACAAAATCTCGATATCTCGCTAAAGTCGAACTAACTACCAAAACGCACCAAAAACACAACAATCTACCACTAAACATACTAACTACCACTTAACATGCACTTACAAGTAAAAATGTAATCTAAAGGTAGTAAATTAAACTTACCTTCATCAACGCGACGCAGCATCTAGCCGCGAGCTTCTTCCCTTTGAAATGACCTAAAAAGAACAGTAAGCGGTTAAAAAATAGTCCCTGTTAAACCAAAATGGCTGCTTAAATAATTAAAAACATACTAAATAATTCTAAAACAAAGGAAACATACATAAATAAACTAATGTTTTTTCTTTCTAAAAATATTACATCAATGTACTTATTTTTTGAAAATAATATAATTTTTTATGCATTGTAAAATTATAGTAATAATTAATATAAAAATATATTAATAATTATTATAATTACTTATTAATTTGTATCATTTACAATATATATCCAAAAATGCTTAAAATGTGTCAAATGTTAAAGAATAATTTAACATTTTGAAAATCATATTTGTATAAAATGCTAAAATGTACTAATTAATGTTATTAATTTATCATAAATTAATAATATTAATTAAATATATATATAATATGTTATAAAATTATTAAAATGTGTTTTTGTTGTTTTATGTGAAAATATATATAATATGATGTATTAAACATACAAAAACATCCATCAATATTTTGTAAATATTACAAATACAAAAATAAAACTGTAAAAACATGTTATAAAAATTATTTTTCTTACACAAATGTTATCAACAAAAATGTATAAAAATGTTTCCTAATCCAAAAATATTATACCTATTTTTTAAAATGTAAAAATGTCAAAAAGATGTATGTTTAAAAATGTTTGTATGTGAATAAACATATGTATGCAAAATATTTCATTTTGATGTATTAAAAATATATATTTACTTTCTATGTTTCATCAATTGTATATTACTACCTTAATAAAATATATTTATTTACCCAAAGATTTTTATTAATAAATAATAAAAATATGTTAACCAATAAAAAGTGTTATTCTTTCTCTATTAAATATTTATCATTATTTATGTTCCTAAATGTATATTTTAATGCAATGTCTATATTTTATTTAGCTAAAAATACCATATCAATATATATATTTCTTAATTGTACATACTATTAAATATTTAAAAAGCTGTACAGTTATATTGAATTTACTACTCCCACTCCAACTAATATTTAGTCAGGGAAGGTGTTGGTCAGTAAAAATATACAAATTACTATTTCCACTCTAGTCAGTATTAATTCAGGGAATGTGCTGGACACTAAGGGGTCGATTCCGATTCGGGCCGGAAAAAGCACCGACCGACTCGGATCCGGAAAAAATACCGACCGACACGTACCAGTGGCGCCCGACACGCCAAGTACGATGCAAGCCGCGATAAATCCGACCGACACGTCAGGAAACCAAGCCGACCGACCGAGCCGCTCGGAAAATAGCAATCCGGCCGGAAAAACACGCGAATCCAACCGACCGACACGCACCCGGAACAAATCCGACCGAATCGTACCCGCCAACTCCAACCCGCAAAGTACGATGCAAGGCGCGAAAAACACAACCGAGTCGGACGGAGGACAAGCCGTACGACCGACACGCATACAAAACCGAGCCGAAGCAACACAATACACCGCGACCGACGCGTACGCAGCATACAAAACTGCACAAACACAGCGTGAACGAAACGGAAAACACCGTACGAGACCAATTCAGGGTCCGACTCGGTCACAAGAACGTTTCCAACATACACAAACAGCACAAAGGACAAATCAACCAAAAAAAGGCCAAACAAGCAATTACCAAGCCAATAAATACTGGGGGGGTGGGGACAGAGAACAAAGACACACCCACAACTCCACCTATATAAAGGACACAAATCACTACCATGAGCCTTTGCAAATGCCATTTCACTGCCAGCACCCAAGAGAAAGCAACCACACACCCACAGCTCATCCCTCACACAAGCCACACACCATCAGCACACCAACAAATACCTACCTCACATACACCCAGCAAAACACACACTCACACACCCTCACCTGCACACCAACACACACATCACTCACCATCACCACCCATCACCATGCCCCCCAAGAAGAATCCCAAGTTCCTAGATTGTGAATTGGAAGTCCTGGTAGACGAGATCCTCAGGGTGGAGCCACAGCTGTTTGGCACTCTGGTCCAACAGACCCCCATGTCGCAGAAAACCAAGATGTGGGAGAGGATCATCAACAGGGTGAACGCCCAATCATCATGTCGGCGCACAAAGACGGACATCCAGAACAGGTGGTATGACGTGCGCAGGAGGGTACGGGACCTGCTGAAGATAGACTACATCAACAGCCAACATACCGGCAGTGGCCCTCCTGCCAAGCCAATATACCTCAGGCCCTGGGAGGAGAAGGTGCGGGCCATCCTTCCGCCAGTGAGCGTATATGGACTAGAGAACATCCCAGAGCCTGGTGAGTACACAACAAATGTACACAATAAACTGCCACAAAACACACACATCACTGTCAAGGGGAGAGTCAAACCATGCACACATAGCAATTACACAGCAACTAGAACAGAATCATCCCAAAATGTGTATGTCAGTCAGATAAACACAACACATGCCATCAAAAAGTCACATCCAACTGTGCCAACACATGTACAAACACAACCACAACTACAGCTAGGCAGTGGCACAAATAGAACTAACACACACATCCACACATGTAGCCACCACAACAACACCAACACACAGTGAAGACCACTCAAAGTAAGGAATTCTGTGT
>CAWUFW010018395.1:72500-223169 GCA_963921515.1 Calotriton arnoldi | reverse complement strand
GTGGTCATTTATGTACGCTGAAAAGAACAGCAATTATTACAGTTCCCTTCAAGGCACAAAAGGTTTGGTGGACGGCCGCTGTTGGCTTTGACGGATGGGCACCAAATTTAAGATTTTTTATTTTTCTCCCAAAATGGAACTTTATTAGTAACAAAAAACTAATGACCCCACACCCTGAGAGTTTTCTTTCATGGTGTGGGTGCGGGGATCCTATTTTTTTCCTGTGTCCCATCACCTGGTATTCCCTGGTGATGATGGACAAACAAAAGACCCATCAGACCATACACTCTAAACAGAGTGGGATTTGTGATGACTTTAGTCTGACGTACTATACTGTCGGGCCAACAGACATGGCTTTCCGTCGACAGATTTCCCCCTCCGCCTCCACGTCAGGGGCTGACCGTCCTCTCAACCTTAAGGGGAGGGCAGACCATCAGTTTGTCGGACAGGGTAAGCTGTCATGTCTGCGATGCAGTACCTTCTGTCAAACTTTAAATGACCCGCACAGTGCTGTGTGATATTAGTGTGCTCTTTTTTGTGATGGAGCAGGGGAAACAAAATATTTTTTTGTATCCCTTTGAAATTAATGACCCCATAACAATAAATGGTACTAATCATTTGAAACGCATGAACTAATCAACAAATACATCTTTTTGTTAAACAGTACACGTGGGCAACCTGCTAAATGCATGAAAGATCTTATTTATTTACAAATGTGAAGCTGAATAACCTAAAATTGTGATTTGAGTAGTAAATAGAGTAAAATGCATGATTTGTGTCGCATAGTAAATTGCACCTTGGTAAAGAATGCAGGTGGTAAGTAAAATGGCTTTAAATGTCGCTTCTGCTAGGTAATACCTGGAGAGGTGTTGTGCAGCGGCCAGGGCAGCTGACTTCGGAGCACAGGGTTCACGGTTCAATCCTTGGCTTCGGCGGCAGCTCAGCACCATGTGACTCTGGGCAATAGCTCACTTAATTTCCACGACGCCCCCCAGCGCCTTGAGACCCGTAAGGGTGAGTAGCTGCGCTATATAAAAACGGACTTACATTTTTTAATACCTAACACAGGTCTTTAGAATGGCGGGTGGTAAACAGAAAGGCTTATGTTCCATGTTCTAATTTCCGTTGTGTTTGTTCTTCTTTTAGTTCCGATCGGGCCTACTGGGCCATTCTTCCAAAATGGCCGCTGGAAAGGATGAGATGCGTGCGCCGAATAAAATGGTCCCTGCGCTTGGGCAGTTCAGAAGCTCCAGTCATGTGTATGCAGCCTGTGCCCAGAGTGAGAGATGTCAAGGCCAGTCTGACCTGCTATGAAAGGCGTGCCAGGAGTTCAGCACATATGCCTGGGAACGGATGTGAAAAACGAACGACAGGGGATGAACTAATGTGTGACCATCGGAGTTTGTTACAAATTATATTAACAAATTGAACTACTTTTGGACTTCTTTGGACATGAGAGTTATTGTATGCCTTATTGTCCCCAAACCGGTTCGAACAAGAAGGGCGATGAGGTGACCTTCACCACCCCTCCAATGGACCAATTAGCGTGATTTCTGCCCCTAAAGATTGTAGTGTAGTGAGCCAGAAAATAGGGTATAAGAGGGTCTGCTCTTACGTTGTGAAAAAAAAACTTCTCCTTTTATTCTATCCTGATGCTGTGAGAGACTCTGTCATTTTGAACTTTGGACTTTGACTGGGAAAAGGAATGAGGCCGTTGCGGGAGTTGCCCGGGAGGGGATTCCGTCCAAGGAGGCTAGCGGGACAGTCAGTCAGTTTTGGGAGTCCATTCTGCAATCTGCAGTTCATCTTTTCTTTCCTGATGAACCATTCTTGTCATCGCCCAATGGCCAAGGGTAATGAATATTTCCCATCTACATTTTAACCTTTTTACTTAAATGTTTACTGATATAATAAATGTATGCTGCTAATAAATTGAACTTTACCTATGCTTAAAGAAATTTAGATAAAATGATATGCTAACTCTAAACGAGTCTGTGGTTTCTTTAAATAAAACTGTGATTTATAAATGCTAAAGGTTTTAATTATGATTAAGCTGGTCTTAATCACCATCAACTGATTCTACTAGTTGGTCCATCGACCGAATAGCGGAATACCTTGATGTTTAGAACCGACAGGATCTGAAGATAAATGTATACAATGTATAGGTTATAATTCTGTCATTTTTATAAGGCATCCCGTTTGTCCAGCAACTCATTTTTCCTTAACGCTTGATCCAGATTTGAATGAATGTATGCATGCGGTGTTATGGGCCCCACCGACATAAGTTTCAAGTGATCAAAGTTGTGTAGGTGTTTCCCTGGATTAGTGTCATAAGGAAAAATGTGTATTCGTGGCGCTGGATCACCGCACAGTGCTTTGTGATATTAGTGCGCTCTTTCATCATCGTCTACAAAGCACTGCATAGAAGCGAAGCATTTCTTAAAACCTACAATGTCTTTATTCTTCTACACTGGTTAGCTGCGAGAGCTTGCATCATAGTCATGTACAATATTATGGCCCAATGACTCATTGGTGATGCAATTCGAATTGCTTACATTCTTAAAGGTGAGGATAGCAAACTGTGGTCGTCCTCTGAGACTTCTATGGCTGAGGGTATATTGGGAACCACAAGTCCATAAAGCGCATTTTTACTGCTGCCCACTCACCGCGAGCTGCCATTTTAAACTTTTGATGGCTACAGATGATCTTAAGCCAAGGTGGTTTATTATTATTTCTTTTTTGTGTTTCGGCTCCTTTAGAATACCAGTTCCACAATGTTACAGAAGCTGGAGTTTTAATTACGGGTTAGTTAGATGAGGACACTGCTCATCGGCTATGAATGGAAAAGAATGAACCGTGAAAGGTCTCCGACTTGTTGTGGCTCCGTCCCTCACTGGAGAGCGGGGGCTTTCAGTCTGGTTAAACTACGGCATGAACACCATCTTGAAATGGGACAACTAGAGGTTGCTGCTGTGAACAAGAAGGCTTGGCAGACTCCCAGATGATGTTCCAGCAGGTTACAGAGGAGGACGGCCTGTAACCTAATGAATTTGCCTCTATGTTTTCTGTCTGTAATTGGTGCAGCAAAATGTCCTTACACCGAAGGACCCAATGTTTTGGATGCAGAAGTATCTGGTTGCCATCTTGTGTAACTATTTCAGGCCACGGTTCCTGTCTGCATGTCCCAGGGAGCAAGCGGATTAAATTTGGCAATATGCTGTAAGATCCTTTTTTTTAATGGCAAGCAAAATCTAGCTTGCTTATTTTCAATCCTCTAAAATGCCTACAGTTCTCTTACTGAGCATCACAGGCTGAATGTTCGTGCCCCTGATGACAGAGTGGAGAGGTGTGTGTAGAACATTCTGCTCAGCACCTAGCATTACCTACGTGCATAAAACATAATGCTCATGGACATAAGTATTTGAAAATGGTGTGCACAGTGACATGAAGGCTTGTGGTGATTGAGGGTATGTAGTTACTCTTCATATGTCCAAACATGAGGACCTCTGCAGAGGCCAAAGTCCTCAAACCAGAAGTAGATCAGTTTGAACCTCATGGTAATCTGTCTGCAAGCTGGTTCACCAGTCAGTGGGGAAGTTAAAATCCCCTGAGCCAGGGAACTGTCTAAATGGTAAAGAGAATATGCAGCTAGGCTATGCAAGTAAGAGGCCCAATCAGGACCTCTGTTTCCTGCACACACCACTGCGTTCCCTTCATCCAGGCAGCTCCTTCTCCGCCCTCTTCAGATCACGTCAAGATACCCTCTCTCAGCAGTTCAACAGTAAGCGTAAAGGCGCATTACCTCCACGTCCCTCTCGCTTCTCTCCATTACGCAATGAGGCCCCTGGCCTCGTAGACACACCCACCTATAAAAATGCACCGCCCCCTCCACAATACCTGTTCTTTTGTGTCTGTAGACACGGTACGGGTGGGTGCGGTGCGCTCACTCCAGCGTAGGTTCCTTGCAGCTGGTTCTTCTCTCTTACTGGCTCCTTTTCTTCGGCGGCGTTTCTTCCGACCTGGATTCTTTCCTCTTCTGCCTGGATGCTTCCTTTCTCGGTGAGTTTTTTGGGATGGGCAGTGACTCGGGTTGTGGCTCAGCTTCCTCGTGGCCGGTCTGCACGTATCAGCGCTGTGCTCTCATTCTGTTGCAGAGAAGTGGCGTGAGATTAGGCCTGGCCGTGCGGCCTGTCTCGACGGGACTCCTTGGGCTATGGTGCTCCTGGGGCGTGTTGGGGCACTTCAGAGCGGTGCTCTGTCTGTCGCTCTGTAAGGATGGCGCAGAGGCAGCTTGGTGCTGCATGTGTTTGGCCCTTGCTTATGGATTTTGGGAGTGCTGTGCCTCTCAGTGTCTGCGGTGCATGTCTGCCTGTTGGAATGCGGTGCTTCTTTCTGCTGGTGATGCAGTCACGGCGGGTGGGTCACTCTGCTCCTCCCTCGTTCTTGTCTTGCAGGGCCTGTGGTCTGCGCTGCTTCCCTCCGGTCAGCTTGTGGCCATTTTCGGGTTGCTGGGTCTCCTCCTCGCTGCTGGGAGTCGTTGCCAGTGTTGTTGGCACGTTCTCCCTTGTTTTTGTTGCCGCCATTCCCGGTGGTTGGTGGTGCCTTCCTCTGGTCTGGGTGGGCATGGCCTGCTTTCTGCCGGCCGGAGGTTTGCTGTGCCTTTCTCCAGCCGGGGTGTGTGATTGCCTGTGCGCTGGTCTCATGGTGGGCAGTTGGGGGCTCTGCCGCAGCACGCGCCTGGGTCCTTTGGTGCTACTGCGCCCACTTTGGAGGGCCCACGGCCTGGGTGCATTTTTTTTATGCGCGGTGTATGCGCTTGTTGGTCTGTGGCACCTCTCGGTTCCTGCTGGCGATGCTGTGGGGGGTGACTGCACAGTTTTGGCGTTTCCCAACCTGCTGGTTCCCTGTTGGGATCTGGGGGGTGCCTGTCCCCCTTTCATTTCTTTATTTATCTCTTTAGGGCCAGGGGTGCTGTTTTGTGTATCCTTTGGCCCACGTGGGGGGGGGACTGCATCTGCTCGCGGTGCGACAGACTTGTCCCTACCTTTGTGCTGGTTTTGTTCTCCCAGCTGGAGGTCTGCAGTGCCTTTTCTCCGGTGGGGCGTTGTTGCTGGCTCTCGGGTTCCCTGTCAGTGGTGCTCTGGGGAATGTTTCTGGCTGGCGCTGGCCAGGCCCGCTTGCGGCCCTTGGCGGTGGTTCCCTGTCTCTGGGTCCTGTTTCTTGCTGGGGCTGGGCTTTCATGCCGGGTGTTCGTGTCCTGCCACAGGGGTTTGTGCAGGCTTGCTCCTACGATGGTTTGTCGACGTCTGGTCTTTGGTGTCGGTTGCCTCTGAGGGTGGGTGCCAGGGCCTACGGCTTGTCCGCCCTGGGTCCCCTGCTCTCATCTGTTCTCAGAGGTTACGCAGGGTTGGGCATAGTTATTGCCCGCATGGGAGTCCTCTGGGTGTACCTGGTGCTGTAGGCTGCGTCGGTGGGGGTGCTTTGCGGCTTTTGGCCTTGGGTCTTGCCAGGTTGTCTTTCTGGTTTTACCTGTCCGCCTGGTCTTTTCTTCTGAGTTTCGGCTCTTTCCTTCATTATGGGGGCTTGTCCTCTGGTGGTTGTTGTGGGGGTTTCCCTTCGTCCTGGTGGTCCTGTCTACCCGTGTCTGGCGTTCTGTTCCACGTGCAGGTTTGGCTCTGTCATGGTTCCTGGGTTTTGGGGCCTCCTTCCTCTGCAGCTGTCCCTGGGCTTGTTGCTGCGCTTTGGAGCGGTGCTCTGGCTGTCGCGGTGGCTTGTTGGGCCCCTCGGTATGGGTGCTGCTCCCTTTTTGGCCCTTCTGTTTCGGGTGCTGGGCCTCTGGGCCTCTGTGGTGGGGGTCTGTTGATGGTGGGTGTGGTGCTCTTTTCCCTTTGCCCCTCTGTCCGTCTGGGTTGGACGTCCTTTTTTGTTTTATGCATTGCGGTGCTACGCCTGTTGTTGTTGGGTTGTTTCCTGACAAAGTGGACTGTCCTTTTCCCATTTCTTGTGGGTTCTCCTGTGTTCTGCCTCTGTGTCTGCGTTGTGGTCTGTTGGTCGGTCTGGTCTCCTGTTTCGTTGTGGGGTGGTCCTTCCCTCGGTGGATGTGTCCCTCTTGGGGCTTTCCCTCCTGTTTGGCGGGCTCTCTGGTGTTCCCCTTTTGTCTGTGGGGGTTGCACATTCTGGCTCTGCTGTTTTTTGCCCTGTGGTGTCTGCTTGCTGGCTTGGGGGGTCCTCGGCTCCTTGTGTTCTGGGTCTTCTTTCTTGCCCGTGCTTGGGGGCGGGGCGGGGCTGGGCTTGCCTCTGGGTTTTGGTCAGCTGTGTCTCTCCTGGTTCCCTTTGTGGGGTCGGGGCCCGGGAGGGGGCCGGGGGCTGGCTGGGTGGGCCCCTGGATCCGAGCTATTTCGGTCTTCCAGGGCTGCTGCACAATGGGGAATCTCCTTATTGTATGCCGATTGCCTGTGAGGTCTGCCACGCTCCCCTTTAGGTCCTTATGTTACTGGTTTGGGACCTTTACTTGCTGATGCAGTCCTACCTGCTGTTTGGGCTGATGGCCGTTGCCAGACGGATCTGGGGTCGGGAGTTGTCCTATGGGGATTTTTTGTTGTTCTTTTTGTGTGTTGTAAGTGCAGAGGGAGGTGGGCAACTAAGGCAGGGGGAATTACTGAACCACAGAGTAGGAGGGATTGACGAGGGTGGGAGAACCAATCAAGATGCCATCCACACATACGGTACTAAAGTTTATAACGTGGAACATTAGAGGGATGGGAACTATGAGTAAAAGACACAAGGAGTATGCATACTTAAGGAGGAGAGATGTCCACATAGCCCTCCTGCAAGAGACCCACCTGATTCATAGTGAAGTCGAAAAACTCCGCAGGAAATGGAGGGGTCGGATTTATGCCACTACCTATTCGGCGTATGCCAGAGGGGTGTTGATATGGGTAAGGCACGGGGTCCCCTTCGACCACATCAGTACCAGAATCGACAGCGAGGGCAGATACGTTCTGGTAACCGGGAGATTGGCGGGGAGGGAGGTGACATTAGGTAGTGTGTATGTGCCCAACACTGAACAGGTGATGTTCCTTGGTACCCTTTCAGCTCAAATGGCTGGCTGTGCGGGAGGGAGCTTAGTGATCGGAGGTGATTTTAACTGTGTTGCGGACATTACAGCGGACCGCTCACACCCGCCTCTCCCAGGAACACAGACTCATTGGGTTGCAGCAGGATTCAGGGATTGGATAGAGCAATGGGGTTTAGATGATGTTTGGAGGGTACAGCACGCGGAGGACAGGGAATACTCATATTTCTCCCCAATGTACCAAGTGCATACTAGATTGGACACCTTTTTAAGCACACCAGACTTTAGTGTATCAGTAAAGTATACAGAATACCTCGGACGGACCCTGTCGGACCACAGTCCTTTATTAATGACATATCAACCACTAGGGAGACGTCCCCCGATTCCATTGTGGAGATTGAATCCCTTGTTGTTGGAAGACGCGCCCTTCCGGGAGTCATTGAGGAACCCTTATTGATACCTTTTTCCCGATAAATGCCAATTCAACGTCCTTGGTGCTGGTGGAATGGGAGGCGTTTAAGGTGGTGGTAAGGGGACATTGCCTGGGCCAGTCGATTGGTGCACAGCAGGAAATTAGGCAGGAACTCTTAGACCTGGAGTCCAAGAGCCATCAGTTAGACAATATGCAGGGGAGGGATGATACCTCAGCGGTGCAACTAAAAGACGCCCAGGCGAGCTATAATGATACACTAGAGAGGTTGAGATGCCACAGTCATAGGGAGTACCTAGATAAAATGCAGAGGGAGGAGGGGAAGGCTGGCCTTTTGTTGGCATGGTTGATCAGACCGGAGAGCAGGGGATCACCGATCACGCAAATACAGACAGATGCCGGAGAACGGGTGTATGACCCAGATGCCATCAATGACCTGTTCTGTAGGTACTATGAACGGCTATATGCCGCACCTGCACTGGCTTCCCGCGATAGTATTAGGGACTTCCTGGAAACGTTACCGCTCCGGACGTTGGAGGAACAAGAGCAAGAGGAATTAGGGGGACCGGTGACTCTGCGAGAAGTCAGGGTTGCGATAGCGGATATGGCAATTGGGAAAACATCCCGGCAGAATTTTATGCCCAATACGTGGACAAATTGGCGCCACATTTAGTGACCATGTATGCAGAATCCCTCGATTTAGGGGGGCTCCCTGAATCTACCCAGAGTGCATTGGTGATCCCTCTCCCCAAGACTAAGGAGATCGGAGCACCAGTCACAGAGTACAGACCTCTATCCATGCTCAATTTGGACTTTAAGATCCTTACCTCTATCCATGCTCAATTTGGACTTTAAGATCCTTAGCAAAATACTGGCACTCAGACTGCTCCCACATATGCAATCCCTTATACATGCAGACCAAAACGGATTCATCCCCTCCCGTAACACTTCATATAATTTGCTCAGACTGTTCTCTGTCCTCCTCCACGAGGAGAGGAACTCCGCGCCTGCAGCAGCCGTACTCTCGGTCGACTTAGAGAAAGCCTTTGATACGGTCGGCTGGGACTACCTTTTGAGGTAATGATACGGCTGGGCTTAGGAGAAGGTTAGTTGAAATGGGTACAACTTCTTTATTCATCCCCGACGGCAAGGGTTTGACGGGGAAAACAGTGTCATCCCAGTACTCCATACTGCGAGGAACCCGACAAGGGTGCCCCCTCTCGCCTTTACTATTTGCTCTAGCGATTGAACCTCTGGCGGAACTGTTTCGAGAGGGTGGGGAGGACATGGGGCTTAGACTAGATGGACGGCTACACACCATCTCCCTATATGCCGACGATCTGCTGGTGTACCTGAAGTCTGACGTGTCAGGTACTATAGCGGCTCTTACACTCTTGGAGCGCTTTGAATCCCTATCAAACTTTAGGGTCAATAAGATGAAAACCTACCTCTTCCCATTGGTGGGACCGACGCCTAGACCAGAGAGGCTCCAGGCAGACATTGACTGGGCCCCGCATTCATTTAAATACCTTGGTATACAAGTCTTTCACACCATGGAAGACCTGAAAGATGGGAACTTGGGCAAAGCCATGCGGTCACTTCGAAGCTGTGTGTCTTTCTGGGGCACTTTGCAGCTGCCCATCCTCGCCCGGGTTTCGCTGACTAAAATGGTAATACTGCCCCGGTTATTGTATTTGTTTGTGAATATGCCAGTCCTGATGCCTCGTGGATGGTTTTGACCTCTGAACTCTCTAATACGGGATCTGGTATGGGGAAACGGGAGGCGTAGAGTGTCTCTGAAGATACTACAGCGCCCAGTGACGGAAGGGGGCTTAGGAGTTCCAGACTTTGAATTATACATGCTAGCAGCCCAGCTGCAATGGTTAGCACAATGGGTAGAGGAGGTGAACGCGAAGGAACTTGGCTGATGGACCCTAATGATACTCCTGACCTACTACTAGCCAAATTACTGAGGCCATTGACTGCCACTCCCTACAGGTCAGCGCTACAGCTTACAGCCTTCCAGACTTGGAAGCGATGCATGAGCAGGCTAGGGGGTCCCCATGGTACACCCCCTCGCTGCCATTGGTCGGGCTCCCTCATGGGGATCCGGTGACGATGTTCACGACGGAGCAAATGGCATCATGGATGGAGGCAGGTCTAGATTCGGTAGGTAACTGCTACCAAGATGGCTCACTAGTTCCGTTCGCTGACTTGATGGATAGCAACGGTCTTCCCTCAGGACAGTTTTTACGATATGAGGCCTTGGTTCATGCGTTTGATCAGTTGTGGGGCAAGGGAAGGGAGGAGCCAGCGACTCACCCGGTGCTGCATGCATTGCTCACGCTGCGTACGGCAAGGCACCAAGTGAAGTGGCACCATGAGGCGTTGGTCTCCGCGTCCATTACACCATTGGGGGAGCCCCGTGAGAGATGGGAGAGGGTGATAGATAGAGAGCTTACGGAGGTGGAGTGGAGTAGGGTTCTTCGTTCACCCAAGAAGATATCATGAAATACTAGACTCAAATACATTCAGTTCAACTACACACACATGGTCTATATGACGCCCCATCGGCTTAATGTAATGCATGGTGTGGAAGTGAGGAATTGCCCGAGATGTGCCCATGCGGACGTGGACTTTATACATATGACCTGGAGCTGCGGTATCATACATATATACTGGGTGGAGATTTTAGCCAAGATTAAAGATGCACTGGGAGGGAGCTAGCCCCCACAATAGAGACCTGCTTACTGGGGCTTTTCCCGCGACCTATTAAACGAAAGGTGGGGAATAAACTGATCGATTTGGCCTTGGGATTGGCAAAGCGACGGATAGCACTAGAATGGAAGTCCTCATTTGGGCCGAGGGTATCCAGCTGGAACTGGGACGTTATTAGCTGGGCCGGAGCAGAGGGCAGAGCCTTGAGTTGGGAGGAATCGAAGGGTATAAGGAGGCAGCCCATAGCAAACCTATGGAGGGAAGCCCTGGCTGCTTGGGAGAATCCAGAGCCAGAACAGGGAACGGGAGGAGAGATAGGGAGAGATAGTGGGTAGCTCACTCTATACCACGGTAGATGGACACTCTTAGGTCGGGACGGGTGTGGGCAGGTAGACGGTAGCGCAAGGAATATTGACATCTCTAAACGGAGACAGAGCCAGACACTCGGACTGGGTCGGCAGCGGACAGTAAGGAGAACCCCCCTGTGAAGAGGCGTGACAGTTGGCAGTTAAAACCTTAAAGCTAAGAATGGTGGTACCCTGCACCCCCCTCTGCACGATGTTGGGTTATTTGCTTAAATTTTAAATTTTGAGTCTGATTTGATGAGGACAGTACTGAGCCCTCGTCTGTGGCTGGAGCCCGGACAATGGGATGGGACCGAAGAATAGCAGTCGGCATTATCCGGGGGGAAAATGGACAGAAAACATTTGTGTATGGTAGATAAGATCTAGCAGGAGTACAGATAAATCTGGAGAACAGAGAAGTGGTTGCTAGATGGGTTATCAGGCGGAAACGTGTATGGAAATGCCTACAGAATTATGCTGATTAAGCAATGTAAAGTGAATACCTGAGAAAAATGTGTATACAAATGCCTCAAATTACAAATGCAAATAAAAATATGTTTAAAAAAATATATATATATATATAGCCTCGCCGTTAAGTGTTTGCTTAATTTGAAGTCTTGTAAAAGGTCAAGTAACTGCAGGGGCAAATTAGACAGAAAGGCCAGCTATATTATTTCCTATGCAATGAAGAAGAAATTAAGTCTGAGCTTGGCTGAATGACTAGAACTAATCACACGGGGTTCGAGTGCTCCACTAAGCGGTAAAACTTCTTTCAATTAGTTATTATGAAAGGAAGCGACATTTTAACATATTTTCATCAAATATTAGTTCATGCACCCTCTGTTGACATGCCCATTTGCACACACGTCACTCCAAAATTACATAAATACCTGAATAGTTCAAGTTATGGGTATTTTTAATGAAAATTTAAAAGATCACTGCAGTCTGATAATCTGTTAAAAATGCACTTTTCTTGCCACACGACATTTTTATTTTGTGGGCGTTCAATATCGCTGCCTTTAAATCCGATGTCTTTCCTTTTTAAATAGGACTGACTGCTGCCTCTGAAACGGAAGTCACACTCAGTTCTCCATCACTGCTGTTCGTCGTATTGTAATGTACATGCGTTGAGAAATCAAATGGAACGCCTTTAATTAGGTATAAACTATAAACCATCTCCTACTGCTTGAAAAAATGCCTTCCAGAAGTATTTCTTCTCTAATTATGGTCGTTCGGAGGTTATTGTCTATTCAGGTATATTCCTTTATTCCTTTCCGGGGGTGCGCTGAGTGATTATCAGGTTTGTAGAATGCACCAAATAAATAAATAAATAAGTGAAACATTTAAATAAATAATATAATTCAAAGTCTAACTGCGATTCAGAAAAAGAGGTTTCCTAGCATATGTTGAAACTGAAAGGTGACCCGTGACCCCCACACCCCCACTTCAGAATGTTTATTAAATTGTCGTAGAGAATGAGGGCAAAGTACAGAAATACACCGATGAGGTGATCTCAGAGAAGGCAAACTCCTAACCCTTTTATAGATTTTGCAGATCTCCATAGCATCAGCATAAACCCACGATGACATCACAACATCTGCACTATGACGTCACGAGGCTAGGAGACCATGACCACAACTACTCGAACGGGGACGACTCCGCTGTAGCAGAAGCAAGGAAGGGACATGGTAAACCCAGCAGTCATCAGAGACTACACAACCATCTGTCCACGTCACTGGTTAAAGGAATTAAACAGGTAGAAAGATTACTCTGAAAACACAATCGCTGCTGTGATTTTCCGTCCCACCCCCACAGCCTCGAGGCACATGGTCTTTCCCAATTGTGATGAGGAACACATTGTGACACATTCTGGGTATATAAAGGCCAGTTACTAGGGAGCCGTCAGTCGCACTGAAGACCCCGACATGGTCCCGAGGCAACCTCTGCTGGAGCCCAGAGACCACCGAGAAGACGGAGGCCATGGCTGAGGTACACGGACCCTCAATGGAAGAGGAGAGGGCCGCCACCTGCCACAACGAGAGAATGTGAGTCAAGGAGGCAAGAGCGCTCAAAACAGACTTCAAACCCGATTTGGTAATCCCCCTTAACCCCACTTTTCGAGATATCTTCACACCTATACCCCCTCTAAATCGTTTTAGGCAAATCCTCTCTACTTACGCCACTTCATGAGGCCTTCTATACCCGAATTCTGCGAAGCCACCTATTTTTCTTCCTATCTGTTCAATCCTTCCCTAATCTGTCTATTTCCAAAACCTGCCTTATTACAAATCTGTTTTCTTTGTTGCAATGTATAGCTCCCTGACTCCCATACCTTACTCTCGTTCAGTGGCGGCTGGTGACATGTGAAAGTGGTGAGGCGTAAAATTGTAGCTGGAGTGTACATGACGGGCGAGCGTAGCGAGTGAGCTCGAACAACCTAAGGGGGGCTCGGGGGGTGGGGTGAGTGCTGTAGGTTTAACGGGTTACACTGGCTGTGCATTTTTCCTCTTTAACCGACATGCCAGAGGCTACTGCTTACACTACTGCCGAGTAAGGCTAGGAGCAGGGTTTAACATAAGGCGTTACATAACAAAACTCGTAGGGTGACATCTTGAAAAGTATTGTTCAACCGGTCTGCGCCGAGGACACTCGCCTCATTCCCAGACTGGACGGTCCGAGTGGCATCGCTGGGGCCAGTGCTTGCAAGGGTTGAAGACAGCTGCGGTTTGTATGGATGTGAATTGTTTCAAACTTAACTTAGAGAAAACGGAGGCACTGGTTCTTGAAAATCTGCCTCTGGCCAGTGTCTGACAGCAGCTCCATCAGTAATACATTTGGGGATAGCCTTCAACAAGAACGTTTCCTTTCCCCTCACATTGATACAGTATCATCTTCCTGCATCTGTTATTTCAAATGTGAAGTAAAGCCCTGCTGTTCTTCCCAGGTTCTGTTCGTTTTGGTATCGTCCAAGCACTGTCAGGAGCTCCTATGGATCACTCCTTACCATCCGTCCAGAATCCTTCGCTGTTCATTGGCCCGTTTACTGCAGACCCCTAAAATCAGGAAAGTCCAGAGAGGTGACGGCTCCTCTGCTTTTCAGGTGGCCTCTCTTTGGAGCCCCTGTCCTCAAATTTACAGCGACAGACTAAGAATCTCTCTGGATTCAAGATGTGGGTATGTACAGCTTCATGGCAGCCATGCTCTTTAGTACCTCGGGTAATAAAAGATACCCCTAGAACGGAGTGAAACTGCATTAAGGCTCCGTCCATCGCGTGCCCTACCCAGGGTCACTGGAATTATGCATCATGAGAGGGCCAAATTATGCGGCAGGGTTGAGTAACTTATGTGACAAGAAAAGGCAAACTACCCGTCATAATGCAGCACATTTTGTAATAGTATTATTTCGTTATTTCGTCATTTTTAAACTTGGTAACACCGGGTGTTGGTTGCATCTCAACAGTACCATTTTAATACCCAAATAAAGCAACAAGCACCACAAATGGTGACAAGTCCAGCTTTGCAAAGAGCCTTAAACTACAACACGTGTCACTGCATTTGTAGTAACTTTTGAACCGTCTGAACTTGAACACGTATTTTTTGTGGTAACATCGGCAGATCATATGACAGATGGTGGATTATGTGTCAAATGCAGAAAATCTATAATTATGAGAGAATCGCGGCAACCGCACAGTCGCATAATTCTAGCGGCGCTGCATATAATTAATAATGCGGGTGAAGATTAGCCCTGCAGGGACGTGCAACCTGTGGGATGGCTCGGACCTAATAGGACTCATGGAGGTCGCGTCATCATACCATTATACCATCATGCCCCGCCCCCTGCCTAGGTTTGTTACGCACTGCACTGGGGTGTAATGGTACAATAAGTGCAGGCTTGGTATTAAAAGGGGACGGGATGCAGGAGAGGGTGGATACAGGCGAAGGATACTCTCTGGAAGTACAGGGGGCCTTGGGTGGGCATATGGTGCAGAAGAGAGCAGTCTCGAGTCCTCCTCGCCCTTCTGCAGTGGGAGCTCGCCTGCTGAATACTTGAGTGCAGACAGGGGTCCCCGGGGACCCTGCAGGCGTGCATAAAGTGAAACCCCATGCCTTCCCTCTAGTGTAAACAACAGAGAGCTGCAGCCTCCAAGTCGCATAATGCCGCATGATGAATGCTTAAAGTCACGAGCAGAGAAAATCGTGAACTTACTTTGAGATAGAGTGACGGTTGTTGTGTCGTGGGCCCTAGGCCCACATGATGATAAATGATGGACACAGACACAGTGGCTCTGGTCAATCAACTGGCCACGAGCACGTGCACCCGGGCCCTTTTATTAACAGGCTCACGTCACTCGTGACGCCTGTGAGGGATGCGTGTGGGGGTGCCAGTGTGCCCACTCCCATAGGGGAGTGGCTCTAAACTCTATGCCTGTCGAGACACTAGAACGTGTCTCGCAGGACATAACAACGGTCATGCAACGTGGAAATCCACGACGATAATGTCAGGTTAGTAAAAGGTGTGACATAGAAGATAGACCCTACAATCTGTGCCCTCATCAGCCACATGTATGACGAACAATAATGTGAGATTGAATGTAAGTTCAAAGAATGTACAAAACACAAAGGATGTAACAATTATGTAATCTAGGGATGTTCGGGCAAAATGAAAATGATACAAACAAATCCCGAAAATGGAGGATGTTACTGAGTATAATCAAAGACTACAATGTACACATAAGGAATGCTACTGAAAGCACAGCATTCAACATATTTGTACACTACCTTAGGAATATGGAACACTTCCAATATGCAAGTTATGCGCCAACCCCTTTGTGCAGTCAGTTCTATTCTCTCGGTGATATGCATGTCAAAGTGGAATTATCCTGTATTAATGCAGCAAAATGATCACCTGTTCAGTCGCGGCTCGCAATACTCGCGGGGGGTCGGGTGGGGGCCGGGGAAGTTTTATTAAAATAAAAAAAACTTACCTGACCTGGTCCGCGCCACACCGCCACCTCTGCTCATGGGCCGGGGTCCCGCGTTGGCGCCTTCTTCGTTCAACTGCTGTCTGAACAGGAACAACAGCCGCGTCACCAACCCCTCTCAGCCAATCCTGACGCTGCTCCAGCAGCGCCAGGATTGGCTTAGCGGGGATACTCGCTGCCCTGCCGCCCATTAGGAGACCGAGGGTTGCAGCGTTGAGCAACCCTCACTCTCCTAATGCGCAGCTGCCAGCCAGACACAACACTAGTGCACATGACTAGGCTGGTCAAAAAAATTCTCCGACCTAAACCCAGCATGCGCACTTGTGCTGCTGCCTACTGTGCGCTCCGCGCCACCCCCAGGCCTGAGGCTGACAATGCATGTCAGTCAACATAACGCCGGACCGCCCGCCCCCTTCAGACTCTGAAGGCGTCCGGCGTCATGCTGACTGACATGCATTGTCAGTTTACTTCAGCAGAGCCGCCGAGGGAGCTGGGGCGGCTTGTGGGTCAACGCCCCAGTGCCCTAATGGACGCACCGCCACTGCTCTCGTTACCTTCAATCACCTCATGCTGCCCAAATCATATTTCAGTCCCTCCCTTAAACCCAGTCTGTTTAATTCCACCCCCCTACATCACCCCTATTACTCGAACCTTACGGCTTACGGCTAGAGCGGTCGACCTCGAAGCTGGGGGACCGGGTTCTAGTCTCGGCTACGACACTGAACATCCTGTGATTCTGGGCAAATCACTTAATCTCCTCGTGCCTAACAAAAAATGAATGTGTTCATCTATAACGAAACTGGTGCTCATGTAAAGCGCTCTGATGCCTGATATCTTCGGGTCTAGTTTGCGCTATTTAAAACTCAACAAAAAAACATTCCTTCTGACTGCCACCCACTTCAATTTGTCCCATTTTGCACACTCCATTCTCCATTATCTGTCAACCTTCCACACCCCAATTCCTTACTTCAAAACAGTTCACTTGTCCCAAACCTTCATTTATCCAAACCTCACTTGAGCCCAATTTTCCAACAATTCCACTTCTCATTATCATTACAAGTTTGGGTTACATCGTATATATAAGTTTTAATTATGTTGTTTATGGAAGTGTTTTCTGGTTTTCTGGCTCATTGACGAATACTGATGGTTTTGACTGGCTGCATCAGATATTGGGCACAAGCACTGTTTGAGCCTAATCTCGAATTCGGAGTTGT
The DNA here is from genome assembly GCA_963921515.1 of Calotriton arnoldi. NCBI lineage: Eukaryota > Metazoa > Chordata > Amphibia > Caudata > Salamandridae > Calotriton > Calotriton arnoldi. The sequence continues at coordinate 206,406 of CAWUFW010018395.1, read as the reverse complement.
GTGAAATTGTTGCACTTTCGCTTGTCAGGCATAACAGATTGTAATGGGGGGATAGTGCAGATTTTGGGTGTGGCAAACCCGCATTTGCCCGTCATTTCCTATTCCGACCTCATTTACTCTGAATGCGTAAGTGAAATGGTCAGAGGGCAAAACACTGTTAATTGAGTTACCCTGGGGAGATTTTGACTACGCCGTAATTCTGTGGCATTTGTAACAACGCCACTGATTTCAAAAGCATTTCTTGATAAAACAGACTGTAAAACCCCAATCACCCAAATTTTGGTCTTACATGAACGTGTCTACAAAAAAATTGGACTTCTTCTTTATCGAGCTCCAGCGCGGAATGATGTCCCGTCTGGAGCTCGAACAGTACATTTACCCACTAATATGGGTAGTGAGTTTGGCTGAATTTAGGAATTTAATACAATTTGAAATTTTTGCAGGGAGATATTTAAGTAGGGTCGAGATTAAGACAATCCATATTATGGAGTTTATCTCTCTGCAAATCATGTTTTTGGAGTTTTTGTTTCCATGCGGAGCCACCATTTGAGAAGAAGGATGGAAAAGCTACTTGGGGAGGATGAAGGGCTGTCTGGTAACATTGTGGGTGTTGTTTATCCTTGGAGCCTCGACTGAAGAGGGTAACATTATGTTTCTTCTCCTAGGTTCGAGCCTCTCAATGCTTTGGGTTCTGGTGTTGCAGTGACCACAAAGATGGACTGTTTTCTGCTAGGTATGATAATCAGCCTCCTGTCACTGATTTGTAGGGGATGCAGCAGGTCTTGAAGATGATGCAGGCCCACTACAAACAAGAATGGTTCCAAGGATCTCAACTGCAAACAGAGCAATGTCTTTCTAATAGTACAAAAGTAATTGAACCAATCCTCATCGGGCCAATGAAAGTGGTTTATAATAACAGTAGCTCCACGCTATGTTCATGCCATTTCCATCTTCTTTGTGATAAGTTGGTTGAAAGAGAGGTTGCTGTTTTAATGTATCAGCAAATACTCGTTAAAAAAAAAATATATATATATATATATGTATATATACATTAAGAAAATGGGAAATTATTAAATTTATAACTGTAACTAATTATTACACTATGATATAGTGGCTTCCTTGAATAATCACTCTATAATTAATTTCATTTATATTCGACATTTTCAGCCCTTTGGAATTATTCAAAACACATAGGGGCATATTTACTAGGAAGTGGCGGAGCGCGGCATTAGCCACCTTGCTTAACGCCGCGCTCCACCACTTACAAAACGCAGGGCTGCACCGTATTTACAAGGATACGGTGCAGCCCTGCGTTTCCCCCTGCGCTGGTGCTAATTTTTGTTGCCAACGCAGACACCCTTGCACCAATAGTGCAAGGGTGCCTGCGTTGTAGGGAAAGATTGTTTATGTGCAGGAAGGTGTCCCTTCCTGCACATAAACAATCTGAAATGGCGTTTTGAAACTTCTATTTGTGCTGCTTAATGCAGCACACATAGAAGTTGCAAAACATCATTTTTAATTGATTGTTTATGCGCAGGAAGGGTCACCTTCCTGCACATAAACAATCAATGGCCTTTTGCTGTGCTGTGCTATGTGTTGAATTGTGTAGAAATATGGGGATTAGGCACCACTATGGAGGTTTATAGGCTTTTTAAGCACGAAACAGCTAAACTTATTGTGTTTGCCATCTCTCGATACCTACACTCGATGTGGTGCATACGTAGGGCCATCTTAAAGAAAACCGATTCAGAAAACCCCTAGCCTCATAGTAACTCTCTCTTCTTTTATATCCCAGTCCATCCTTTCCCCTCATACACTTACCGTATGATTATTTTTTTGATATCAATTATCCTCTAGCTTTTTTATACAACTTTAGTGTTTTAATCTGGACTTTTTATCATAATTTTGCGCATTTTAAGCCTAAGTCAAAAGCTTTTAAATATTGCTAGTTATTTTTCTTTAATGAACTAATTAATTGCTTAAAAATATGAATGATTGGTTCTCCCTCGCAACTAATGTAGAAACCTCAAACTCTATAGCACATTGAACTACACTTAAAATGGGATTAAGAGTTGCTATGAGGGACCACACTCAAGATTGCATTAACAACTTTGCATAATTTTATCGTGTTCTAATTGTAAATACAGAACCACTGCTCATACCTTTTATGATGTTTTATTGCATTGCTCTACTTCTCTAAAATGTATTTTAATGTTGTTTTCCTTATGTGCTTTTATGACCTATAGGGTCGAAATAAAGTTTTTTGACTGGACTGCTATGTGTTGCTGCACAAAGCAGCACACATAGAAACAGCAAAAACGAGGAGAAATGAAACAATTTCTCCTCGTTGCGCCTGTTTAAGACCAGGTTTTCCCTGGCCTTAATTTTGGCGCTGCCCCATATTTAAGCTGCCCTTCTAAATATGGGGCAGTGTCAAAATCAATGGGTGTCGCGGTGGAACGGCCCACCACAACACCCATTGCCAACCCCTTTCACGCTAAGTATAGCGGGAAAGAGGGCCTTATTTACAAGGCAGCTTTAAGCCACGTTAAGTGGCTTAACGCTGCCTTGAAAATAAAGTGAATCCCAAATCACCACAGGAACGTCACTAAAAGGGACGTTCCTGTGGTGATAGGGGCTTGTAAATATGCCCCATAGATCATAGAGTGCTTAAAGACTGGTGAAAAATGGCAAAATACTTTGGGGGTTTCTTCAGTGCTTGGTGGATGTGGGACATCTATAAATAACTCGTGGATTACTGGCAGCACTAGTTAGAGTTTAATACTGGAAACTCTCTCTTAATAGTGCACACAGAACATTCATCTTCTTTTGGTAGATCTCCCACATCCGCCAAACTCTAAATCCCTTTTGCCATTTTTCAAATTTTGCATGGAAGCCAACTGAGCCAATCCTTTGCTTAAAATGTATGTCTGTCCATACATTTGGTTTTTATTTTACCTCATCTTATCCAATTCAAATAATCTGCAATACCTTGAGGCTTCAAGAAAGAAGAAGTGGCAAACTGAGCGAGAATTCGCAGGAAAGGGCCAAGTGGTAAAAGAATTATGAACAAAAGGGATCTCATCACCAGAATATTGCGAGACGCAGCTCTTACCCAGTCTCTTCACATCCTCTCTAAAACTCACAAACCCCACCCAGCAGTCTCATATAGAATACCTCAACAATAAGATGTAAGCACACCATGAAACAAAGAGCAGACAATCTGTTCCTTATAACTTCCATAGAAATCGCTTGTGTTAAGAATCCAATCAACTGCTGACATTTATTTTTCTTTCCTCCTCTGCAGAAACGCTGGAGCTGTGCTCCCATCTTTTAAAACATGAAGATATTCGTCTCATGGGCTACCTTATGGTTTACCCATATCTTGACAGACTTCTGGACAAAGGTGTAAATGTCCATTTTACGTAACACCGCATTTGCAGCATTTGATGCCTCTTTCAAGGGGTTTCATACTGAGGTCCGCGAAAAAAGGACAACCGCTCCTGAGGTTTTCCTATGTGTACATGAGTGTGATACTTGCAACTTATCTACAACATCAAGAATGAAGCTGCTGTGTTGGAGAACAGTCCAGAGAATGAAGTCTATGGATCCTAGGAATCCTCACTAATGTGGGGAGTGATGAGCTGAGATGAGGGGCCTTGAGTAAAGTTTCTTAAAGAGCAGCTAGAATTTGGCAAGTGAGCATTGCAAGTGGAAGTTATATAAGCCATTAGGCTCTAAACAAGAAGTCCTCAAAAGCAGCAAAAGATGGAGGTATAGTCCATCAAAGCATAAAGTGCCTAGAAGAAAGAACATAGTGCTGGTGCAACAGCCAAGAAACAAGCAACTGTTCCACAATGGAAAATCAGAACGTCTGAACAGTATAGAACAATCAAAGTACATATTTCCAGAACTTGACTACCTGAAATCAACTTAGCCTGAACAGACTAGGGCGCAAACTAGAACTGTATTCTCTCCCCCAAGAAAACACCAACCCATTCCAAATGTACTGCCTTAGAAGTTGAACCTTCTTACCCAAAATCTCTACTAATAGATCATCCTTTGCTATTCTATGTGGATTGGTTTAAGTCGTTACAATGTAAAATTCCACACTAACAGCAGATTACACCCTCATAATGCTTGCCGCCACCGCACACCTATTATCGTTGCCTTTCAGACATTCATCCCCTTCATGCCTCATACCTTTGCACTCATTTTAATTTTGGTTCCTTGGTTGAGTTACTTACACCCACAATTGTACTACTTTATGCCACTCCACTTTACGCCACTCCACTCTACGCCCTCCACTCAACACCACTCCACACAATTTTATTCTATCGCACTCTACACCACTCCACTCCACACAACGCCACTCCATGCCACTCTACTCTACACCACACCACTCTATACCACTCTACTCTATCCCATTCCACTCTTCTCCATGCCACTCTACGCCACTCCATTCTACACCACGCCACTCTACACCCCTCCATTCCATTCCACTCTACGCCAATTCACTGTATGCCACTGTATGCAATTCTACTCTACTTCACCCTACTGTACGCCATTCTACTCTACAGCACTCCACTCCACTCTACTCTATGCCACTCTACTGCACACCACTCCATTTAACTCTACACAAGTCTATGCCACTCTAATCTACACCTCTCCGCTCAACACTACTCCACTGTAGTGTACGCCACTCCACTTTAACCACTCCACTCTATGCCACTCCATTCCATTCATTCAACTCCACTCCAATCTATGCCACTATACTCTACCACTTCACTCTGTGCCAACTCTACTCTATGCCACACCACTCCACTCCACTCTACACCACTCCACTCAACGTCACTCCACTCTAAGGCACTGCACTCCACATCACTCTACTCCATGCCACTCTACTCTACTCTACACTACTCTATGCTACTCCACGCCACTGGCCTCTACGCCACTGTCCTCTAAGCCACTCTCCCCTATGCCACTCTATGCCATGCCACTAACTTTTAGCCATGCTGCCACGCCGCTGATCAATATGGCTAAAAGAGTGACAAAGCCAATAGGTCTTGCATAGGCAAGAGCTATTGACTTTGTCCATGGTTGTTTGTGTCTGCTGCTGCCTCAGGGCCTTTCAGGTGCCTCCTGTGGGTAGCAGTGTCAGTCTACTTCAGCTACTGATTAGTTTTTGTGCCATTCACAATTTACTTCCACCTAGCACAGCATACAACCCAGGGCAGTGGGATAGCCTATTTCAACTATTGATCAGTTAGCCAGCTATTCAAGTTTTTGTATGCCCACAGTATTTAGGACAATACTAAAGTATACAAAACTGTGATGGATAGAATGCTTGAATTAATCTCAGCCATTGGTAATTACTATGGCCGCATCCCAATCCATTATTTTGCACACCATTAGTTTGGACCTAGCGTTATGAAAATCTGGTTTGACCCTGCCCAATAGAAACAGTCCATCTTGAACTACCAGGCCAGGTACTTCATGAGATGAAGTAGGTTTAGGGCCATCAATGTGTTCTCGGATCTTCTGCATTTTTTCCACTGAAAAAGAGGTTGATGGCATTGCACTTTTCTGTGGAGTGAGGAATAGGTGAATCTGGCAGGAGGGATGCAGTGCTGCTTCTTTTAGTGGATTCATTGATGGTGATGGTATAGTACTGTACTTAGGCTGATGTGATGACCTGTCTGCATGTTGCACTGAGGGCCTTCACTATCAAGAGCTCCTCAGGAGTTCTGTTTTGCTTAACTGTCTCATATGGATTGTTTATTGTCAGCAATGTCTTTAGAATGCCAGGATGCTAAAGGCTTTGGCTTGCACTTGCATTATTTTAATTTGGGTGTGGATGTTTGTAGGAAGCTGGCTCTGTATATACTGTACCAAAAAGAGGTATACTGTGCACAGAGTCCAGTGAGTCCCCAAAGGTATGGCAGAGGTTAAAGTAGATAATACCTTACTCTCAATTTAGTGGTAGCTGGGCTGAGCAGCTAGGCTTATCAGAGGGTAGTGTTAAGCATTTATTGTACACTCTCAGGCAAGAAATGATGTCTCACACTCAAAGACTGAATCCAGACCAATGGGTTGTACAAAAAGTTGTTACTTTGTTGTTTTATTTCTCGAACTAAGAATCATTTACTGCAGGTAAGTTTCACAGTGGTTTAAAAGTAGCAATACTTTTCAAGAATGCAGTAATGTTTTGTAAATGCAGTTACATACTTTACAGCATTAAGAATGTTTTCTGTAGATGTCAATCAAGTACAGTTGTATGCTTTTGCAGTGATAAAGTTTGACAGTTCAATGCAATAGATAGAACTACAATGCAAATCTATGGAGGAAAACAATGTTAAACAGTTTGCAGGTAAGTACCTAAACTTACTTCCCCAGGCTTCGGGGGTTTAGGACAACACAAGGCAAGGTTCAAGACCAGGTAGGTACTGCACCACGAGCGGCACTGGTACGACTGAGTGCAGACATCACTCGGCCCAATGATATCCAATGGAACCGGGGGTACCTCGAAGTGGCACGGTTTGAAAGTAGCTACCCATGGTCTAAGGGCAAATGCCCTGGGGTTGAAGTGAGCACAGGGTGGCCACAAAACAGAACCTAAGCTACACCAACAGCGGCACAGGGGTGGCCGGGTGTAGGGTGCAAATCAGTGTCGGGCACCTAATGCTTTCCAACGGAGTCCGACGTTAATGGAAAGCGGCTGCAGGCTTGGACCAGGAGGCTGGATGAAGGCGACCAGTGGTTGCGCAGGTAAGTTGGATAGCTGGGGGACACCATCAGCTGGGCTCCCTAAAGTCAGGGGGCGGAGGATGCAGGGGTATCTTTTGGTGTCAGGGCTTCTCAACTTGTCCCAATCGGGCTGCAGGCGTTGAGGGGTAGAGGGGGTTCTGGATAGGTCAGCCACTGATGCAGACGAGGTCAGGATCGCCGGGGAGACTTCACAGGATAGGTGAGTCACTCAAACTCGGGTCGTGGGCGTCGGGTGCAGAGTGTGCTGGGGACGCGGATCCGCCTGGATCCAGAGTCCTCGAAGTTAGAGTTTCTTTGTTGGACAATCCATGTCCTCGGAAGACAAGAGTCTTTTATTGAAGGCAGGGAAGGTCTCCAGGGTTCTTGGAGGCTGCTTAGCTGCAGGACTCACTGGCTTCAGCTCGCAGGTTATCTGAAGCAGAAGACAGGCTGGTAGGGACGGGGCCAAAGCAGTTGTTGTCGTCATCTTCTCTGCAGCATGGCTCTTCACTTTTTCTACATCTTAGGTTGTCGTATCTAAGGATCAAGGTTCAGGGGTGCCCCTAAATACCTAGATTTAGGGGCGTTACAGAGGGATGCAGGTTGGGACCAATGGGCTAATTCCCTGGGGTGTCTACACCCCCTTATGCCACTCTCCAGTGGGGGGCCATATGCCTCGTCCTCATTGGGGGAGTCCCCTCATCTTCTAGATGGAGGGGATTGAGATGTGTGTTTCACTTTGCCTCGCCCACCCCTCGCAAAGTTGGGCACACCTCCCTTTCTCTCTAGGTTTTCCTGCCAATTCTCCTGCCCAAAGTGGGGGCCAGAACTGGTGGGAGCCAGCTCCTAATAGCAGCAGAGGTTTTGGCTAGCTAACAAAGGAAGCAAGCCTTTGAAGCTTCCAGTTCGTGGAACCTGCCCACCCTGGGGGAGGAGGCATGACACCTCTGCACAGGATGTGCTTTGTTTCAGGACCCAGAGAGGTGGCAGACGGAGGGTAGCCATTCAGGAACCACTCCAGGGATGGTCGTTTTCCAGGGGGCATCTCTAAGATGCCCTCTGAGTGCATTTTACATTAAATTCAACACTGGCATCAGTGTGGGTTTAATGTGCTGTGAAGTTTGGTACCAAACTTCTCAGTCTTCAGTAAAGCCACCATAGAGCTGTGGAGTTCGTGCTGACAAACTCCCAGCCCTTGTACTCAAAATGGCTTCACTGCACTTACAATGTCTGTGAATGGCACAGACACTGTAGGGGCATATTGCTCATGCAGATATGCTCTCACCTGTGGGATGATACACACTGCCTTTAGGGCTGTAATGCCTGCTAGAGGGGTGACTTACCCTTGCTACAGGCAGTGTGGGTGGCCATTGAACACAGGGATGTGGGCCATGTTGACTCTTTAGTTTGGTCTGCACCAAAGCACGCAGCCTGCAGTGGCAGTGTGTGGGTGTTAAGGTGAGGGGTCTCCGAGGGTGGCATGCCCATAGAGGACCTCTCAGGTCACAAGGCCCTTGGTACCAGGGTACCATTTACAAGGGATTGCATGTGGCCTAGAGGTGTGCCAATTTTGGAGACAAAGGTACAGTTTTGGGAAAGAACATAGGCACCCTGTAAGCCTGATTGGCAGGGACCCAGGGCACACTCAGTCAAGTTGGCATCATGTATCTGGCAAAAAGGTAAGGAGTAACCATGCAAAAAGGGGCACTCAAAGACTGAATTCAGACCATTAGGTTGTAAAAAACATTGTTACTTTGTTATTTTATTTCTAGAACTAAGAATAACTTAGTGCACGTAAGTTTCACAGTGGTTTAAAAGTAGCAATACTTTTCAAGAATGCAGTAATGTTTTGTAAATGCAGTTATATACTTTACAGTATTAAGAATGTTTTCTGTAGAAGTCAATTAAGTACAGTTGTATGCTTTTGCAGTGATAAGCTTAGACAGTTCAGTGCAATAGATAGAACTACAATGAATTCCAACAGAGGAAAACAATGTTAGACAGTTTGCAGGTAAGTACTCAACTTACTTGCCCAGGCTTTGGGGGTTTAGGACAACACAGGGCAAGGTTCAAGACCAGGTAGGTACTGCACCACCAGCGCCACTAGGGTGGCCGGATGAAGAGGTCGCTGGGCACAATGTTATCCAATAGAGCCTGGGGGTACCTCGAAGAGGCACGGTTTGCAGGTAGATACCGATGGTCTTAGCGCAAATGTCCTGGGGGTTGAAGTGAGCACAGGGAGGGGCCACAATGCAGCACCAAAGCTACACCACCAGCGGCACTGGGCAGTCGCGCGCAGGGTGCAAATCAGCATCTGACGCCCAATGTTTTCCAATGGAGGTCGTCGGTTTCGGAAAGAGGCTGCAGCCTTGGATCATGAAGCTGCACGAAGGCGATCAACGACTGGGCAGGTAAGTTGGATAGCTGGGGAAACCTGGGCACAGTCAGCTGGGCTCTCCAAAGTCGGGGACGGAGGATTCAGGGGTGCCTTTTGGTGTCGGTGTTTTCTCATCTGGTTCTTGTCGCGGTCAGGGGGACCCTTCGAACAGGAGCCAGTTGCTGATAGCAGCAGGGGTAGCTAACAAAGGCAGCTGGTCTTTGAAGCTTCCCCTTCGTGGATCCTGCCCATCCTAGGGGAGCAGGCATGACACCTCTGCCCAGGATGTGCTTTGTTTCAGGACCCAGAGAGCGGATGCTCTCTACGAAGGGGCCAGCAACCTGTCTAGAGGTGGTAGATGGTGTGTAGCCATTCAGGAACCACACAAGGGGCTTGTTGTTTTCCAGGGGGCATCATCTAAGAATCCCTATGAGTTCATTTTACATTAAATCCAACACTGGCATCAGTGTGGGTTTAATGTGCTGAGAAGTTTGGTATCAAACTTCTCAGTCTTCAGTAAAGCCATCATGGAGCTGTGGAGTTCGTTCTGACAAACTCCCAGCCCATGTACTCAAAATGGCTTCACTGCACTTACAATGTCTGTGAATGGCACAGACACTGCAGGGGCATATTGCTCATGCAGCTATGCCCTCACCTGTGGTATGGTGTCCCTGCCTTTAGGGCTGTAATGCTTGCTAGAGGGGTGACTTACCCATGCTAAAGGCAGTGTGGGTGGGCATTGCACACAGGCATGTGGGCCATGTCAACTCTTTAGTTTGGTCTGCACCAAAACACGCAGCCTGCAGTGGCAGTGTGTGGGTGTTAAGGTGAGGGGTCTCTGAGGGTGGCATGCCCTCACAGGCCCTCTCTGGTCACAAGGCCCTTGGTGGCCAAGAGGTGTGCCAATTGTGGAGACAAAGGTACAGTTTTGGGAAAGAACATCGGCCCTGTAAGTCCGATTGGCAGGGATCCAGGGCACCCTCAGTCAAGTTGGCATCATGTATTTGGCAAAAAGGTAAGGGGTAACCATGCAAAAAGGGGCACTCAAAGACTGAATTCAGACCATTAGGTTGTACAAAACGTTATTTTATTTCTAGAACCAAAAATCACTTAGTGCAGGTAAGTTTCATAGTGGTTTAAAAGTAGCAATACTTTTCAAGAATACAGTAATGTTTTGTAAATGCAGTTATATACTTTACAGTATTAAGAATGTTTTCTAGAGATGTCAATCAAGTACAGTTGTATGGTTTTGCAGTGATGTTTTGTAAATGCAGTTAAACAGTATTAAGAATGTTTTCTGTAGAAGTCAATTAAGTACAGTTGTATGCTTTTGCAGTGATAAGCTTAGACAGTTCAGTGCAATAGATAGAACTACAATGGAATCCTACAGAGGAAAACAATGTTAGACAGTTTGCAGGTAAGTACTCAACTTACTTGCCCAGGCTTTGGGGGTTTAGGACAACACAGGGCAAGGTTCAAGACCAGGTAGGTACTGCACCACAAGCGCCACTAAGGCGGCCGGATGCAGAGGTCGCTGGGCACAATGTTATCCAATAGAGCCTGGGGGTTCCTCGAAGAGGCACGGTTTGCAGGTAGGTACCCGCGGTCTTATGGCAAATGCCCTGGGGATTGAAGTGAGCACAGGGAGGGGCCACAATGCAGCACCAAAGCTACACCACCAGCGGGAAAGGGCAGTTGGTTGCAGGGTGCAAATCAGCGTCTGACGCCCACTGTTTTCCACTGGAGGTCGTCGGTTTCAGAAAGAGGCTGCAGCATTGGACCATGAAGCTGCACGAAGGCGATCAACGGCTAGGCAGGTAAGTTGGATAGCTGCGGGACACCTGGGCACCATCAGCTGTGGTCTCCAAAGTCGGGGACGGAGGATGCAGGGGTGCCTTTTGGTGTCGGGGTTTTCTCATCTGGTTCTTGTCGTGGTCGGGGGACTCTTCGAACAGAGGCTGCAGGCGTTGAGGGGGTCCTGGATAGGCCAGCCACTGATGCAGACGAGGTCAGGATCGCTGCAGAGACTTCACAGGATAGGTGAGTCACTCAAACTCAGGCAGTGGGCATCGGGTGCAGAGTGTGCTGGGGACGCTGATCCGTCTGGATCCGGAGCCCTTGAAGTCGGACTTTCTTTGTTGGACAAACCATGTCCTCAGAAGACAAGAGTCTTTTTCGAAGGCATGGCAGGTCTCCAGGGTTCGTGGAGGCTGCTTAGCAGCAGGACTTACTGGTTTCAGCTCGCAGGGTATCTGAAGCAGGAGACAGGCTGGTAGAGCTGGGGCCAAAGCAGTGTCTTTGTCCTCTTCTCTGCAGCACGGTTCTTCAGGCCTTCTTTTTCTTAGGTTGTCGTATCTAAGGAACACGGTTTATGGGTGCCCCTAAATTCCTAGATTTAGTGGTGTTACAGGGGGGTATAGGTTAGGACCAATGGGTCCCTTCCCCGGGGTGTCTACACCCCCTCTTATGCCACCCTCCAGTGGGAGTGGGCATATGCCTCATCCTGATTGGGGAGTCCCTTCATCTTCAAGATAGAGGGTACTGAGATGTGTGCTTCAATTCACCTCCCCCACCTTAGGGGTGGGGTTGACAAAGGTGGGCACACCTCCCTTTCTCTCTAGGTTTTCCTGCTGATTCTCCAGCCCAAAGTGGGAATCAGAACCAGTGGGAGCCAGTTGCTGATAGCAGCAGGGGTAGCTAACAAAGGCGGCCGGCCTTTGAAGCTTCCCTTCGTGGACCCTGCCCATCCTGGGGGAGCAGGCATGACACCTCTGCCCAGGATGTGCTTTGTTTCAGGACCCAGAGAGTGGAGGCTCTCTGCGCATGGGCCAGAAACCTGTCTAGAGGTGGTAGATGGTGGGTAGCCATTCAGGAACCACACCAGGGGCTTGTCGTTTTCCAGGGGGCATCTCTAAGATGCCCTCTGAGTGCATTTTACATTAAATCCAACACTGGCATCAGTATGGGTTTAATGGTATCAAACTTCTCAGTCTTCAGTAAAGCCATCATGGAGCTGTGGAGTTCGCTCTGACAAACTCCCAGCCCATGTACTCAAAATGGCTTCACTGCACTTACAATGTCTGTGAATGGCACAGACACTGTAGGGGCATATTGCTAATGCAGCTATGCCCTCACCTGTGGTATGGTGTCCCTGCCTTTAGGGCTGTAATGCCTGCTATAGGGGTGACTTACCCATGCTGCAGGCAGTGTGGGTGGGCATTGCACACAGGCATGTGGGCCATGTCAACTCTTTAGTTTGGTCTGCACCAAAACAAGCGGCCTGCAGTGGCAGTGTGTGGGTGGGTGTTAAGGTGAGGGGTCTCTGAGAGTGGCAATCCCTCACAGGCCCTCTCTGGTCACAAGGTACTTGCAAGTGGCCCAGAGGTGTGCCAATTGTGGAGACAAAGGTACAGTTTTGGGAAAGAACATCGGGCCTGTTAGTCCGATTGGCAGGGACCCAGGGCACACTCAGTCAAGTTGGCATGTATTTGGCAAAAAGGTAAGGGGTAACCATGCAAAAAGGGGTACTCAAAGACTGAATTCAGACCATTAGGTTGTACAAAACGTTGTTATTTTATTTCTAGAACAAAAAATCACTTAGAGCAGGTAACTTTCATAGTGGTTTAAAAGTAGCAATACTTTTCAAGAATGCAGTAATGTTTTGTAAATGCAGTTATATACTTTACAGTATTAAGAATGTTTTCTAGAGATGTCAATCAAGTACAGTTGTATGGTTTTGCAGTGATAAGGTTAGACAGTTCAGTGCAATAGATAGAACTACAATGCAAATCTATTGAGGAAAACAATGTTAAATAGTTTGCAGGTAAGTACCTAAACTTATTTCCCCATGCTTTGGGGGTTTAGGACAACACAAGGCAAGGTTCAAGACTAGGTAGGTACTGATATAACAGCGGGACTGGGGCGCCTGAGTGCAGAGGGCACTGGGCCTAATGTTATCTAATGGAGCCGGGGGTAGCTCGAAGAGGTACGGTTTGAAGGTAGGTAACCACAATGTTAAACAGTTTGCAGGTAAGTACTCAACTTACTTCCCCAGGCTTTGGGGGTTTAGGACAACACAGGGCAAAGTTCAAGACCAGGTAGGTACTGCACCACCAGCGGCACTAGGGTGGCCGGATGCAGAGGTCGCTGGGCACAATGTTATCCAATAGAGCCTGGGGGTACTTCAAAGAGGCACAGTTTGCAGGTAGGTACCCACAGTCATAGGGCAAATGACCCGGGGATTAAAGTGAGCACAGGGTGGCCACAAAGCAGCACCAAAGCTACACCACCAGCGACACAGGGGTGGCTGGGTGTAGGGTTCAAATTAGGGTTGGGCAACCAATGCTTTCCAACGGAGGTCGTCGTTCTGGAACGAGGCTGCAGGCTTGGACCAGGAGGCTGGATGAAGGCGACCAATGGTTAGACAGGTAAGTTGGATATCTGGGGGATACCATCAGCTGGGCTCCCTAAAGTCAGGGGGCGGAAGATGCAGGGGTGCCTTTTGGTGTCGGGGTTTCACAACTGGTTCCAGTCGCAGTCGGGCTGCAGGCATCGAGGGGGAGAGGTGTTCCTGCATAGGTCAGCCACTGATACAGATGAGGTCAGGATTGCCGGGGAGACTTCACAGGTTAGGTGAGCCACCCGAAATTGGGCCATGGGCGTTGGGTGCAGAGTGTTCTGGGGACGCGGATCCGCCTGGATCGGGAGTCCTTGAAGTTGGAGTTTCTTTTGATGGACAATTCGTGTCCTTGGAAGACAAGAGTCTTTTTTTAAGGCAGGGCAGGTCTCCAGGGTTCTTGGAGGCTGCTTAGCTGCAAGACTCGCTGGTTTCAGCTCGCAGGTTCTCTGAAGCAGAAGACAGGCTGGTAGGGATGGGGCCAAAGCAGTTGTTGTCGTCATCTTCACTGCAGCACAGCTCTTTGGTTCTTCTTCTAAGGTTTTTGTATCTAAGGATTAAGGTTCAGGGGTGCCCCTAAATACCTAGATTTAGGGGTGTTACAGGGGGGTGCAGGCTGGGACCAATGGGTCCCTTAACTGCGGCCTCTAAGCCCCCTCTTATGCCACCCTCCAGTGGGGAGAGGGAAGGGGGGCATATGCCTTGTCCTCATTGGGGGAGTCCCCTCATTTTCAAGAATGATGGGACTGAGATGTGTGCTTCACTTCAGCTCCCCCACCCGAGGGGTGGGGTTGGCAAAGGTGGGCACACCTCCCTTTCTCTGTAGGTTTTTCCGCCGATTCTCCTGCCCCAAGAGGGGTCAGAACCGGTGGGAGCCAACTCCTGATAGCAGCAAAGGCTTGGGGCTAGCTAACAAAGGCAGCAAGCATTTAAAGCTTCCCGTTCGTGGAACCTGCCCATCCTGGGGGAGGAGGCATGACACCTCTGCCCAGAATGTGCTTTGTTTCAGGATCCAGAGAGGTGGCAGATGGCGGGTAGCCATTCAGGAACCACTCCAGGGATGGTCGTTTTCCAGTGGGGATCTATAAGATGCCCTCTGAGTGCATTTCACATTAAATGCAACACTGGAATCATTGTGGGTTTAATGTGCTGTGAAGTTTGGTATCAAACTTCTTAGTCAAGCCATCATGGAGCTGTGGAGATTGTGCTGACAAACTTCCAGACCATGTACTCAAAATGGCTTCACTGCACTTACAATGTCTGTGAATGGCACGGACACTGTAGGGGTATATTGTTCATGCAGCTATGCCCTCACCTATGGTACTGTGCACCCTGCCTTTAGGGCTGTGTAATGCCTGCTAGAGGGGTTACTTACCCATGCCACAGGCAGTGTGGGTAGGCATTGCACACAGGGATGTGGGCCATGTCGACTCTTTAGTTTGGGCTGCACCAAAACACGCAGCCTGCAGTGGCAGTGTGTGGGTGTTAAGGTGAGGGGTCTCTGAGGGTGGCATACCCTCACAGGCCCTCTCTGGTCACAAGGCCCTAGGTACCAGGGGTACCATTTACAAGGGACTTGCATGTGGCCCAGAGGTGTGCCAGTTGTGGATTCAAAGGTACAGTTTTGGGAAAGAGTATAGGCCCTGTAAGCCTGATTGGCAGGGACCTAGGGCACACTCATTCAAGTTGGCATCATGTATCTGGCAAAAAGTAAGGAGTAACCATGCAAAAAGGGGCACTCAAAGACTGAATTCAGACCATTAGGTTGTAGAAAACATTGTTCCTTTGTTATTTTATTTCTAGAACTAAGAATAACTTAGTGCAGGTAAGTTTCACAGTGGTTTAAGAGTAGCAATACTTTTCAAGAATACAGTAATGTTTTGTAAATGCAGTTATATACTTTACAGTATTAAGAATGTTTTCTGTAGATGTCAATCAAGTACAGTTGTATGCTTTTGCAGTGATAAGCTTAGACAGTTCAGTGCAATAGATAGAACTACAATGCAATCCTACAGAGGAAAACAATGTTAAACAGTTTGCAGGTAAGTACTCAACTTACTTCCCCAGGCTTTGGGGGTTTAGGACAACATAGGGCAAGGTTCAAGACCAGGTAGGTAATGCACCACCAGCGGCACTAGGGCGGCCGGATGCAGAGGTCGCTGGGCACAACGTTATCCAATAGAGCCTGGGGTACCTCAAAGAGGCACGGTTTGCAGGTAGGTACCCGCGAACTTATGGCAAATGCCCTGGAGGTTGAAGTGAGCACAGGGAGGGGCCACAATGCAGCACCAAAGCTACACCACCAGCGGGAAAGGGTAGTTGGTTGCAGGGTGAAAATCAGCGTCTGACGCCCACTGTTTTCCACTGGAGGTCGTCGGTTTCGGAAAGAGGCTGCAGCCTTGGACCATGAAGCTGCACGAAGGTGATCAACGGCTCGGCAGGTAAGTTGGATAGCTGCGGGACACCTGGGCACCGTCAGCTGTGGTCTCCAAAGTCGGGGACGGAGGATGCAGGGGTGCCTTTTGGTGTCGGGGTTTTCTCATCTGGTTCTTGTCGTGGTCGGGGGGACTCTTCAAACAGAGGCTGCAGGCGTTGAGGAGGGTCCTGGATAGGTCAGCCACTGATGCAGACGAGGTCAGGATCGCCGCAGAGACTTCACAGGATAGGTGAGTCACTCAAACTCAGGCAGTGGGCATCGGGTGCAGAGTGTGCTGGGGACGCTGATCCGTCTGGATCCGGAGTCCTTGAAGTTGGACTTTCTTTGTTGGACAAACCATGTCCTCAGAAGACAAGAGTCTTTTTCGAAGGCATGGCAGGTCTCCAGGGTTCGTGGAGGCTGCTTAGCAGCAGGACTTGCTGGTTTCAGCTCGCAGGGTATCTGAAGCAGGAGACAGGCTGGTAGAGCTGGGGTCCAAAGCAGTGTCTTTGTCCTCTTCTCTGCAGCACGGCTCTTCAGGCCTTCTTTTTCTTAGGTTGTCGTATCTAAGGAACAAGGTTTATGGGTGCCCCTAAATACCTAGATTTAGTGGTGTTACAGGGGGTATAGGTTGGGACCAATGGGTCCCTTCCCTGGGGTGTCTACAACCCCTCTTATGCCACCCTCCAGTGGGAGTGGGCATATGCCTCATCCTGATTGGGGAGTCCCCTCATCTTCAAGGTAGAGGGTACTGAGATGTGTGCTTCAATTCACCTCCCCCACCTGAGGGGTGGGGTTGACAAAGGTGGGCAAACTTCCCTTTCTCTCTAGGTTTTCCTGCTGATTCTCCAGCCCAAAGTGGGAATCAGAACCAGTGGGAGCCAGTTGCTGATAGCAGCAGGGGTAGCTAACAAAGGCGGCCGGCCTTTGAAGCTTCCCCTTCGTGGACCCTGCCCATCCTGGGGGAGCAGGCATGACACCTCTGCCCAGGATGTGCTTTGTTTCAGGACCCAGAGAGCGGAGGCTCTCTACGCATGGGCCAGAAACCTGTCTAGAGGTGGTGGATGGTGGGTAGCCATTCAGGAACCACACCAGGGGCTTGTCGTTTTCCAGGGGGCATCTCTAAGATGCCCTCTGAGTGCATTTTACATTAAATCTAACACTGGCATCAGTGTGGGTTTAATGTGCTGAGAAGTTTGGTATCAAACTTCTCAGTCTTCAGTAAAGCCATCATAGAGCTGTGGAGTTCGTGCTGACAAACTCCCAGCGCATGTACTCAAAATGGCTTCATTGCACTTACAATGTCTGTGAATAGCACAGACACTGTAGGGACATATTGCTCATGCAGTTATGCCCTCACCTGTGGTATGGCTATCCTACCTTTAGGGCTGTAATGCCCGATATAGGGGTGACTTACCAATGCTGCAGGCAGTGTGGATGGGCATTGGCAGGGATGTGGGCCATGTCAACTCTTTAGTTTGATCTGCACTAAAACATGCAGCCTGCAGTGGCAGTGTGTAGGTGTTGAGGTGAGGGGTCTCCAGGGGTGGCATGCCCTCAGAGGCCCTCTAGTCACAAGGCCCTTGGTACAGGTGTACCGTTCAGAAGGGACTTGCATGTGGCCCAGAAGTGTGCAAATTGTGGAGACAAAGGTACAGTTTAGGGAAAGAACATGGGCCCTGTAAGCCTGATTGGCAGGGAACCAGGGCACGCTCAGTCAAGTTGGCAACATGTATCTGGTAAAAAAGGTAAGGGGTAACCATGCAAAAAGAGGCACTCAAAGACTGAATTTAGACCATTAGGTTGTACAAAACGTTATTTTGTTATTTTATTTCTAGAACCAAACGTCACTTAGTGCAGGTAAGTTTCACAGTTGTTTAAAAGTAGCAATACTTTTCAAGAGTGCAGTAATGTTTTGTAAATGCAGTTATATACTTTACAGTATTAAGAATGTTTCCTGTAGATGTCAATCAAGTACACTTGTATGCTTTTGCAGTGATAAGGTTTGACAGTTCATTTCAATAGATAGAACTACAATGCAAATCTATGGAGGAAAACAATGTTAAACAGTTTGCAGGTAAGTACCTAAACTTGCTTCCCCAGGCTTTGGGGCTTTAGGAGAACACAAGGCAAGGTTTAAGACCAGGTAGGTACTGAACTAACAGCAGCACTGGGGCGGCTGAGTGCAGAGGTCACTGGGCCTAATGTTATCCAATGGGGTCGGGGTGTTCCTCTAAGAGGCACGGTTTGAAGGTAGGTAGGCACGGTCTAAGGGCAAATGCCCCAGGGATTGAAGTGAGCACAGGGTGGCCACAAAGCAGCACCAAAGCTACACCACCAGCGGCACAGGGGTGGCCGGGTGTAGAGTACAAATCACTGTCGAGCACCCAATGCTTTCCAACGGAGGTCGTTGTTTTCGGAAAGAGGCTGCAGGCTTGGACCAGGAGGCTGGATGAAGGCGACCAATGGTTAGGCAGGTAAGTTGGATAGCTGGGGGATACCATCAGCTGGGCTCCCTAAAGCAAGGTGGCGGAATATGCAGGGGTGCCTTTTGGTGTTGGGGTTTGGCAACTAGTTCCAGTCGCAGTCGGGCTGCAGGCGTCGAGGGCGAGAGGGGGTCCTGCATAGGTCAGCCACTGATACAGACGAGGTCAGGATCGCTGGGGAGACTTCGTAGGATAGGTGAGTCACTCGAACTCGGGCAGTGGGCATCGGGTGCAGAGTGTGCTGGGGACGCAGATCCGCCTGGATCCGGAGTCCTTGAAGTTGGAGTTTCTTTGTTGGACAATCCATGTTCTCGGAAGACAAGAGTCTTTTTCGAAGGCAGGGCAGGTCTCCAGGGTTCTTGGAGGCTGCTTAGCTGCAGGGCTCGCTGGTTTCAGCTCGCAGGTTCTCTGAAGCAGAAGACAGGCTGGTAGGAATGGGGCCAAAGCAGTTGTTGTCGTCAACTTCTCTGCAGCACGACTCTTAGGTTCTTCTTAGGTTGTCACATCTAAGGAGCAAGGCTCAGGGGTGCCACTAAATACCTATATTCAGGGGCGTTACAGGGGGTATAGGTTGGGACCAATGGGTCCCTTCCCTGGGGTGTCTACATCCCCTCTTATGCCACCCTCCAGTGGGAGTAGGCATATGCCTCATCCTGATTGGGGGAGTCCCCTCATCTTCAAGATAGAGGGGACTGAGAGGTGTGCTTCACTTTGCCTCCCCAACCTGAGGGGTGGGGTTGGCAAGGTGGGCACACCTTCCTTTCTCTCTAGGTTTTCCTGACTATTCTCCTGCTCAAAGTGGGGGTCAGAACCGGTGGGAGCCAGCACCAGATAGCAGCAGAGGCTTTGGCTAGCTAACAAAGGAAGCAAGCCGTTGAAGCTTCCAGTTCGTGGAACCTGCCTATCCTGGGGTAGGAGGCATGACTCCTCTGCCCCGGATGTGCTTTGTTTCAGGTCCCAGAGAGGTGGCAGATGGCAGGTAGCCATTCAGGAACCACCCCAGTGATGGTCGCTTTCCAGGGGGCATCTCTAAGATGCCCTCTGACTGCAATTTACATTAAATCCAACACTGGCATCAGTGTGGGTTTAATGTGCTGTGAAGTTTGGTACCAAACCTCTCTGTCTTCAGTAAAGTCAACATGGAGCTGTGGAGTTTGTGCTAACAAACTCCTAGCCCATGTACTCAAAATGGCTTCCCTGTACTTACAAAGTCTGTGAATTGCACAGACACTGTAGGGGCATATTGCTCATGCAACTATACCCTCACCTGTGGTATGGTGCACCCTGCCTTTATGGCTGTAAGACCTGCTATAGGGGTGACTTACCCATGCCACAGGCAGTGTGGGTGGGCATGGCACACAGGGATGAATGCCATCTCGACTCTTCAGTTTGGTCTGCACCAAAACATGCAGCCTGCAGTGGCAGGTTATGGGTGTTAAGGTGGGGGTCTCTGAGGTTGGCATCATACATTCTGCAGCCCTCAGATGCCCTCTCTGGTCACAAGGCCCGTGGTACCAGAGGTACCTTTTACAAGGGACTTGCATGTGGCCCAGAGGTGTGCCAATTGTGGAGAAAAAGGTACAGTATTGGGAAAGAACACAGGCCCTGGTAGTCTGATTGGCAGGGACCCAGGGCACACTCAGTCAAGTTGGCAACATGTATCTGGCAAATGGTAGGGGGTAACCATGCAAAAAGGGGCACTTTCCTACAACGTTCACATAGTTTTCCAAGAAATTGTTGAGTACAGGCAGGCAGGCACCGTGCAAAGTACAGGCAGAGTGCTCACTTGGCAGACTCCTAATTTAGTTCAGGCACAGATTCCCCCATTCACTGTTGGTGCTGGGATGTAAGGTCAATACTGCATTTTGTTTCCATTGACTACTTCCATCTTTTTCAGGAGGAAGATTTCTTTGAGGAAATTAAGCACCAAACAAATTTACATGCCTTTCAGTTTCTGAGGAATCATGGAGGCATTCTGTTGCCTCAATCTGGGGCACACCTGGAGACTCCCACGTCACTTGTGGAGTTAAAAGAAATTCTGAGCCTAACATGGAAACCTACACAACCCAACTGTACAGTCCTTCTACTCATGCAGTTTGGGCAACACCCAGCTTCGCACTGGTCATGAGCACAGCTAGGTTTTTGATTTTGGAGCCTATGTTGCTTTTCAATGATAATGCAGCTGCATTGCCCCAGGATCACCCATACCATGACAGACTGTTCACAATACAGCCTGTCGTGGAACATTTGTCTGCCAAGTTTCTAGAGATTTATCTTGGAAAGAATATAACAGTCAATGAGTCCTTGATCTTGTACAAAGGGGGATTTCTGTTTAGGCAATACATATCAAGTATGAACTAGTTACGGCATCAGGATGTACATGTTGTGCGAGAGCTCTACAAGTTATATGTACAGCCTAAGAGTACACACAGGAAAACACTCCACAATAATCCTGCAGGTTGCTCTTCCAATTTAGGAGTTAGTGAGAAGATTGTATGGCAGCTTCATCCCTCCTGCCCCAGGCATACTAGCATACTAATCTTTCTACCCCCTGGAGTGGCATATAAGGGGTGTTTAACCTCAATCAGCCCCAGAGAATCAAAATGTCCATTAGACCACCGGGAAATTGTTACATTTACTGTTTTGACTGGAGTCTCCCCGCTGGAAATGGGTCTGTGCTCCCTATATCCCCTGGATCAACAGTTTTTCTGCCCCCTTGGGGGTTTTGCTCCTAATCTGCTCCCCAGGGTATAAAAATCCTGCTAAATCAAAAGTGAATAGAAGAGTTAATTGTTTGGGGGTGAGAGGCCCCCAGGACAAAATATGAAGTGTGGGCAGCCCGCCCTGTCATTGGGCTTAGCCCCTGTCCCTAAAGCCTCTAAAGCCCCAACAGTCTTTCTGGATGCCTGGTGCACTGAGCATCCCCATGGCAAGCAAGAGGAAATTTAAATTGGTCTGGGTGCAAACTTCACATATGGACTGGCAGAGTGGGGTTTTTCTTGCCATACTGCCATGCTAAATGGCTGACATTTCTGGAAACTAGACACCGGGGAGTCCAGTGCAGTGTGTCAACTTGGTGGTGATTTATAAATTTTGCATTCGGCCCCTCCATTAGGGGAAGGAGTAATCTACTCCATGTCCCTCTGGCGGAACAATGGGTCATCCGCCATAATATAAATCGCCCCAAAACCTTTGTCTTGAGTGATGCTCCTTACAGCAGGATTAGCTCGAGGCTGAAGCACCCACAACAGATGCACAGAGGAGGTGTGAGCAGTCTACGCCTTCACTATAAACAGCCAAATCTGATGAAAATCAGCAAGAGAGACAATGGGCTGTTCACCTTCTAAGGAACTTTCACAACCTGAGATCAGATACAGCAGGCCAAATGCAATACGTGGCTACCAATTATAGTCCCAGACTGCATTGTGTGAGATAGGCTTTGCCCAATTTCAATTATTCATCCGTGAATCCAAGTGTATCCAATGCTTTATTTATGGTGCAACTATTTACAAATCTTTTTAACTAACTGTTTTCCAAGTATATTACATTATCTCAAAACAACTTAAGAGACCTCCTTTGTTTTAATCAACTACCAATGCATTTCGCACAAACTGTCCTTCAGGGGAGATGATCTTATATTTCTGAAATACAAAATATAACTATTCTCAACTGAGGAAGCCTGATACATGATTACCAAAAGAAATACATACCACTTGACCGTTTGGCATGTTTTTAAGGCTTGTGGACAGAAGGCCTACCAGACCAATGCGACTAAATATTGAAAAAGGTTTCATTTAGGTTGAAATTAGAGTTTTTGGGGAACTAGAACTAACATTTCAGGCAGTTCCACAACCCTATCGTCCATCAAATAACTGTTCCATCAGCAGCCCTCTGCATCAGAAAGCACCTAATTGAATTTATAAGGGGGAGGCTTGTCTCAGCTTTTCCCACTCAGTGTCTGGGTTCCCTTCCTACAGTCTCAGGAATGTCAGCAATACATTTCCACTGGCAAATCATACTCATAGCCATGTTGTGTATATGAACAGTCAAGGGCTTGTAACCTGTGTCACTCTGTTCACTCATACACTGCACACCACCACACTAGCAAACACACACATGCTTAAGTGCATAGGATCTTGGTGCTACGACCCAAGATCACAGTGACCAGCAGAACACTAATGCTGCCACCACTGTGCCACATGTGTGAAGCAACTGACAGGGACAGTAGTCAAGCTGTCAACATGAATACTCCTATCTTCTGAATGCACACTGCATTAGTGACTCACCATGCAAACTTCAACTATTTCCCTCAATCATCATGTAAAGTTGGCTAACTAAGCCTTTGCTTGACAACATAACTGACAGCTTTCACAACCATACTCCAAAACAATAACTCACTAACACTTGACCAACTGATGGACACTGTCACTCCCCCATTTAATGTGCATGCTATTTACAATGGACCTGAACCCACAAAAGCTTTATTTTAAGATCTTGACAACATTCTAGATCACCTTCACACTCTGGTCCCTCTGAACATTCTTAGGGTTGATAAAAGATACACAAACACCCTCATACAGAATACAATCTCCTCTATACTTCATGCTGACCAGATACTCATTAATATTCACGCATGCTCCACTCACAACACAACAACCTCGCTCCAGAGTCATCCAACATGTCTTCCTCATTCCTTATAATAACTGTCCTCCAAAATTCCATATCTGTCACTTCAGAAACTCTTGCAGCCACCAATGTTGATAAATATTTCTACTAGAACATTTACATCAGGATCACACTGCCCACTCTGTGTGCAATACCCCTAGCTCTCTTATTCACCCCATACTCGTATAACCAGAACTATTGCACAGCATCTGCCTCAAGGCATACTCTCTACATAAGACCAATCCAACTTTAACAGCCCTTCACACACTCACCTCAATCATGCGTAACAGACTACAGAGTAGGTCTTCTTCTAAAAATCATTGAGAACTACCTGTCCATACTTCAACTTGGTGACACTTGAACAACTGGCCATTAGCATCATTGTCCCATTTTAGGCACACATTGTCATCTGTCACCCACCCAGACTTTCAAGAATCTAGAACAACATCCTTTATCAACTAAACCCCTTTGACACTGGTTATATTTGGAGACTGTACTCAACTAAACCACAAAAGAAACACACTCTTCTCACAACTTCTTGTTGACCGTACGCTAAACATTACATATTCCATTCAATCACACTGCAATCCTCTTGACTGCATACAAATCTTTCAGCACATCAATAACTATCAAATCTCCCTGTGCTTATCCTCCTTTGACCACATCCTCATCCGCTTGTTTCTCATAGTACCTCCACCCAGTAGTCACCTAATTCACCCGTCTCCAGACTTCCCTAATTAACACAACACAGTGCACAACAATCTAATTATTTCACCTGATCCCAACTCCTTCAGTAAACTCACAAAACACTACACTTAACATTAGATTCACACTTCCCTTTGTGAACTATGATGATACAAGCACATTACCCTGGATCTTCCCTGGCATTGATCTTTAATAACTAAAGTGCGATCCCAGATGCACCGCTGGAAAAAATATCAAAGTCCTGATATCTTAAAAACACTTGCTTCTTGCCTTCACCACTGCTCTTGTCTAAAACCCAATCATACTAATACTGGAATCCATGTTCATTCCAGCCTTAGTAAACCCTTTATCTCTTACCTTAACAATACTGCTCCCCGACTACACAAATCTATCACATCTTCTGCACTTACTGCCAGTGAAGTTGTTGAATAATTTCACTCAAAAAAGTGATTAACAGCCACACTGCTACACTCAACACTCTACTTCACTCTTACACCTGCAAAAGACAAACACCAAAACTCACTTCTTTCACATTCTTACCCACAATCTTAACTACTGAATGTCATCCCATTGTACCCCCTGAAGAATTTACATTGAGCTTCTGTTGCCTTGCTTTTTAAAGAATAATTTACTTTTCACAGATAATCAGATCTCTAGCATTACTGTGACTTACTGTTCAATACAGAACAGCTATAAAGCATCACCAAGTCCATAATGTTAATGTTCTAACATTCAGTGCACCTACAAATAAAGACAAAGTGCACAATCCTAAAACATCTCCCCTAAAAAAAACATTTTGCTACTCAAAGCTCATACCTAACTCACAACACAGTACTTACAGCACACACTCATGCCTGTGATGTTCTCAACAAAAAACATATACCTCTAATATGCTATTTAAAAAGTTATTCCTTGGCTATTTTTTAATCAATTTCTTGTACTTTGCAGTTGTCTAATCCTCTACTTCACCACATTATTCTTATTCTCTATCTCTTTCCATGATGAGGAAAATGCAGACTTCGCTTTCCTTTTGGCTTGTCCTATGCGTATCCTTGAATAAGATGAGCCAGTCACCAGATTTGTGTTCAATTCTCTTCAAACCAAATCACCTGTCTTAGTTATCCTTATATTTTTCTAGACTTCTTTATATGGGAAACTTCACTGCACTCCTGCCCACTCATCCCAGTCCTCCATTACCTAACCACATAGACATAATTTTGCAGGCAGCCTCTCTATCTTTCAGTGACATAAATGGGATATACCAGTAATAGTATTTATTGATATTCCACCTAAATCCCAAAATAATTCTCACAAGACATGCACGGGGGTAAGGAAATCCAAAGTTAACTTCAAACATGATTTCCCAATAATGTCTGTTGGCGACAAAGGTGGTTGACTTACAATTTTTTCCGCCACTACTGGCTCATGCACAGCACTTTTTCACCTTTTATTTGTGTGACAAAATCAGAATTATTGGCTCAAGCCATACAACGCTCAGGATGCCTTTACAGTTGCACTTTTTATCACCAAAGCAATCAATATACGTAAAAGTATTGTTTTATGATGTCATGATGAATTTAATAGATACTGGACGGAAGTCCTCCAAATCTTTTGTCATGTTCTTTTGCTCCTGTTATTGATGTATATAGCTATTTGTAACTGCTCTTGTTTTTACTCTTGGTGTAATCATGTGTTATTATTTTATTGTCAACTACTTTTATGGTTGTTTACATACCGAATAAAGTTTTTGAATCGAATTGCCTTTACAGTATTATTCAGTTTCTTACGACTAAAAGTGGTACAATCGAAGTCCTCCTCAGAAGTTTACTCTCATGCAAACATAACACAGAAACGTCTTCGCTTCTGGAAATTGATCTCCATCAGTCAAACCATTCACTAATTTCTTTTTTATGTAATTCATGAAGGGTCCTTCTTTATCACTTCACCTCATTTTCCATTACTCTGGACTAGTCCCTCTCCCACCATCATGACCAACTGTTACTCTGTTTTTGTCCTCCATTTATTTTATCTCCTTCTTGGATGCTCAGGAATCCCAGTACGCTACTAAATTTTGCAAACTTTTCATTTATTGTACCTCAAAATTATGCTCCATGATCCACACTTGGATTTCTGGGAGCTACACATCCATCAAATACTCAAAGATATATGCAAAAGGTTTGTGGTCAGCATAGCTTTAAATTGAATGACTGACCAGTAATATTCAAATACTCAATCTCCACTGCAGAATACCGTACGTCACCACTCACCCCTGGAGACA
This sequence comes from Calotriton arnoldi, assembly GCA_963921515.1. Lineage (NCBI taxonomy): Eukaryota > Metazoa > Chordata > Amphibia > Caudata > Salamandridae > Calotriton > Calotriton arnoldi. The sequence continues at coordinate 180,336 of CAWUFW010018395.1, read as the reverse complement.
AATGCAACATTTCTTTTATTCTTCCATTAGCTGGGTCAAAAGCTCCAAAACACACATTACTAGAACCCATGGTAAATGTAGTGCGACCTTTGGCACCAAAATTACCAACACAGGATCTTCACTCGTAATCGTTTTTTATGCTCTCAATCCTTTCTGTGCACACATCATCCCATCTAAACTGCGCATCTTTTTGTATTAATTTCCTTTGTGTTTCAACTATATTCAATTGCCCACAATTCGAACATTATTCAGTGATCTGTTTCCATCACCTCTCTGATCATACTTTCAATTGAGTTTATACCCTTCACCGCAACTCCATCAATTGTGTGTATTTTGCTATCTCACCCTAAGTGTGCCGGGTATGCCCAGACGTGGGTCCCGGGCTCACTGTGCCACTGGATTCAAGCTATCCTGGCTGATGAGGGGTGAAACCCCGAAACCGGTCCTAGGATGCTTGTTTCCGGTCCAAGGAGGACCTGGCATGGCAGTTCGGGCTGGACTGTTCCCATGAGACACAGGGTCAAGACTGATTTGCATATGGCCGGTCTAAACTGGGGTGGCATGGTGAGCAAAAGAATGATGGATTTAACCCAGATCTCTTGACTGGGAGTGAATGTTTTGATTTGTTCTGCATTCCGCCCATCAATTGTGTGTCTTTTGCCTTCACCGCAGTTCCAGTCTATCATCAGATACTTAAAGCATGTGCATATATGATTCTTTGCTCATTAGTGTGTATAAGCTACAAAATCTTCAAAATTTCCATCATTTATAGGAGCAGCACAGTGTGGTTTATCGATCTTATTTCTAATTTACATGTTCTGGATACCAACCATGATCCCATTTTTCTTATTATTTTTGTAATCATCTTCTAATACCATGTCTTGTACATTTTCACATACATATATTTAATTTACTATGTGTAAAGTTGTACTTCTACATAGTTTTGCAGTGTCCATCTTCCTTCCTCATGCCCTCAAATTGAATTTTATTCTTCACTTCATGCTATGTGCCCAACATACCCACATCTGTAGCTTATTATTTTATGTGAATTCTTACGCTAATCATTAAATGTTCTGTGCTATTCACAAAGCCAATAATTTTTCTCACTAGTTGTCACTGATAGGGTTGCTTGAGTGGTTCACTTCTTACCTCTCCAACAGTTTTTCTCAATATTGGACTATTCAGCATTCATCTCTCATCCTGTTGGGGTCACTGCAATGAATATGCTCTGCAACTCCTGTTTGGCAGCAATTATTTCTTGCTTTGGCGTATTGTACACATATATGTGGATGACGCACAAATCTTCTCTTTACCCTCTTTCACCATAAAGGTACATTCCTACATCTCTACCTTGCACTTAACTGTCTCTTAACTATCTGCTACTACGTTGCCATGGACTTTCTTCTACTTAATGCTGTAAAATCGAATGGATAAACTTCCTACCTCCACCAACCTTCTCATCTTCTTCCCATCTCAGAGACCATCACTCCATCCTCCACATGGAGAAACGAGGGAATGATTATTGATGCTATTGATTCACAATTGAGGAATCATCTCTTCCGCAGCCTAGGGACAGAGCATCAGCTCCCAAGCATTAGAAAAATCCAGCCTCACCTCCCTTTCCATCCTAATACAAACCTCCTTTGTACATCTGTTATTAGTAATCTAGATTACTGCAACCACTTGCTCATGGAACTCAACAAGTATGCATTCTCTCCCATTGACAATGTTATCAGATTTTCAACCTGAACATTCTTCTCCCTGTCAACTAAAAAGAACCCATCTCTCCACCCTACTTTTAGGGTGTTTGAATTGCAGCCAATGGCAAAGACCAGCTCAAAATCTTTACCTTAATCTTCAAAACAATTTATGACCTGGACCCTCATCTGTCGCACTTCAACTTGATCACTGCAATTTGTTAATGCGCACCTGCTCCCAGTTCCCACTTGCGCTAATTTTTCCTACTCTGTACCCTGAAAACCCACCCCTGTCCCCAAGAGCTCAATAACATTTCCAAATAAGCTACTATTAAAGCTAGCTTAAAAACACCCAACTGACCAGAAGTATCACCAACATGGTCTAAAGGCTGCTGCATCCAGCCATCTGTCTGCTCACCAAAAGTGTAAATGTGTTTAAGTATGTGTAATGTGCGTGTCCTCTGAGTTCATCAACCTGCAACTTGACTTCCCTGACCATCTTTCTATGTCAATCAACACAACTGTTTATTGTCCTCCATACTGCAATTGATCTTTTATACGATTTGTTATTCAAATCCAATCCCAATAAATTGTGCCAAAACCTACTGCATTCAAGCCTTAATTGTTAAGTTTAGTTCCACAATGATAGCCACACATACTTTCATGTCCTTTGTGCACATATAAAACCATTTAGGCTATCACAAAGAAAGGCAAGTGTTTGGACTAATGTTTTAGCAAACATTTCATTGTCTTCATTCAAGAGAACAATGGACAGTTTTTTTCCTTTAAAATACCTAACATCACTAAATTCATTAGTGAAGGTGAAAAAGGTTCATTTTTAAGTGCTCCCATAAATACTTCTTTAGGCGGCAAGGCAATGCAGGTTTTGTGACAGTTGTCAAATGTTGTCCTTAGGGACACATTCTGGCCATGCAGACTTTTATCAGAACAGGATTCAAGAGATGGAATTCTGTGTGGATAGCTACCCTGAGCGATGTTTGTAGACCGAAGAGTCTAAAAGCATTTCACCTACTAAAAATTGAATATGAGATGGCAGATACTGAGGTTTTTCGTTTCCTGCATCTACGCCATGCCCATAAACATTTGTGGGTCTTGAGAATGAGGTACAGGACACCTCACCCATAAAGTATAAAGTGTTACATTAATCTTTTCATACAAAATGGTATCCACGATGTACAAACCTCTAAAGCGACAACATTGGCTGGCTGATCTAGGCCATATTGAGAAAACTGTTTAGGAATAACTGATGTAACATAAAGAGGTGAGGCAGGTACAATATAACATTTTAAATAGAGGCTCTGATTACAAGTAATTGGTGCAACATTTATTCCACCAAATAAAATCCAACTCCGCTGCGTTGGAATTTATTGTGTAACATAAATACCACCTAATTATGAGTCTTTCCCCGATAATAGGGAATAATATGCAGATTTTAGTCCTTTCTACATCAAAATCAGCATGTTATGGTATTTACCGGGATTCACCCCCTTCCAAGTAATATTCGCAGGTTTGACTTGCTGAAATTTATCCAGAGGATGTGATTTTTATTTCATTACTTAATACCACTGCTACATATATGTGCAGGATTTGGAGTTACTGTAAATATTAAAATTAATGAGGGGCCTGTAGCTACTATAGTCAAATACAGATGTTATGGTTTGGTAAAACCAATAATGATGTATGTTTGAGAGGATGCAGCCAACCGTGTCCTTTTTTCCTCATTTGGAATGCCTAATTATTTGTGTTTTGGAAGGAGGTTGTGGAATGCCTCAGTAGCATCACTGATGTCTCTGTGCCTTTATATACTGGGGTAATGTTGTTTGGGATGTCGGATGCTTAGAATCCTGCATTGATATATGTCAAGCTTTTAGGGATGTAGTATTGGTTGCAGCACGTTGAGAAATTGCCAGACTGTGGAGGCGGAAGATAGAAACCACATTTTGAGACCTGGTGCACGGCAGCAGAATGGGATGTCCATACCGGTAGAGGTCGTCTTTGCATGTTTATTAAACTAGTAGGCCCGAGGAGAATGTTTCTTTGAAGAGAGACCAACTGGTCTGAATGAAGGTGGCCATCCAATAATAAATTATCTATGAACCGAGGGGTGGCGGTGGGAACCTTCCATATCCCGACATCAACGACACTCCGACTTTGGCAGGAGAGTACTAGAGAGCTAGGCTGGCATGGTAAACTTACACAGATGACCCCCCTGTGGGAATCAAAAAAATTAGGCCTGTGGAGGCTGCGTGCAGATTTCAGTAAGTGGGACACGATCGGGATTTCCAGGATAGAGGATCTCTGGGAGGGGGGGGGAATGTAAAGGCCTTCCCGGCGTTGCAGAAGGAGTACCAAATGCCACAATCCGAAACCTTTAGATACATTCAGCTCACTCATTCACTGAGAACGAGACTACCCAAAGGAAGGATGCTCCCAGAAGCTTTCCCACTCGAAGATAGGCTCCTGGACGATTGTTTGGCTACAAAGGTAATATCGTTGGTATATCGTAAGCTCATTAATAACCTTCCAGATCCCTTGACGAAGCTTCGCAGCAAGTGGGAGGGAGAACTGGATGCTCTGGCTGACGATGAATGGATAAAAGCCATGGCCTCCCCAGGCCATCAGTCTGCGTTTTAGATTAATACAGTTAAAGATACTCCACAGAGTCTATTATGCATGCACCACACAGGTTAAAATGGGGATACTTGACTCACCACTGTGCCCGAGGGGTTGAGGACGGGAGGGTTCCTTCTTCCACCTGCCGTGGGAGTGCCCCGCTTCAGCGGTATTGGTAAGAAATATTAAGGATCATGAGGGAAGTTTATAATGTGGCTGAGAGTAAATCGCCAAAATGGTGTCTGTTGAATAACTGGGGGACTCAGATCTCACCAACGCGGAGCGTCTGTGGGTAACACTGGGATTCACAATCGCTAAAGTAATATAGCAAAGAAATGGAGGGCGGCGGAGGCCCCGGCGCTGAGGGAATGGAAGACAGACTTAGACTGGTGTATGCAGGCGGAAAGAATGATTTATGAGAGTAGGGAAGGCCCCCAAAAATGGACAAAGATCTGGGAGAAATGGAATAGCTATCGGGGTATGTTATGTGACCCGTTGATTGTACATGATCGGGAGGGCGAATTACTTTAATGGGGGGGGGAGCCAGGGTGGGGGAAAGAGAACCGGAAATTGAACAATTATCATTAACTGATGATTATGACATATCTGATTTGTTGGTGAATTGTCTGTCTACTTTGCTTTATGTATCCTGTAAATCCAGATGGCATGTTGTTGTTTCAATAAAAATATTTATAAAAAAATAAATATATATATATATATATATTATCTATGAACCACATTGAGAATCAGCAGTCAAGTCAAAAATTGGGGCTACCGCTGTTAAACCTGGTAGGGTCTTCAACACCCTTGCCCAGCTGAAATCTATAGGAGCCATACCAGGAGATGGATTGCAAACACTCAGTCACCATGATCAACACTGATACACTTGGGTGAGATACCCCATGGGCGGTCTGTTTTCATCGAATAATGGAGGATGAGCCTCTTTCTCCAGAAATCATCAGAGTCGCTCTCCTATGAGTGATTTGGAAGATTGGGAAAGCTGCATTCATTACTGGTCTCTCTGGGATCGAGCCCTCCTGTGTCTGTTTCTGATGTTGCGGAGGCTGTATCCAGGCCCAGCACCACACAGACATCTTTGATGATATTATTGGTGAGTCAATGGCTCTTGAAGGGTGAAGTGAAGGCAGAAAGGGTACCATCAGCTGTTGGGTATTTGTTCTCTCAGCAGGTAGGTGGTTACATCTTTGAATTCTTGTTGTTTATCAAGGGTCTAACCCATTGACCGCGGTGCGAATTCCGCCGAGGTGCAGGTGAAATAATGAGTGGGCGTGTCTCGGACGGCCCCCGGCCGTCCTCAGCACACGCCCACCGTGACGTCGGACGGCCGGGGGATGTCCGACACATCGAACGAGTTAAAGGGAGGGGAGACAGCGTTTACGACGCAGTCATCACATCGCAGTTCCTTTACAATGCGGTCGTTACAACGACCGTGTTGTTAGAACGCGATGCCTTTACAACGCAAGTCATTAGATCGACTTGCTGTAGGGGGCGCTCTAACATAAGGAATAGTATAATTTACTATTCCAACATCTTCCCTACTGTTGCAGCACGCTGGAGTTGGAATAGTAAATTATACTATTCCTAAGTCCAGCGCGCCTCCTACAGCAAGTCGATCTAATGACTTGCGTTGTAAAGGTATCGCGTTCTAACAACGCAGTCGTTGTAACAACCTGGTTGTAAAGGAAAGGGATGTGATAGCATGCGTAGTAACATGCTATATTCTAAAGGGAGACGTCTTGGAACAGCAAGAAGGTATCGCCACAGAATATCACAGGCTCTTGTTTTTTCACTCTGCAACGCCTTGAGCTTCCGATGGACAGTGCAAGGAAATTTGCTGATTTCACCCTATTCCCTGTCACTGTGGGAGAAGACGTGGGAGGGCTCCACTCTTGTCCTCTATGAGCATGGCAGTGCTGAGAAAGGTTGGATGGTCTCTTCGAGGCCCTTGTAAAAGTGTCTTGTTGGGCGACAAAAGGCTCTAAGCCGCCGCAGGCTACTGTTTTGGGAGAGGGCCCAAAAGGCTGAGGGACTAAAAGCAGTAATGCCCCTTCGGCGTTTCCTATCCTCATGTTATGCCTCAGAAGCAGGCTCCAGCCTAAATGACCTCACCTCTGATTTCCCACAGCCTGCCAATTCTCAGATGCATGTAGGTATTCCTGGGTAGGGGTGTGCCACTTCTGGCGAAGTGCCTGCCTGTACTGTGACCAAGACGTTGGCGCAGCTCTGATGGAGGCTTATCAATCTCATGCCCAGTTCTCACATGACCCAGATAGTGAAGAGGGGTCAACATATGATAGACCCCCATAATGGAGAGCACAGGAGATCATGGTTTAAGCACTAGCCAGCCGTCACTAAAGCCAGGGGGTTGTATGACAGAACTACACCTGCATTTACACTGCAAGCTTTTACCACGCATACACCTTTACCACACATGCTTTTACAACGCAAGGTAAGCATATATAAGGTAAGTTCACCTTTATATATTTATATATATGTGTGTGTGTGTGTGTGTGTAGGTGTGTGTGCATGTGCGTGTGTGGAGACGACAGTACAGTACAGTGTGAAGGTCACACGGCGGGTCAGCCAGCTAAAGTACGGGACCCACCTACGGCATCTCCGAGGGCGAGCAATAGGAGATCCCCTGCGCACACACCACCCCAGGAGAGAACACATGAGATCAGTTGCCCACCGGCATCAATGGAGGCTGCAGCGCCCGGTGAGGTGCACTGCAAGGGCAGGAAAAGAAAACTGAAGTGAGGTGAGGTGAGGTGAAACCTAGTAGATTGGAGGGAGTGAGGGGGGGGAAAGCAGCAGCAGGGTGCTCATGCCCAGGGTGTAGAGGGTGAGATGGTCCCGGAAGGGTCAAACACCCATCTATGTGGCATGCCGGAAGGGGAGACGAGAATCCAAGAGACTGCCGCAAACGGATGCGGAGCCTAGACCAGGACACCTGCCGAAGGCGACTCCAGTGCCGAACGCATCCCCGACCACTCCAGGTGCCTACTTGCAATCTTCTGGTAGGCCCTGACCCCAACCTAAGGAGGCCTCCATCGATGTGAAACGTGCAACCCCCTTAGACACCTGCCAAAAAAGAAACTGCGCTCAGTCTCTCCTAAAATGATATCCTTCAAGCATTCTTTTTAGATGGGTAGTGTTCAACCTCTCCAATATACCTTGTATTTCAGTGGAAACTGTAAAGTGGCGGTGAGTGCAGGTCATCCTGTAGCAGGCACATTGTGGGTTGCAGAAAGATGAGCCACAAGAGTGCTCCCTCATCCCCCTGTTTACCATTGATGCACCAAATAACTGATACATCCATTTACTCAGTGATTCATTCATGCACTCACGTCAATCCATGCGCCCACTTGCCTAGTCATTCATCCATTCACTCCTTTATCCAGCAATTCATCTATACCCATTTATCGTAATTCTCACTCACTTATTAATTTATCAGTCTATGCACTTAATCACTCAACCATCCATGTGCTCGCCCAATGAAAACAAGTTGACAAACATGTTTCTCTGTTGTCCATTCAGTGTTGAACAAAGAGAGCAGTAAAAGGCGAATAGCCCTCAAAGTAATTTATTTTTCTTTGTTGGATGCTTTCATCCACAGCGCTTTTTATTATTTTAGAAAATATGAAGACAGAATGAGGAGAATAACAATTTGTTATTCTTTAGGAGTTTAAAGAGTCTTGGTCTGGGCACCGATTTTAGTTATAGACACAATTGCAGTGCACCTGATAATTGTGTTGATTGTGTGTTTACACAGATATATTTTGTAAGCTCAAAACGTATGACCGGGAGCAGGTGTGCCACAATTGTGCATCTCATAGCACCACTCCTCCTGCTATAGCAACAAAGCAATAGGTACACAAAAGAAATTCCCGGCACTCTGTTCTGCACTTAATTATCAAGGGCCACGGAACGGGGTGCTAAATCGACGCAACACTTGAGATGCGATTTATCAAGCCATGGAAGGCCACCTTCTGTCAAGAGTAACTCTGCCCAAGGGAGGCATTCCATGGGTGGTGCATGGTTGTTCCCATGGATTTTGATGCATTCCCAGATTTACCATAAGTGGTAGACCTGGGAATGCGCCAAAACGGCTACGCCTCCCCAGCTGAGACATAACGAGGAGAAATAGGTTTATCTCCCCTCATTTTTTCCTGCATTCTGCAGCACACATGGAAAGAGGAAAATGCCTCAGGGGATTGTTTTTGCTCAGGAAGGGGCCCCTTTCTGCACAAAAACAATCATGCTAACAATGCAGGAACCCTTGCACCATGGTGGAAGAGTGCCTGCGTTGGCGCAAGGCAGCACATTGTGCACCAGCACAGGGAAAAGCAGAAGTGTGCCGTACAATGTTAAATACAGCGCATTGCTGCCCTTTACCTATCACACAGCACAGCAAAGTCACTTGCTGCGCTGCGTGATATGATGATAAGTATGTCCCTGACAGGTGCTGGGCCTTTTAATGATATTGTTCTGGATAGGTGCTTTAGTTTCAGACAGCACAGCTCAGAAACAAACATAGGCAACCTTTGACAACTGTTTCTGAGCTGTACTATCTAAAAATAAAGCAGTAACTGAGAGAAATCTGGCGTAAATGAGTTTTCTTTGCTCAGTACAGGACCACAGAAACAGGTGCTTGGCTCAGTGCACCAGAAAAGCTTGTGTAAGCCCTATGTTCAACTCAACAGAAAATAAAAAAACTATATCCACACTTGATCTAACAAAACGTACGCCTGTTTATTCTGCACATCCCAATTGTGTCTACAGTATTGTGCATATTGGAGTAGCTCTTTCCATTAGGAAACGGGCCTGACAAACCATATAGTGCAATATGTATTATTGATGTTTCTGATTAGGCAGCATTATGGCTTTTTTTTTTGCAGTTTATGTAGGCGAACCCGACCCAAATGGTTTTGGTGCGCTTTACATAAGCATCAGTTACATTACACAAGTTTCAGGCAGATGGAGATTATTAACTGCTTAAACTCATCAGACCTTAAAAGAGAGATGTGCGTGCCTAGCTTCATTCTAAACTCTGAAAGGCCTTTTGAAAAAAGTTTCGAGTTTTCTGCTGTTTCTGTGAATCCTTCCTGCTTTGGGAGGAAACTCGAGGCAGGACTTCAGGTTGCAAATGCACCTCTACACACAACAAAGGGGACATTAGCATCGCAAAAGACCCGTCCGCTCTTAACCCAGACTGGGGGATGGGTCCTGCTTCTAACACCGTACCTTTCTACAGAGAAGCAACATGAAGGGGATAAGGTGTGCAAACCCAGGCTGTCTCTGCACAGCCACAATATACCACCAGTTAAACAATTGCAACCCTTAAGCGATGTAGGATTTTGAAGGCGCAGCACATTTTATCTGTACATTGCATGTTAGATTTAATTATAACATCGACTGTTTAATTATAACAATCAATTTAACTAAAACAGTATGTACAAAAACACTTTTAGAATCAAATGCCGCCTTTTCCCAATATGAAAGAGTGGTATTTTATTTCCTCTCTCATATGTTTAACCCCCAGTAAAGAACAAACGCACATTCTCCCAACATTTAACAAAAAAAATGTGCACCTGTTTGAAAGCGGACTGGAATCGAGAGGAAGAGCAATCGCCCCTGAGTAAGAACAGACAGTTAATGGCTCTGAGTTGTGCCCATCTCCAGCAATGTTCCTTTCACATGGGGCAAGCGTCCTAGAAGTGGCGCAGCGAAATCTCTTAGATTTCGCTGCGCCACTCCTACTACCCTTTTTTGCGAGGGTACGCCCACCATGCATACATTATACCTGGCGCAGGTATAATGTAGCGCAGGGGTTTACGAAGTGACGCATCTACCTACGCATTTTTTACGCCAGTGACGCATCGGTGGCGCAAAAGTGACGCAGGCCTTCATAAATAAGTCCCTCAGTGTGGAAGCCTTGGGGGGCTAAAAAGCACCCCCTGAGGCTGCGTTTAAGGCATGGCGGTCGAAGCCGTAGCACTGAATGGAACACATTAACAACTCCGTGGGGGAGGTGCTGAAGATGAGAGCAGCTCTAGGTCCTGGTGGGCACTTCTCACTCTTTCATGTAATATTTTTTAATTTTAAAAAAACAACCAGTATCCTGATAAAGGGCAGGTTATGCATAAATCACTTATGTAATTTTTTTTTGTCTTGCAGCATCGAAATTTTACATTCAGAACAGGCGCTCTTTTGAGATATACCCCGTGTGAGCCTACTGTCTTCTGATCAAATTGAATAGTAAATCTGTCGTACTGTCTCTGTAGAGGTGTGGGGCTTCCTTTTATTTTTCATTGTTAAGGCATGGTGTGGCCTCTGACATTATTTGTGCTTTTATTTCCATAAGAGCATTGAGGCATTTCAACAAATGTAGTTTGCTGCTATTTTTTAAAATTAATTCTGCTAACTTTTTTATTCCTCCTGCAACTTTTGTGAGTTATTCTCACAATTCACTGTTATATTGTGTGTAATGCCATGCCATGGTAGCGAAAGTAAATATGGAACAGTGCAAAGGTAAAATCTAAGTTTATTAGCATAGTCAGAGCCAAATAATGCAGCAGGGTTGAGTAAATTATGGGGCAAGAAAAGGCAAGTTATGTGGCTAATGCATGATATTTTGTGATAGTATTTCTTCATTATTTTTTCATTTTTACACTTGTTAACATAGGTCTGGGCATTGGTTGCACTTCATTAGTATAAGTTTAACACCTATATTTAGCGAAGATGCAAAAGAGAAAGATAATCAGTCAGACTTTGCACAGGGCCTTTTACTGCGCGGCAACACGTGTCGCTGCATTTCTAGCAACTTTTGAACCATTTGAGGTAGAATATTTGTTTGTTGAAATCCACAGGTTATGGAGCAGATGAAGGATTATATGGAAAATACAGCTAGTCTATAATTGTGCGAATTAAGCAACAGCCGCACAATCACATAATTACAGTGACACTGAGTATAGGAAGAGAGACATGAACAAAACTCTTTTACTGCCTCGCAATTAATAATCTGCTATCTATTTAACTCTAAACATGGACCCCTGGGTAGTGTGCTTCTTGTCTCAAAACGCATCAACGCCTCATCAAGGGTAGTAAGTGTTATATAAATACAATATACAATTACATGAAAAAATATGATTCCATAATGTAAATATGCAGATGTAAAAAGTAAATTATGCTATTTTATGTCATACTTAAGGGAGGGGAGACCAAAGGATAACATTGACAGGTTTGTACCCTGTCCAAGCAGGGACCTCTCCTTCTAGTCAGGGTAAGGGGGCTTACACTTCTAAAATAACCTCTGCTCACCCCCTTGGTAGCTTGGCATGAGCAGACAGCCTTATCTCCGAGGCAATGTGTAAAGCATTTGTACATAACACACATACTAACACAGTGAAAACCCTGCAAATGGACACCACGCCAGTTTAGAAAAATAAAATACCTTCATCTAAACCACACAACGACAAAATCCAGCACACATATATCAAAATATCACTTTTAGAATGATTATTGCAAAAATAACGCTTGTAACAACATATAGCTCCAACTGGGGCTATTGAGACATCGTGACAGGCAGAAATCCCAAGTATGCTGCTGACTGCAAGGTGTACAGGCTGGCTACGGAGTCATATTGATCCCTAAGTAACAGTACTTTGGAAATCGAAGTCAACGGACGGTGCACAGCATCACAAAGGTGAAGCGCTGATGGGCCAAGGCGAGGGCCCGCTCCTTACTGCCACAGGGGAGGCGAGGCGTTGAGTCCACAAGGCATCGAGTTCGGGCTGGCAGGGGAGGTGAGGCGACGGGTGAGGCGGCGATTCCTTTAAGCAGTCGGTGTCGATGAGTTCGGGAAGTCACCCACATTGGTTATTGGCTCCGTGATGACGAGATGCAGGCACTGGCGACGACGGGCGTCAGTGCGAGCGCTGGCGTCGGGAAGAACGATAACTTGCAGGTGTCGGCGGGTGTCAGAGCTGCGATGCAGTCAGGGCAGTGCGTCGTACACTTCACGAACGGCGCCCACGGCCTCGGTGCATGTCGCAGCATCACTGGCAGCATCGCTGACCCAGGAACTGGAATTGGCACCCTTTGGCAACCAGGAGTCCAGCAGAGGAAGCCAGGTGCTGTTTAGCAAGTTGCAGGTAAGATCTTTGTGCCCCTGAAACTTCAGAACAGAAGGCAAGCTCTACTTCAAGCCCGTGGAGAATCTTCTTAAATAGGATACCAGAGCAAGGCAAAAGTCCATCCTTTCCACTGCCCACAGACAGAAGCAGCAACTGCAGGCCAACCCAACAAAGCAACACTTGTTCCCATCGCTCTGTGTGCTGCACAGAGGCCAAGCATTGGATCAGCATGTAATATGCACACATTTATGAACCAATGCCATGCGATGTGAGAAACTTTCACTGCCTTCATCTTCAACTACGAAGCCCTCAACTGTGCCCCATTATGAACTGCCATCCCCAACCCAAATTCACCCAGACAGCTATGGGCGACTCCGTTCACAGTATGCACTAGACAAGAATTCTATGTTGCATGAAAAAACCTACAGAAAAATAACATCTGGCAAAACTAAATTACACTTGGGGTATGCAGCATGAAATAAATTGTGAAATGTAAACAGGGACTGCATCGCTAACATGGATTACTGTTGGCCCGGTGCCAAGGCTTAAATCTGGTTACCCAGTTGCACAGTCTACAGCTCTTGCCATAACACCACATCCTGGGAAGAGGGAGGAAGGCAGGTAAAAGCCACATGAAAGATGGGCTTGTTTTTGGATCAAGGTTCTAACAGAACCTCAAGCTGAGCCAGAGCCAGGATTCAGGCTCAAGCCTGACTCAAAATTTCAGTGTCCTGACCCACCTCTAGTTTGTTTGATTGAAGAATCAGGTCTTCAGCTTCTTGCAAAATTCAAGAAGAGAAGAAAGAAGGAGGCTCCAATGTGGAGTGGGAGGTCGTTCCGCACTTTAGGAGTGATGTAATAGAACGCCCATCATCCTAGTTCTGCGTATGCATGGAATGTATGCAGATTGGAGTCCTGCGGAACAGTGGTGTCTAGTCTGGTTGGTGGAAGGAGATGCAACTATTCAGATATGTGGTGTCTAAGTTGTCTAGTGCCTTCAGTGAGTGTGTGAGGTGTTTGAAATGAGTGCGTTTGTGTATCAGGAGTCAGTGGAGCTCCCTGAGGTGTGGTGTGATGTGAGCACTATGTGGGATGTTGTGGATGAGTAAGGCTGAGTTCTGAATGGTTTGTAGTCTTCTAGTGGGTTGCTTGGTGATCTCAGAGTAGAGGCTGTTCCGGTAGTCGAACTTGCCAGTGACCGTTTTTCTATTGTTGCTTAGGAGCCATTTTGAAGATCCTCCTCAGCATTTCCAGAGTGTGGTGATGGTGTTGACTTGTGCATTTATGTCCAGTTTACTGTTGATGATGATTTTGAGGTTCCTGATATAGGTGCCGGGTGTGGCGTGGGTCCGAGCTTGGCTGGTCACCAGTTGGAGTCCTATGGCGAGGTGTTGTTGACGAAAATCACTAGTTCTATCTTATCAGTGTTAAGCTTGAGACAGTTGACTCTCATCCATTTAGCAACTTTGGTCATGCAGGAGATGAACTTGACTCTTCTGTTGGGCCTCTTGTCCGAGAGGGAGAGTATGAGTTGTGTGTACTCGGCCAGTGGCGGTTTGTGACTTTTAAAAGTAGCATTTTATAAACGTTGGTTATGATTTTTATGTATGGAGCAAAGTGAGCAAGCTTAATGAACAAACATGAAGTTTGGGAGATCCTCCTCCCGAGAATTAAAAAAAAAAAACAATTGGCAAATGGTGCAAACAAAATTAGCGAGAAAGCAAAGTTTATAAAGCAGTGGAAACGTATAGTTTTAAAATATTAAACACATTGAAAATGTCCCCGTATCAGTACTTGTAACAGCACAGCAGTGCTTCCAGGCAGAGTATCAACAGGTTCCAAAGTGTACTGAAGTGGTGGTGTTGAGGTCCTTCGTTTTTACACAGTTGTGCCTTTGAAGTGGGGAGAAGCCTCTAGAGGCATGCATTTGAAGTGCACAGATGCCCTGCCTTCCCTGCCCTGGCTCCAGACTAACCACAGGGGTTATGCAGCCCTTTGTTTGGAGACAGGACACAACCTATTCAAGTGTAAGTGGGGCTGTGCCCAGCACCTCCCTCTCATCCTGCCAGTCATGGCCCATCCAGTCACACCTAAGCTCCCAATGTATACATTGTGTGTGGCTGTCTAGGAGAAATACACAAAACCCAACTGCCAACTACACCCAGTCATGTGGCCCAGGGACAGGCTGAAGGCACAAAAGGGTAAGGCAAGAAAATGCCAACTTTCTAAAGGTTAACATAGAGAAACAGGAGTTGGGCCAATACCAGTCAGCAAGGCTAGGCCACTAACAATAAAACAACAATTGAATTGGCAATGCTGACGATCCTTTAATACATTCACTTGTTTTGTGGGCGCGCAAATTAATTACTGCAACCACCATTTATTTTTTCATATTCGGAAATATTCAAAAATCATTTTTGCATCAAAAACTAATTCACAGTTGACCAAAATACAGGAAAAACAATACCAGCATATTTTTTTCAATCACATTAATAACCCACAAAACATTTAATGGAAATCATAACTTACACATGTGAAAAGAATCAACAACCTATTCACACCTGTGTGTACACCTAAACAACCTTGTATCCTGGTTCTGAATTGAATAGCCCACTAAGAGCCACAGTAATTTAATCATTCACCTAGCTTCTATCAGGTGGGCAAAGCCCGAAACGTGACAAAAAAACTTGAATTCAATGAATGGTGCTAGGAATCTATTCTTTACATCATTTCAACCTAATCGTGTTCCCTGTACACCGGTAATGTCTTTGAAGCACGCAGGAGCAGCCTGTCAGTTGATTCCCTTGTGTTCTACTGCAGCCTCCCAGAGTGTTCTAAAAAACAACCAGGGCGCTATCAGTCTTACTTATGACAAACCCATGGCACACTTGTAACCATGTTGATTGAATCAAACTGGTAGAACTTAAAACATTTAATTTAGTAAGGAACATAATGAAGAGTTCAGTTTGTCGTGGAAATTATGGTTAGTGCTGTAGAAAGAAAAATTAGGACACATTTTGAGTGACTTCTCAAATATCTTCCTCTTCTATTTCATTAAAAATATTCTGACATGCAGACTGAAACATGCACTTTCAACACATGCACACAGGCAGACTGAAACATGCACTTTCAATACCAGCAGCAGACTTCCAGTTAACTCCCTGGTGAGCAGTAGCTTTACTCCAGTGATCTAATGAGCAACTAGAGTGCTAACATTCTGAATTCATGCCAAAATTGTGGCACATCTGAACACCATCTTGATAGAATGGAAGTGGGAAACTGAAAGCATTTTCTTCTGAGGATACTGCAGTAAATGAGGAAATTAGGGAGCTACATAACAGATAAGTCTCCCAGGATGTCCACTAGAGAAAAAAAGAGCCCAAATATAGAACAAATATCACCCAAATTTAGCCCAAGTATAGCCCAATGTCAGAGGTGTGCAAAACATTTCTTTTTTTCTGCAGTATTATATAGCACAGACTTGATCCGGAAGTATTGGAGTGCATTACGTGAGCAACATTACTCAAGGACAAATTAATTTTGTTATTAGGCATGGGGAGATTGATGTTGAGCTGACGTGGAAACTTGAACCTGGTTCCCCAGTTGCAAAGTCTGCAGCTCTGGCCGTAATGCCACATCCTCTCTCTTAAGTGTGACAAATAATCAAGTGATCAACTATATAAAAAAAACATAAAGATAGCAAATTATTTAAAAGCGATTTGTCGCTATTTGAGAACTCAGAAAAGATATCCTCATTTTAGTTGTTTAGAGCAATAACTATAGTTTCTCTGGTAATAAAACCCTCTCATGGAGGAGGGAGCAGAGAAAATAGGTTGACCACGCCGGGCAGGCGGGAGGGGTAGTGGCAGCACATCGTACCATGGAGGGCAGAGGAAAGAGGGGCAAGGGCAGCAAACCAACCATGCAATACAGGCAAAAGTAGCTGTGGAAACATGAAAGACTGTTGAGGGCAGTAGGAAGAGGCAGTGGCAGTACAACCATAGATGCCAACAGACCCAATTCAGACAGGAGACTCCCGATGTTTTTATTCCCGAAAGGGCTGTATTTTATCTGCCGCCTACCTAAAAGCTCCTCTTTTTCAATGTGAGTCAATGGGGGAAAAAAATTCCCCTGTTTTTCTTTTTCAAAATCTCCCTCTTACCAAGTTCAAAATGTTGGCAAATAAAGTACATTGGATCACGGAGGGCAGGAGGAATGGGGTAGGGACTTGGACTCGGATAAGAGAGGACAGGAGGAAGATGGGCTGGGGCACCAAACGGACCTTACAGAGCAGGCATCAGGGGTTGTAGTAGCACAATACACCAGACAGTGCAAGTGGGATGGCAGTGCAGCACAACGGACCCTGGAAAGCAATCGGGAGTGGACAGGGCCATGCACATTGACAACAGAGAACAGAGAGGAAAGATGCAACGGCAGCAAGCTGACCATACCGGACAGACAGGAGGGACAGTTGCAGCCTAACGGACCATGAAGGGCAGGAGGGAGGGGGCAGGGGCATGACAAAGGACCAGATAAGGCAGGAAGGAGGGGATAGAGGTCTGAACATGGAAAACTGAGTCCGGGGGCAAGGGGGCAGGAGCAGCAATTTGACAATGGAGGGCAGAAAGGATGGGCACCGGAAGCACAACACACCATGGAGGGCAACAGTGAGACTATAATGCTATACACACAGACGTTGGAGGAAAGGTGGGGGGCGGTCAGGGACAGCAAACTGACTACACAGGGCAGGTGGGAGGGGATGTGGTTGCACAGAAGACTATGCATGGCAAGCAGGAGGGTTAATTGCAGCACACCAGCCATGGTGGGCAAGAGGGAGGGGACAGGAGCATGCACAAAGGACCATGGAGGACAGAAGGGAGGGGTATGAGCTGGACACACACAAAAGAGGGCAGGGGAAGGGCTTCACAACAGACCACGCAGGGCAGGCAGGAGGAATAGTTGCAGCAAAACAGAGCATGGAGGCAGAAGGGAGTAGCAACAAAATGGATCTTGGAGGACAGGAGAGAGGGATGGGGCATGGAACTTGACAGGCAGGGTGGAGGTAGCAGGGACAGGCGGCAGCCATCTGACGATGCCAGGCAGGTGAAAGGGGCAGTGGCATCTCAACAGAATACTACGGGGCAGATTTACAAGCCCCCTGCGCCACCAGTATGTCACTTTTCATGACGTACTGGTGGCGCAGGGGGCTCCTCCATATTTACAAGGACAGGAAAAGCCACCCTGCGTGACTTTTCCTCTCCTTGTAAATACGGCCCCTTCACATGCAGCACTTTGCGTTGAAGGGGCGTTCCATGGGTGTTGCTGTGGGTGTTCCCACGCAACACCCATGGAACAGGACACATCTCCAGATTTACGAGAAATCGTAACTCTGGAGATGCGTCTGAAAGCTACGCCACCCTAAGGGTGGCGTAGCGAGGCGCACCGAGGAGAAATGTTTTCATTTCTCCTCGTTTTTTCCTCTTTCAATGCGTGCTGCATTCTACAACACGCATTGAAAGAGGAAAACGCCTGTAGTGATTGTTTTTGTGCAGGAAGGTGCCCCTTCCTGCACAAAAACAATCTCCCCACGACGCAGGCATCCTTGCACCATGGTGCAAGGGTGCCTGCGCCAGCGCATGGCTGCAGTTTGTGCGCCAGCGCAGGGGGAAGCACAGAGATGCAACATATTCTTGTAAATATGTTGCATCCCTGTGCTTCGGAAGTGCTGCAGCGTGGCGCAGCCAAAGGGCTTGCGGTGCCACGCTGCTGCACTTTCTTGTAGATCTGCCCCTACGAGTAGATAGGAGTGTGGCAGGTCCATGGAATATGGTGAGCAGACAGAGGGGAGCAGGGGCATACACACAGATATCAGAGGGCAAGTGGAAAGAGAGTAGGGGCATCAAGCTAAGCACAGAGGCTAAGCAGGAGGGCAATGATGAGGCAAAGAATTTGGCAACAGAGAGCGGGAGTAGTGGGCAGGGACATCAAGCTTGATGGAGAGCAGTGGCAGCACATCAGACCATGCAGGGCAGGAGCGAGTGGGCTCGTGCATGGACTCAGACAAAAGAGGGTAGGGAGGAGGGTGATGGGGCAGGAAGGGCAGTGGCAGAACAATAGCCACAAATGGCTGTAATGAGGGAGCAGGGTCATGGACTTGGACAATGGATACAAGGAGGGGGGTGGGCAGGAGCAGCAAGCTTGGGTGGGGGCAGCACAATGCCAGGCCAGACCTTGTGTTTAACCCCCCACTGTACATTGTGATGGGCATCTTACTTAACGGTAAAAAAAAAATAGAAATTCACTGAAAAAATCAAAGGTTACAGGGTCATTATACTTAGGAAACACAATTAAAAAACCCTTAAAAATTCACTAAAAAAGCCAAAGGTTACAGCAACGTTGTAGTTACTCGTACAAAACCAGTGAAATTCAGCAGGTATAATTACCTGAGCTAACTATAATTTATGCCCCCACAATGCACTGCTTATGACCTCACATATTAGATCACTTATGACATGGTCAGTGAAATTACTCATGACACCGCTGATGACATCTTAAATGACATCACTGATGACATCATCCAGTGATTGTTAGTGTTTTCTAAAAGTTTATGAGTTTTAAACATAAATACAAAGGCACTACAAAAGTACCACATTTGCCCAGATATACAAATTTGGTTTCCTATAATATCTCAATAACTACTGAACGATTTACACCAAATAATAACAGGCATGATCTCCAGAACAGAATTTACTTTTCTCCTGATTTTTTTATAATTCTGTCCGGTGGTTCGGACTGCAGGAGTATGTAAAGACTCTAGGTAATTAACATGGGAAATGCACTTTTTTTTACCTCTGCCTTTTTCTATGCCCCTGAAACTTTCCATGCACGGCTAGATTCACCGGTACACTTTTTTGGGAACATTTTGTGAAGATTCGTCAACCGGCGCAAAAGATATAGAACACTAAAAATTCTGTTGCCATCCAATAACCCATACCCACCCTAACTCCTAAAAATTCCCTTGCCAATCATAAAACAATACCCACCCTAAACCCTAAAAAGTCCCTTGCCACCCAAAAACCCATACCCATGCTAAACCTTAAAAATTCCTTTGCCGCCCTAACCCCAAACAAATCCCTTACCACCTAAAACCCATACCCACCCTAAACTTATAGAAATTCCTTGCCACCCAAAAACCAATACCCCTGCTAAACACTAAAAATTCACATGCCACCCAAAACCCATACCCACCCTTTACCCTAAAAAATACCTTTTCACCCAAAAACCCATAACCACCAAAAACCTGAAAAACTCAATTTCCACCCAAAAACCCATACCCAACCTAAACCCGAAAAATACCTTACCACTCAAAAACACACACCGACCCTAAACCCTGAAAATTCCCTTATCATCTAAAACCGATACTTACCCAAAACCATAAAATTTCCCTTGCCCCCAAAAAATCAACACCCACCCTAAACCTTAAAAATTCCCTTTCCACCCAAAAACCCATACCCGCCCTAAACCCTAAAAATTCCCATTCTAATCAAAAACCCATACCCACCCTAAACCCTAAAAGTTCCATTGCCACATAAACCCTAACAAATCCCTTGCCAACCAAAGACTCATACCCACCCAAAAACCCAAAAATTCCCTTGCCACTCAAAAAACGATACCCATCCTAAACCCTAAAAATTCCTTGCCACCCTAAAACAAAAAATACCTTACCTCCCAAAAACCCATACCCAACAGAACCTTAAAAAATCCCTTGCCACCCAAAAAACCCATACCCACCCTAAACCCATAAAAACTCACAAGCCACCCAAAAACCCATACCCAACCTAACCCAAAAAAATACCTTACCACCCAAAAACACGTACCCACCCTAATCCCTAAAAATACCCATATCACCCAAAAACCCATACCCACCTGAAACCATAAAACTTCCCTTGCCCCCCAAAAATCCACACCAATCATAAACCTTAAAAATGTCCTTGCCATCCAAAAGCCCACACCCGTCCTAAACCCTAAAAAAGCCCTTACCACCCAAAAACCTATATCCACCATAAACCCTAAATGTTCACTTGCCACCTAAAAACCCATATCCACCCTAAAAATGTCCTTGCCACCCAAAAACTCATACCTGCCCTAAAACATCCCTTACCACCCAAATACCCACTCCCACCCTAAACTCTAAAAAGTGTATTCTTTAACATGTGGAAGCATTTTACCTTGGTACATAAGCTTATATCGTAGCATTGAGAGGAGTTTATTAAAAGTGATAGTGAAGTTAGAAACTTTTGAGCTCCCACCATGACCACAAAGCCACTAGTGAACTAAGAAGCAAGTCAGTTCTCATGTGTACATTATATATAGCCTATTTTGTTTTATGAATGAAGCAACAATATAGTGCATTAAATCTAACACAAGATTTGACTGTACAGCATACATCCTGAACTTGAGTATTTGAATATGCGATCATATGTGATAATGAAGAAAAAAGGAAGCCTTCTGTATCATTATGCACATTTGCACACCAAGAAAATCTCAATAAAATTAAATATGTACTCCTGGACACGCCCCTTAGCACCGCCCATAGCCCCGCCCCAAAACCCACCCCTAGTCCACAAACCAATTTGGTGAGTACCTGCACTTATTTTTTTCCATTTAAAGCACTGCCCTAAACCCTAAAAATCCCTTGCCACCCAACAACCAATACAAATGCTAAACCATAAAAAATCCCTCACCACCCAAATACCCATACCCATCCTAAATTCAAAAAATTCCATTGCCACCCAAAAACCCATTCCCACCCCACCCAAAATACCTTACCCACCCTAAACCCCCAAAAATCATTTGCCACCCATAAACATGTACAAATGCTAAACCCTAGAAAATGAGTTAACACCCAAATACCAATACCCACGCTAAACCCTAAAGGTTCCCTTGCCACCCAGAGCCCATACCCACCCTAAACCTAAAAAAATCCCCTACCACCCTAAAACCTAAAAAAGCCCATATCACCTAAAACCCCATACCCAACCTAAAACCTAAAAAATCCCTTGCCACCCAAAAACCCAGACACACAGTAAACCCTACAAAATCCCTTGCCACCAAAAATTCTACACCCACCCTAAACGCTAAAACTTCTCTTGCCGCCCATAAAACCTTAAACTCTAAAAATCCCTTACCACTCAAAAACATACTCCTACCCTAACCCCTAAAAATCCACTTACTACCCAAAAACCTATACCAACTTTTGACCCTAAAACATTCCTTGCCACACAAAAAGCCATACTCCCATAAACCCTAAAAAATCCCCTGCCACATTAAACATACAAACACTAAACCCTAAAAGATTCATTACCACCCAAAAACCCATACCTACCATAAACACTAAAGGTTCCCTTGCCACCCAAAACCCAGGCCCACCCTAAACCCTAAAAAATCCCTTACCACTCAAAAACCCATACCCACCAAAACCCTAAAAATTCTCTTGAAACCCAAAAACCCATACAAATGCTAAACCCTAAAAAATTCCTTACCACCCAGAAACCCGTACAAATGCTAAACCCTAATAAAAACATTATTGCCCAAAAACCCATACCCACCCTAAACCATAAAATTTCCCTTGCCACCCAAAACCCATAACCACTCTAAACCCTAAAAAATCCTTATCACCCAAAAACCCATTCCCACCCTAAACCATAAAATTTCCCTTTCCACCCAAATACCCATACCCACACTAAATCTAAAAAAATCAGTTGCCATCCAAAATCCATACCCACCCAAATCCCTAAGAGGCCCCCTGCCACCTAAAAACCCATACCCACCCTAAACCCTAAAAAATCCCTTACCACTCAAAAACCCATACCCACCGAAACCCTAAAAATTCTCTTGAAACCCAAAAACCCATACAAATGCTAAACCCTAAAACATTCCTTACCACCCAGAAACCCGTACAAATGCTAAACCCTAATAAAAACATTATTGCCCAAAAACCCATACCCACCCTAAACCATAAAATTTCCCTTGCCACCCAAAACCCATAACCACTCTAAACCCTAAAAAATCCTTATCACCCAAAAACCCATTCCCACCCTAAACCATAAAATTTCCCTTGCCACCCAAATACCCATAACCACCCTAAATCTAAAAAATGCAGTTGCCAACCACCCTAAACCTCAAAAATTATCTTGCCACCCAATAACCCATACACACTGTAAACCCTACAAAATTCCTTCCCGCCAAAAATCCCACACCCATCCTAAACGATAAAAATACCCTTGCTACCCAAAAAACCCATACCCACCCTAAACCCTAAAAATCCCTTTCCACCCATAACCACCCTAAATCTAAAAAGTGCAGCTGCCACCTAAAAACCCATACCCACCCTAAACCCTAAAAAATACCTTACCACCCAAAAATCCATACCCACCCTGAACCCTAAAATTTCTCTTGACACCCAAAAACCCATACCCACCCTAAACCCTCAAAATTCCCTTGCCACACAAAAACCCATACCCACCCTAAACCCTAATAATTCCCATGCCGCCCAAAAACCCATACCCACCTTTAACCCTCAAAAAGCCCTATCACCTAAAAAACTATAATCACCCTAAACCCTAAAAATACCTTACCACCAAAAACCCATATCCACCCTAAACCCTAGAAGTTCCATTGCCATCCAAATACCCATAACCATCCTAAACCCTAAGACAAACCTCACAACCCTAAAACCCATAACCACCATAAACCCTAAAAATTCCTTATCATTGAAAAACCCATACCCAAACTAAACCATAAAATTTCCCTTGCCCCCCCAAAACCCACACCCACTCTAAACCTTAAAAATTGGCAAGAGTGGAATAGCGTACAGTGGAGTGGTGAACAGTGGAGTGGCGTACAGTGGTGTGGCGTAGAGTGGCGTGTAACATAGAGGTTTAGAGTGGAGTGGCGTAGAGTGGCATGCCGTAGAGAAGAGTGGAGTGGATTGTCGTACATTAGAGTGGAGTGTTGCGCCATAGAGTTGCGTGTCGAACAGTGTGGTAGTGTGGACTAGAGTGGAGTGGCGTAGAGTGGAAGAGTGTACAGTGAGGTGGCATAGAGTGGAGTGACATAGAGTGGATTAGATTGAGTGGAGGGGTGTGTTGTAGAGTAGAGAGAAGTGGAGTAGAGTGCATTGGTGTGTCAGAGTAGAGTGGAGCTGTGTAGAGTAGAGTGGTCTGCCATATAGTAGAGTAGAGTGGCGTGTTATAGAGTGGCATGGCATACGGTGTAGGGGTGTGAAGTGGCATAGAGTGGAGTGGTGTAGAGTAGAGTAGGTTGAGTAGAGTGCAGGAGAGTTTCATACATTGGACTGTCATAGAGTGGAGTGACAAAGTGTGGTGCTGTAGAGTGGAGTGTTGTATAGTGTGGTAGTGTGGAGTAGATTGGAGTGGCATATATTGGAGGAGAGTGCTGTAGAGTGGAGTGGCTACAGTGGAGTAGAGTGTCATACATTGTGGTAGAGTAAAGTGGCATAGAGTGTCGTCGAGTGGAGTGACATATAGTGGCGTAGAGTGGAGTAGTGATGTACAATGGAGTAGAGTGCAATAGTGTCTCATTGAGTACAGTGAAGTAAACTGGTGTGGAGTGGCCTAGCTGGAGTTGTATAAAGTGTTGTAGAGTGGAGTATAGTTTTGTATAGTGGCATAGAGTGGAGTAGAGTGTCGTAGAGTGGCATAGAGAGGAGTAGGGTGTAGCAGTGGAGTTGAGTGTTGTATAGTGGACAAGTGTAGAATGTCATAGTGTAGAGAAGAGTGTTGTAGAGTGGAGTGATGTGTTGCAGAGTATAATAGGGTGGTGTAGCGTTTGTGAACCTAAAACCTGCATTTGAGCTAGTCCCACAAACAAAACTCTGGTCAGTTTTGAAGAGGATGGGGTTCCCTAGTAACATATTAACAACATTAATCTGCTTACTCAATGGCAGTTATGCCCAGGTGTGGAGGGCTAGTCAGGGTTAACTGGCAGAATGCATCACAATGTATAAAGGGGTGCGGCAGGGATACATGCTTACTCCATTCTTTTCCTTTTATTTATATGATCTAGTTGCATAGTTCGTGCTAATGCATCTCCAATACATTGCCTCAAAAACCCTCAGAGGGTTACAACTTTTAATTGAATACTTTTTTCTGATCTGCATAGAGAGTAGACTGAGGACAAACTCCTCCAAAACAGATTATATAATCATCAATCTGCAAAAATCATACCGGGAGAATATCCATGAGTGGAGGACATCGTAAAAGGGTAAAAACGGACTTTGAGTATTTGGGACAAAGATAATGGTACATTTGTCTTTGACAAAGCATCAATCTGAACCTGCCTCTGTCTTAACTTCCTTGGCCCAACATTACACAACTCTTCCACCTAATTTTCAATGATTCAGCATGAATATGTATTTCTCAAAATGTCTATGATCACACACATTCTCTTTGGCAACCTTGGTAATACTATAGTCACACACCATCTTTGTGGGGACCTGGGCATGTCTGTAATCACACACTATCTCTGTGGGGACCTGGGCATGTCTGTAATCACACACTATCTCTGTGGGGACCTGGGCATGTCTATAATCACACACATTCTCTTTGGCAACCGTGGTAATACTATAGTCACACACCATCTCTGCGGGGACCTCAACATCACTATAATCACACACTATCGCTGTGGGGACCTGGGCATGTCTATAATGACACACTATCTCTGTGGGGACCTGAGCATGTCTATAATCACACACTATCTCTGTGGGGACCTGGGCATGTCTATAATCACACACTATCTCTGTGGGGACCTGAGCATGTCTATAATCACACACTATCTCTGTGGGGACCTGGGCATGTCTATAATCACACACTATCTCTGTGGGGACCTGGGCATGTCTATAATCACACACCTTCTCTTTGGCGACTGTGGTAATACTATAGTCACACACCATCTCTGTGGGGACTCGAGCATTCCTGTATTTAAACACAAGCTCTGTTTCGACTTGCAGCACCAGGGGGTGCCATGAGGCGCAGGGTCAAGACTGATTTGCATATAGCCGGGTCTGAACTGGGGTGGCGAAGTGAGCTAAAGAACGATGATGGATTCAACCCAGATCTGTGACTGGGGGTGAGTGACTGAAAAGTTTCAGCACTCCGTCCATCATCTCCTTGTGTTTGCTTCGACTTGAACATTATCAGCTTCACATTCTCTGTACGGGGCTTTGTGAATATTGAAAAGTAGTAAAGTTAGACTTTTTGTCTAAGTTTACCTTTGTGAATTGGGCCCTATTTTAATGAGGACTTAAACACAATCACCTTCATCCACTATCTCTGTGGGGACTTAAACATCACTATAATAACACACTATCTTTGTGGGGAGTTAAACAACACTGTAATAACACACTATCTCTGTGGGGACTTGAACATCACTATAATAACACACCATCTGTGGGGACTTGAACATCTCTATGATAACACACTATCTCTGTGGGGACTTAAACATCGCTATAATAACACACCATCTCTGTGGGGACTTAAACAACACTGTAATAACACACTATATTTGTGGGCACTTGAACATCACTATAATAACACACCATCTGTGGGGACTTGAACATCTCTATGATAACACACTATCTCTGTGGGGACTTGAACATCGCTATAATAACACACCATCTCTGTGGGGACTTAAACAACACTGTAATAACACACTATATTTGTGGGCACTTGAACATCACTATAATAACACACCATCTGTGGGGACTTGAACATCTCTATGATAACACACTATCTCTGTGGGGACTTGAACATCGCTATAATAACACACCATCTCTGTGGGGACTTAAACAACACTGTAATAACACACTATCTCTGTGGGGACTTGAACATCACTATAATAACACACCATCTCTGTGGGGACTTAAACAACACTGTAATAACACACTATCTCTGTGGGGACTTATACATCGCTATAATAACATACCATCTGTGGGGACTTGAACATCTCTATGATAACACACTATCTCTGTGTGGACTTGAACATCACTATAATAACACACCATCTGTGGGGACTTGAACATCTCTATGATAACACACTATCTCTGTGGGGACTTAAACATCGCTATAATAACACACCATCTCTGTGGGGACTTAAACAACACTGTAATAACACACTATCTCTGTGGGGACTTATACATCACTATAATAACACACCATCTGTGGGGACTTGAACATCTCTATGATAACACACTATCTCTGTGGGGACTTAAACATCGCTATAATAACACACCATCTCTGTGGGGACTTAAACAACACTGTAATAACACACTATATTTGTGGGCACTTGAACATCACTATAATAACACACCATCTGTGGGGACTTGAACATCTCTATGATAACACACTATCTCTGTGGGGACTTGAACATCACTATAATAACACACCATCTCTGTGGGGACTTAAACAACACTGTAATAACACACTATATTTGTGGGCACTTGAACATCACTATAATAACACACCATCTGTGGGGACTTGAACATCTCTATGATAACACACTATCTCTGTGGGGACTTGAACATCGCTATAATAACACACCATCTCTGTGGGGACTTAAACAACACTGTAATAACACACTATCTCTGTGGGGACTTGAACATCACTATAATAACACACCATCTCTGTGGGGACTTAAACAACACTGTAATAACACACTATCTCTGTGGGGACTTATACATCGCTATAATAACATACCATCTGTGGGGACTTGAACATCTCTATGATAACACACTATCTCTGTGTGGACTTGAACATCACTATAATAACACACCATCTGTGGGGACTTGAACATCTCTATGATAACACAC
This sequence comes from Calotriton arnoldi, assembly GCA_963921515.1. Classification (NCBI taxonomy): domain Eukaryota; kingdom Metazoa; phylum Chordata; class Amphibia; order Caudata; family Salamandridae; genus Calotriton; species Calotriton arnoldi. The sequence goes on along the minus strand of CAWUFW010018395.1, from coordinate 152,962 downwards.
TATCTCTGTGGGGACTTAAACATCGCTATAATAACACACCATCTCTGTGGGGACTTAAACAACACTGTAATAACACACTATCTCTGTGGGGACTTATACATCACTATAATAACACACCATCTGTGGGGACTTGAACATCTCTATGATAACACACTATCTCTGTGGGGACTTAAACATCGCTATAATAACACACCATCTCTGTGGGGACTTAAACAACACTGTAATAACACACTATATTTGTGGGCACTTGAACATCACTATAATAACACACCATCTGTGGGGACTTGAACATCTCTATGATAACACACTATCTCTGTGGGGACTTGAACATCACTATAATAACACACCATCTCTGTGGGGACTTAAACAACACTGTAATAACACACTATATTTGTGGGCACTTGAACATCACTATAATAACACACCATCTGTGGGGACTTGAACATCTCTATGATAACACACTATCTCTGTGGGGACTTGAACATCGCTATAATAACACACCATCTCTGTGGGGACTTAAACAACACTGTAATAACACACTATCTCTGTGGGGACTTGAACATCACTATAATAACACACCATCTCTGTGGGGACTTAAACAACACTGTAATAACACACTATCTCTGTGGGGACTTATACATCGCTATAATAACATACCATCTGTGGGGACTTGAACATCTCTATGATAACACACTATCTCTGTGTGGACTTGAACATCACTATAATAACACACCATCTGTGGGGACTTGAACATCTCTATGATAACACACTATCTCTGTGGGGACTTAAACATCGCTATAATAACACACCATCTCTGTGGGGACTTAAACAACACTGTAATAACACACTATCTCTGTGGGGACTTATACATCACTATAATAACACACCATCTGTGGGGACTTGAACATCTCTATGATAACACACTATCTCTGTGGGGACTTAAACATCGCTATAATAACACACCATCTCTGTGGGGACTTAAACAACACTGTAATAACACACTATATTTGTGGGCACTTGAACATCACTATAATAACACACCATCTGTGGGGACTTGAACATCTCTATGATAACACACTATCTCTGTGGGGACTTGAACATCACTATAATAACACACCATCTCTGTGGGGACTTAAACAACACTGTAATAACACACTATCTCTGTGGGGACTTATACATCGCTATAATAACATACCATCTGTGGGGACTTGAACATCTCTATGATAACACACTATCTCTGTGGGGACTTGAGCATCATTAGCTTCACACTCTTTATAATGGGATTTAAGCTTTGAATGTATACACTATTTCTATGGAGACTTAAACACAATGATCTTCACCCACTATCTCTGTGGGGACTTGAACATCTATTTTGGCAAAAATGTAAGCAGCTAATCAAGCTCTGGGTTCCACTTGACCATATTCCTTAGTTCCATATGTTAATTTCTTTATCTGTTAGTTCCCTTATCTCCTAAAATTTTAAGCACTAATAAATAGGTTAAATACAGCTTTAAGTGTCTTTCTTTAAGCGTGATATGATATTTTCTGGCACATTAACAATCTTTCTTTAATGTATACCCCTAGTATATATGCAGCAATTCATATATGAATAGATTATAATGTTGTTTGTGTATATTGTTGATAAAATAAACATTTAGCCATGTGCCTTCGACTGTATTCAGTCACAAATAATGTTACGGACTAGGTCCCCACAAGGATGGTAGCACGTGTTCAAGTCCCCACAAAGATGGTGCTGTGCGCACGATTAAATAACAATTTATTTGCAAATTTGAAGCAGGATCCTGTATCATGAATTTTTTCTTAACATTTTTCTGTTATTAGTGTATTTTAAAAACATTGGGAAAGGTTAGTCCCCACAAGGCAGGTATTCACACATAGTCCCCACAAGGATGGTAACACGTGTATGCGTGTGTCTGTGTGTGTGTCTGTGTGTGTGTCTGTGTGTCTGCATGTGTGTGTGTGTGTGTGTGTGGGTGTGTGGGTGTGTGGGTGTGTGTGTGTGTCTGCGTGTGTGTGTCTGTGTGTGTATGTGTGTCTGTGTGTGTGTGTCTGTGTGTGTGTGGGTGTGTGTGTATGTGTGTCTGCGTGTGTGTGGGTGTGTGGGTGTGTATGTGTGTGTGTCTGTGTGTGTGTGCGCGCGTGTGTGTGTTTGAGAAAGGGGACCTGCCGCCCTAATCCATTTGCTTCTCAGCGCTAAAACTTGATCTTAAGCATTGAACATGGGTAAATGTGACACAGAATAAGGAAGTCACGTGATCCGTATCGTAGTTGTGTAATTGATCCCATTCTTAATATATGAAAGGAAGGCGGTGGGAATTGCCACGCCATGAGGTGATGACTGCAGTATTTCATAATAATTCTGAGGAAGACCCCAAGTGTCAATCGTAAAGAATCTTACAAATATAGTAAAGTGACTTCAAGAGCATCTTTTATCCAATCCTGAGAAGGTGAAATAACTATCCTTTAAATGCATGATATAGGAATCGGGCCGTTTTTGATGAAACTGAAATAATAGTGTTGTGTTGAAAAAAGAGAACTAATGAATTAGCTTATTTTTTTTATTCTTTCAGGTATGAGGTTGTGAACTGGCACCTCCATGTTTAGGTTTCGCCTGCACAGCGCTTGCGCTGTCCTCATGGAATCTATTGTATTTAATATTAATGTTAAAAGGGGCTTACATCCTGCCATTGTTTGCTTGTCATTGGTTCTTGCACTTGCCACTTACTTTTCCTCCTTGTCTATTGGCTGTAGCATACCAAGACTCAAATTACTTTCATATTTCACTATATCAATTCACCACTAATCCTTTATGGTTTCCGGAGTAGCGTGCTACTCGCCAAAAAAGCGCTTCAACGCCTCGTCAGAGATAGTAAGCACTATATAAATGCAATTACAATACAATACAATGTTTTCAATCTTTATAAATGGCATGCTTCATTGTTCAAATACTTTTCACTCTGAATCAAATTTAAAAAGAATACGGTAGTGTCCGAATGTAAATGGAAATGCTTGGCAAAACCTAATCTACTTTCTGCTTTCTGCAGGATTTGGTCCTCTGTTGTATCCTAAGAAGCAGATTTATGGGTCTCCAGTAGAAATGTCATGCTAAGTACACCTTCTGCCTCAGATGCCAAATCTGTGACTGCAGCAGCTGGCCCTTCCTCCAGCACCATGAGCATCTTTGTGTGCCAACGCTTATGCTTGAACAGAATATCTGCAGTGCAGAAGATAAAACAAAAACAACCTTTAAAGCCTGCTCTTCAGCCCTATCCTAGCACAAATATACCTTCTGCTGTGCTTTAGAGACAAGCTGGAAGGAATGGGGAGCAGCACAGCGCGGAAAGGGAATATTTGAGGGGGAGAAATGGGGCATAAGGGAGAGAGCTAGAAAACACATGAACTTTTATTGAGTTCTGAATCAAAAAGGAAAAAATACAAGTGAGGCAATCCAAATTATGGTAAAGAGGCTCTGCTCTAGGAGAAGCACAAGAAGAGACAGGCAAGCCATGAAATCTGAAGCAACCTAAGGATGGTGACCATAGAGACAACAAATGGTAAGCAATGGGCGGGCTCGAAGTCCCTGTGAGTCCACAATAGGTCATTCGTAACCAAACAGCTTGCGCTATCTGGTAGACAATCCAGGCCAGACTGGCTATTCTACCATTCTGGCACTGTGTCGGTGCGATGCTGGCTAGTGGGCAGCTTTGAGAGCTGAATTGGCTAGCATGACCCAACCCATAAAGCTCTCATGGCCATTGTCTATGTGCGTTTTCCCCTCCCTCACACACATTGTGTGCCTAGGCTGATTTCGATTTCCAGTCTGGCCATGTGAACATCCTGTCTCTACATCAATGATTCCAGATAGACTCCTAAAGTACCGGCGGGACCTGGAGACCCACCACTCTGGAGAGAGTTCGAGAGCCCACCGCTTTCGAGAGACCTGGGGAACCCACCGTTCTGGAGAGACCTGGAGAACCCAGCGCTCTCGAGAGAGCTGGAGAACCACCTGCTCTGGAGAGAGCTGGAGACCCCACTGTTCTGGAGAGAGCTGGAGACCCCACCGCTCTGGAGATAGCTGGAGACCCCACCGCTCTGAGGAGAGCTGGAGACCCCACCGCTCTGGAGATAGCTGGAGATCCCACCGCTCTGTAGATAGCTGGAGACCCAACCGCTCTGGAGATAGCTGGAGACCCCAACGCTATGGAGAGACCTGGAGACCCCACCACTCTGGAGAGGCTGGAGACCCCACTGCTCTGGAGAGAGCTGGAGAGCCCACCGCTCTGTAGATAGCTGGAGACCCCACCGCTCAGGAGAAAGCTGGAGACCCCACCGCTATGGAGAGACCTGGAGACCCCACAGCTCTGGAGAGAGCTGGAGACCCCACCGCTCTGGAGAGAGCTGGAGACCCCACCGCTCTGGAGAGAGCTGGAGACCCCACCGCTCTGTAGATAGCTGGAGACCCCACCACTCAGGAGAAAGCTGGAGACCCCACCGCTCTGGAGAGAGCTGGAGATCCCATTGCTCTGGAGAGAGCTGGAGACCCCACCACTCTGGAGAGAGCTGGAGACCCCACCTCTCTGGAGAGAGCTGGAGACCCCACCGCTCTGGAGATAGCTGGAGACCCCACCGCTCTGGAGAGACCTGGAGACCCACTGCTCTGGAGAGAGCTGGAGACCCCACTGCTCTGGAGATAGCTGAAGACCCCACTGCTCAGGAGAAAGCTGGAGACCCCACCGCTCTGGACAGAGCTGGAGACCCCACCGCTCTGGAGAGAGCTGGAGACCCCACCACTCTGGAGAGAGCTGGAGAACCACCTGCTCTGGAGAGACCTGGAGACCCACCGCTCTGGAGAGAGCTGGAGACCCCACCGCTCTGGAGAGAGCTGGAGACCCCACCGCTCTGAGGAAAGCTGGAGACCCCACCGCTCTGGAGAGAGCTGGAGATCCCACCGCTCTGGAGAGACCTGGAGACCCCACCGCTCTGGAGAGAGCTGGAGACCCACTGCTCTGGAGAGACCTGGAGACCCACTGCTCTGGAGAGAGCTGGAGACCCCACCGCTCTGGAGAGACCTGGTGACCCACCGCTCTGGAGAATGCTGGAGACCACACCGCTCTGGAGAGACCTGGAGACCCCACCGCTCTGGAGAGACCTGGAGACCCACCGCTCTGGAGAGAGCTCGAGACCCACCACTCTGGAGAGACCTGGAGACCCACTGCTCTGGAGAGAGCTGGAGACCCCACCGCTCTGGAGAGACCTGGTGACACACCGCTCTGGAGAAAGCTGGAGACCACACCGCTCTGGAGAGACCTGGAGACCCCACCGCTCTGGAGAGACCTGGAGACCCACCGCTCTGGAGAGAGCTCGAGACCCACCGCTCTGAAGAGAGCTGGAGACCCCACAGCTCTGGAGAGAGCTGGAGACCCACCGCTCTGGAGAGACCTGGAGACCCACCGCTCTGGAGAGAGCTGGAGATCCCACCGCTCTGGAGAGAGCTGGAGGCCCCACCGCTCTGAGGAGAGCTGGAGACCCCACCGCTCTGAGGAGAGCTGGAGACCCCACCGCTCTGAGGAGAGCTGGAGACCCCACCGCTCTGGAGAGAGCTGGAGATCCCACCGCTCTGTAGATAGCTGGAGACCCAACCGCTCTGGAGATAGCTGGAGACCCCACCACTATGGAGAGACCTGGAGACCCCACCACTCTGGAGAGAGCTGGAGACCCCACTGCTCTGGAGAGAGCTGGAGAGCCCACCGCTCTGTAGATAGCTGGAGACCCCACCGCTCAGGAGAAAGCTGGAGACCCCACCGCTATGGAGAGACCTGGAGACCCCACCGCTCTGGAGAGAGCTGGAGACCCCACCGCTCTGGAGAGAGCTGGAGACCCCACCGCTCTGGAGAGAGCTGGAGACACCACCGCTCTGGAGAGAGCTGGAGACCCCACCGCTCTGGAGAGAGCTGGAGCCCCCACCGCTCAGGAGAAAGCTGGAGACCCCACCGCGCTGGAGATCCCATTGCTCTGGAGAGAGCTGGAGACCCCACCTCTCTGGAGAGAGCTGGAGACCCCACCTCTCTGGAGAGAGCTGGAGACGCCACCGCTCTGGAGATAGCTGGAGACCCCACCGCTCTGGAGAGACCTGGAGACCCACTGCTCTGGAGAGAGCTGGAGACCCCACCGCTCTGGAGATAGCTGGAGACCCCACTGCTCAGGAGAAAGCTGGAGACCCCACCGCTCTGGAGAGAGCTGGAGACCCCACCGCTCTGGAGAGAGCTGGAGAACCACCTGCTCTGGAGAGACCTGGAGACCCACCGCTCTGGAGAGAGCTGGAGACCCCACCGCTCTGGAGAGAGCTGGAGACCCCACCGCTCTGAGGAAAGCTGGAGACCCCACCGCTCTGGAGAGAGCTGGAGATCTCACCGCTCTGGAGAGACCTGGAGACCCCACCACTCTGGAGAGCGCTGGAGACCCTACCGCTCTGAGGAGAGCTGGAGACCCACCGCTCTGGAGAGACCTGGAGACCCACTGCTCTGGAGAGAGCTGGAGACCCACTGCTCTGGAGAGACCTGGAGACCCACTGCTCTGGAGAGAGCAGGAGACCCCACCGCTCTGGAGAGACCTGGTGACCCACCGCTCTGGAGAAAGCTGGAGACCACACCGCTCTGGAGAGACCTGGAGACCCCACCGCTTTGGAGAGACCTGGAGACCCACCGCTCTGGAGAGAGTTCGAGACCCACCACTCTGAGGAGAACTGGAGACCCCACCGCTCTGGAGAGAGCTGGAGACCCACCGCTCTGGAGAGACCTGGAGACCCACCGCTCTGGAGAGAGCTGGAGATCCCACCGCTCTGGAGAGAGCTGGAGGCCCCACCGCTCTGAGGAGAGCTGGAGACCCCACCGCTCTGGAGAGATCTGGAGATCCCACCGCTCTGGAGAGACCTGGAGACCCACCGCTCTGGAGAGACCTGGAGACCCACCGCTCTGGAGAGACCTGGAGACCCACCGCTTTGAGGAGAGCTGGAAACCCCACCGCTCTGGAGAGATCTGGAGACTCCACCGCTCTGAGGAGAGCTGGAGACCCCACCGCTCTGGAGAGACCTGGAGACCCCACCGCTCTGGAGAGACCTGGAGACCCACCGCTCTGGAGAGAGCTGGAGACCCCACCGCTCTGAGGAGAGCTGGAGACCCCACTGCTCTGGAGAGAGCTGGAGATCCCACCGCTCTGGAGAGACCTGGAGACCCACTGCTCTGGAGAGAGCTGGAGACCCCACCGCTCTGGAGAGCTGGAGACCCCACCGCTCTGGAGATAGCTGGAGACCCCACCGCTCTGGAGATAGCTGGAGACCCCACCACTCAGGAGAAAGCTGGAGACCCCACCGCTATGGAGAGAGCTGGAGACCCCACCGCTCTGGAGAGAGCTGGGGACCCCACCGCTCTGAGGAGAGCTAAAGACGCCACCGCTCTGGAGAGACCTGGAGACCCCACCGCTCTGGAGAGACCTGGAGACCCACCGCTCTGGAGAGAGCTGGAGACCCCACCACTCTGAGGAGAGCTGGAGACCCCACTGCTCTGGAGAGAGCTGGAGATCCCACCAATCTGGAGAGACCTGGAGACCCACCGCTCTGGAGAGAGCTGGAGACCCCACCGCTCTGGAGAGAGCTGGAGACCCCACCGCTCTGGAGAGAGCTGGAGACCCCACCGCTCTGAGGAGAGAGCTGGAGACCCCACCGCTCTGAGAAGAGCTGGAGACCCCACGACTCTGGAGAGAGCTGGAGATCCCACCACTCTGGAGAGACCTGGAGACCCACCGCTCTGGAGAGACCTGGAGACCCACCGCTCTGGAGAGACCTGGAGAACCACCTGCTCTGGAGAGACCTGAAGACCCCACCGCTCTGAGGAGAGAGCTGGAGACCCCACCGCTCTGGAGATAGCTGGAGACCCCACCGCTCAGGAGAAAGCTGGAGACCCCACCGCTCTGAGGAGAGCTGGAGACCCCACCGCTCTGGAGAGAGCTGGAGATCCCACCGCTCTGGAGAGACCTGGAGACCCACCGCTCTGGAGATAGCTGGAGACCCCACTGCTCAGGAGAAATCTGGAGACCCCACCGCTCTGGAGAGAGCTGGAGATCCCACCGCTCTGGAGAGACCTGGAGACCCCACCGCTCTGGAGAGAGCTGGAGACCCACCGCTCTGGAGATAGCTGGAAAACCACCTGCTCTGGAGAGACCTGGAGACCCACCGTGCTGGAGAGAGCTGGAGACCCCACCACTCTGAGGAGAGCTGGAGACCCCACCGCTCTGGAGAGATCTGGAGACCCACCGCTCTGGAGAGACCTGGAGAACCACCTGCTCTGGAGAGACCTGAAGACCCCACCGCTCTGAGGAGAGAGCTGGAGACCCCACCGCTCTGGAGATAGCTGGAGACCCCACCGCTCAGGAGAAAGCTGGAGACCCCACTGCTCTGAGGAGAGCTGGAGACCCCACCGCTCTGGAGAGAGCTGGAGATCCCACCGCTCTGGAGAGACCTGGAGACCCACCGCTCTGGAGATAGCTGGAGACCCCACTGCTCAGGAGAAAGCTGGAGACCCCACCGCTCTGGAGAGAGCTGGAGATCCCACCGCTCTGGAGAGACCTGGAGACCCACCGCTCTGGAGATAGCTGGAGACCCCACTGCTCAGGAGAAAGCTGGAGACCCCACCGCTCTGGAGAGAGCTGGAGATCCCACCGCTCTGGAGAGACCTGGAGACCCCACCGCTCTGGAGAGAGCTGGAGACCCACCGCTCTGGAGAGAGCTGGAGAACCACCTGCTCTGGAGAGACCTGGAGACCCACCGTGCTAGAGAGAGCTAGAGACCCCACCACTCTGAGGAGAGCTGGAGACCCCACCGCTCTGGAGATAGCTGGAGACCCCACCACTCTGGAGAGAGCTGGAGATCCCACTGCTCTGGAGAGAGCTGGAGACCCCACTGCTCTGGAGAGAGCTGGAGAACCACCTGCTCTGGAGAGACCTGGAGACCCACCGCACTGGAGAGAGCTGGAGACCCCACCGCTCTGAGGAGAGCTGGAGACCCCACCGCTCTGGAGAGACCTGGAGACCCACCGCTCTGGAGAGACCTGGAGACCCACCGCTCTGGAGAGACCTGGAGACCCACCGCTCTGGAGAGAGCTGGAGACCCCACCGCTCTGGAGAGAGCTGGAGACCCCACCGCTCTGAGGAGAGCTGGAGACCCCACCGCTCTGGAGATAGCTGGAGACCCACCGCTCTGGAGAGAGCTGGAGACCCCACTGCTCTGGAGAGAGCTGGAGACCCCACCGCTCTGAGGAAAGCTGGAGACCCCACCGCTCTGGAGAGAGCTGGAGATCTCACCGCTCTGGAGAGACCTGGAGACCCCACCACTCTGGAGAGCGCTGGAGACCCTACCGCTCTGAGGAGAGCTGGAGACCCACCGCTCTGGAGAGACCTGGAGACCCACTGCTCTGGAGAGAGCTGGAGACCCACTGCTCTGGAGAGACCTGGAGACCCACTGCTCTGGAGAGAGCAGGAGACCCCACCGCTCTGGAGAGACCTGGTGACCCACCGCTCTGGAGAAAGCTGGAGACCACACCGCTCTGGAGAGACCTGGAGACCCCACCGCTTTGGAGAGACCTGGAGACCCACCGCTCTGGAGAGAGTTCAAGACCCACCACTCTGAGGAGAACTGGAGACCCCACCGCTCTGGAGAGAGCTGGAGACCCACCGCTCTGGAGAGACCTGGAGACCCACCGCTCTGGAGAGAGCTGGAGATCCCACCGCTCTGGAGAGAGCTGGAGGCCCCACCGCTCTGAGGAGAGCTGGAGACCCCACCGCTCTGGAGAGATCTGGAGATCCCACCGCTCTGGAGAGACCTGGAGACCCACCGCTCTGGAGAGACCTGGAGACCCACCGCTCTGGAGAGACCTGGAGACCCACCGCTTTGAGGAGAGCTGGAAACCCCACCGCTCTGGAGAGATCTGGAGACCCCACCGCTCTGAGGAGAGCTGGAGACCCCACCGCTCTGGAGAGACCTGGAGACCCCACCGCTCTGGAGAGACCTGGAGACCCACCGCTCTGGAGAGAGCTGGAGACCCCACCGCTCTGAGGAGAGCTGGAGACCCCACTGCTCTGGAGAGAGCTGGAGATCCCACCGCTCTGGAGAGACCTGGAGACCCACTGCTCTGGAGAGAGCTGGAGACCCCACCGCTCTGGAGAGCTGGAGACCCCACCGCTCTGGAGATAGCTGGAGACCCCACCGCTCTGGAGATAGCTGGAGACCCCACCACTCAGGAGAAAGCTGGAGACCCCACCGCTCTGGAGAGAGCTGGAGACCCCACCGCTCTGGAGAGAGCTGGGGACCCCACCGCTCTGAGGAGAGCTAAAGACCCCACCGCTCTGGAGAGACCTGGAGACCCCACCGCTCTGGAGAGACCTGGAGACCCACCGCTCTGGAGAGAGCTGGAGACCCCACCACTCTGAGGAGAGCTGGAGACCCCACTGCTCTGGAGAGAGCTGGAGATCCCACCAATCTGGAGAGACCTGGAGACCCACCGCTCTGGAGAGAGCTGGAGACCCCACCGCTCTGGAGAGAGCTGGAGACCCCACCGCTCTGGAGAGAGCTGGAGACCCCACCGCTCTGAGGAGAGAGCTGGAGACCCCACCGCTCTGAGAAGAGCTGGAGACCCCACCACTCTGGAGAGAGCTGGAGATCCCACTACTCTGGAGAGACCTGGAGACCCACCGCTCTGGAGAGACCTGGAGACCCACCGCTCTGGAGAGACCTGGAGAACCACCTGCTCTGGAGAGACCTGAAGACCCCACCGCTCTGAGGAGAGAGCTGGAGACCCCACCGCTCTGGAGATAGCTGGAGACCCCACCGCTCAGGAGAAAGCTAGAGACCCCACCGCTCTGAGGAGAGCTGGAGACCCCACCGCTCTGGAGAGAGCTGGAGATCCCACCGCTCTGGAGAGACCTGGAGACCCACCGCTCTGGAGATAGCTGGAGACCGCACTGCTCAGGAGAAAGCTGGAGACCCCACCGCTCTGGAGAGAGCTGGAGATCCCACCGCTCTGGAGAGACCTGGAGACCCCACCGCTCTGGAGAGAGCTGGAGACCCACCGCTCTGGAGATAGCTGGAGAACCACCTGCTCTGGAGAGACCTGGAGACCCACCGTGCTGGAGAGAGCTGGAGACCCCACCACTCTGAGGAGAGCTGGAGACCCCACCGCTCTGGAGAGACCTGGAGACCCACCGCTCTGGAGAGACCTGGAGAACCACCTGCTCTGGAGAGACCTGAAGACCCCACCGCTCTGAGGAGAGGCTGGAGACCCCACCGCTCTGGAGATAGCTGGAGACCCCACCGCTCAGGGAGAAAGCTGGAGACCCCACTGCTCTGAGGAGAGCTGGAGACCCCACCGCTCTGGAGAGAGCTGGAGATCCCACCGCTCTGGAGAGACCTGGAGACCCACCGCTCTGGAGATAGCTGGAGACCCCACTGCTCAGGAGAAAGCTGGAGACCCCACCGCTCTGGAGAGAGCTGGAGATCCCACCGCTCTGGAGAGACCTGGAGACCCACCGCTCTGGAGATAGCTGGAGACCCCACTGCTCAGGAGAAAGCTGGAGACCCCACCGCTCTGGAGAGAGCTGGAGATCCCACCGCTCTGGAGAGACCTGGAGACCCCACCGCTCTGGAGAGAGCTGGAGACCCACCGCTCTGGAGAGAGCTGGAGAACCACCTGCTCTGGAGAGACCTGGAGACCCACCGTGCTGGAGAGAGCTGGAGACCCCACCACTCTGAGGAGAGCTGGAGACCCCACCGCTCTGGAGAGAGCTGGAGATCCCACTGCTCTGGAGAGAGCTGGAGACCCCACTGCTCTGGAGAGAGCTGGAGAACCACCTGCTCTGGAGAGACCTGGAGACCCACCGCACTGGAGAGAGCTGGAGACCCCACCGCTCTGAGGAGAGCTGGAGACCCCACCGCTCTGGAGAGACCTGGAGACCCACCGCTCTGGAGAGACCTGGAGACCCACCGCTCTGGAGAGACCTGGAGACCCACCGCTCTGGAGAGAGCTGGAGACCCCACCGCTCTGGAGAGAGCTGGAGACCCCACCGCTCTGAGGAGAGCTGGAGACCCCACCGCTCTGGAGAGAGCTGGAGATCCCACCGCTCTGGAGAGACCTGGAGACCCCACCGCTCTGGAGAGATCTGGAGACCCCACCGCTCTGGAGAGAGCTGGAGATCACACCGCTCTGGAGAGAGCTGGAGACCCCACCGCTCTGAGGAGAGCTGGAGACCCCACCTCTCTGGAGAGAGCTTAAGACCCCACCGCTCTGGAGAGAGCTGGAGACCCCACCGCTCTGGAGAGAGCTGAAGACCCCACCGCTCTGGAGAGACCTGGAGACCCACTGCTTCTGCTCAGCTTATGACTGGGTACATACCACAGCTTATGTCTCAGAGACTGAGGCCAGATTTACTACCATGCTGCGTTGTGTTTGTGCCACTTTTGCGGTGCAGGCACAAATCAAAATGCTAGTAGATATTTAAGAAGCCACACAAGGGGTGATTTGTGCCACCTTGCGTGGCTTTGTAAAGAAATATAATGCAACGCAGCGGCTTGCGCTGGGCTGCGTTACGTTTCGTTCTGTGCGGTGTTCCATGGGTGAAGTATAGGCGCTTCCGTGCATCCACCCGTGGATTTCACGTAATCCCCGATTTTACAAAGGTTTGTAAACCTGGGATTGCGTGAAATCTCTTCACCTCCAAAAGGATGGTGTGATTTTCTCTTTCTATGTATGCTACATTCTGCAGCACACATAGAAAGAGGAAAATGCCTTGAGAGATTGTTTTTGTGCATGGCGGTATTCAATTCTCCTTGTGATGCAGGCACTCGTTCACCACAGTGGTGCAAGAGTGCCTGATCTGCGCCAGTGCAGGCCGAGAGCAGAAATGCATCCTATCTTAGTAAATATGGAGCATTCCTGCCCTCTCCCATTCACGCAATGAGCACAGCAAGTTGTCTTGCTACACTGCGTTGTCTTGCTGTGCTGCGTTGTCTTGCTGTACTGCGTTGTCTTGCTGTATTGCAGTTGTCTTGCTGTACTGCATTGTGTTGCTGTACTGCGTTGTCTTGCTGTACTGCGTTGTCTTGCTGTACAGCAGTTGTCTTGCTGTACTGCGTTGTCTTGCTGTACTGCGTTGTCTTCCTGTACTGCAGTTGTCTTGCTGTACTGCGTTGTCTTGCTGTACTGCGTTGTCTTGCTGTATGGCGTTGTCTTGCTACACTGCGTTGTGTGAAAGGTTAGTAAATCCGGCCCTGAGTGGTGAAGAGTGCAGTTATAAAGTCTTCACTAAAGAACTTATGAGGAATAACAAGGCGCATACTCATTAACCTCCAAACCTAAAACTTAAGCAATAACCTTTTGACGAACCACTGATCAGCAGCATGTGTGGGATTTGAAGAGGGAAGTGCCAGGAAATTAACTGCAGGCCAGATGGCTCTTGATGTTCTGGTCTAGTTTAATTGTATAATCACCCTTCAGCCAAGAGCTAAGAATAGGGAAGCAGATGTGGAATAAAGAGGTCTGGAGCAGTCCCTCGGGACTAGCTGGGTCCAGCTGCAGCGTCCACTTCTGTGTGTGCCCCTGGCTGCAGGAAGTGATGGTGCTCGATGCTCCGTGTGAGCTGAGGAGCATCGAAGCAGCTGGAGGGACATAGGGGAGCTTGGGTTCCACACCAGCACTTGGACCCAGCTTTGGCTGGCACTGAAGCTGGCACCTGGCAGCCCGTAAGAAGCCAACACTGAGAAAGAACCAAGTAGGTCTGAAAGCGGACAAAAGGTGTATGTAGTCCCTTCTGCTCCATGTCTCACTCATATACCCCACCCCTGGTCTTGGTGGCCTCCTACCACACAATCCATACAAAGACTCGCTCATATACCCTACCCCTTGCCCCATGCTGGAGGCCTTCTACCACACATGCAGAGACTTGCTCATATACCTGACCCCCACCCCGTCCTGGAGGCCTCCTATCACACATGCAGAGACTCGCTCATATACCCCACCCCCGTCCTGTCCTGGAGGCCTCCTACCACACATGTAGAGACTCGCTCATATACTTGATCCCCCGCCCTGGAGGCCTCCTACCACACATGCAGAGACTCGCTCATATACCCTACCCCTTGCCCCATGCTGGAGGCCTTTTACCACACATGCAGATACTCGTCATATACCGACCCCGCCCCGTCCTGGAGGCCTCCTACCACACATGTAGAGACTCGCTCATATACCTGACCCCCCGCCCCGTCCTGGAGAACTCCTTCCACACAAGTAGAGACTCGCTCATATACCTGACCCCCCGCCCTGTCCTGGAGGCCTCCTACCACACATGCAGAGACTCGCTCATATACCGACCCCCCGCCCCGTCCTGGAGGACTCCTACCACACATGCAGAGACTCGCTCATATACCCCACCTCCGCCCTGTCCTGGAGGCCTCCTACCACACATGTAGAGACTCGCTCATATACTTGATCCCCCGCCCTGGAGGCCTCCTACCACACATGCAGAGACTCGCTCATATACCCTACCACTTGCCCCATGCTGGAGGCCTTCTACCACACATGCATAGACTCGCTCATATACCGACCCCCGCCCCGTCCTGGAGGCCTCCTACCACAAATGTAGAGACTCGCTCATATACCCCACCCTCCGCCCTGTCCTGGAGGCCTCCTACCACACATGTAGAGACTCGCTCATATACCCCACCCCCGCCCCGTCCTGGAGGCCTCCCTCCACACATGCAGAGACTCGCTCATATACCCCACCCACCGTCCCGTCCTGGAGGCCTCCTACCACACATGCAGAGACTCGCTCATATACCCCACCCCCCGCCCCGTCCTGGAGGCCTCCTGCCAACATGCAGAGACTCGCTCATATACCCCACCCCCGCCCCGTCCTGGAGGCCTCCTACCACACATGCAGAGACTCGCTCATATACCCCACCCCCCGCCCCGTCCTGGAGGCCTCCTACCACACATGCAGAGACTCGTTCATATACCCCACCCCCCACTCCGCCCTGGAGGCCTCCTACCTCACAAGTAGAGACTCGCTCATATACCCCACCCCCGCCCCATCCTAGAGGTCTCCTACCACACATGTAGAGACTCGCTCATCTACCGACCCCCCTGGAGGCCTCCTACCACACATGCAGAGACTCGCTCATATACCCCATCCCCGCCCCGTCCTGGAGGCCTCCTACCACACAAGTAGAGACTCGCTCATATACCCCACCCCCGCCCCGTCCTGGAGGCCTCCTACCACACATGCAGAGACTCGTTCATATACCCCACCCCCCACTGGAGGCCTCCTACCACACAAGTAGAGACTAGCTCATATACCCCACCCCCGCCCCGTCCTGGAGGCCTCCTACCACACATGTAGAGACTCGATCATATACCGACCCCCGCCCTGTCCTGGAGGCCTCCTACCACACATGCAGAGACTCGCTCATATACCCCACCCCCGCCCCGTCCTGGAGGCCTCCTACCACACAAGTAGAGACTCGCTCATATACCCCACCCCCGCCCCGCCCTGGAGGCCTCCTACCACACATGCAGAGACTCGCTCATATACCGACCCCCGCCCCTGTCCTGGAGGCCTCTTACAACACATGTAGAGACTCGCTCATATACCGACCCCCACCCCGTCCTGGAGGCCTCCTGCCACACATGCAGAGACTCGCTCATATACCGACCCCCCGCCCCATCCTGGAGGACTCCTACCACACATGCAGAGACTCGCTCATATACCGACCCCCCGCCTCGTCCTGGAGGACTCTTACCACACATGCAGAGACTCGCTCATATACCCTACCCCTTGCCCCGTCCTGGAGGCCTCCTACCACACATGCAGAGACTCGCTCATATACCGACCCCCCGCCCTGTCCTGGAGGCCTCCTACAACACATGTAGAGACTCGCTCATATACCGACCCCCCGCCCCGTCCTGGAGGCCTCCTGCCACACATGCAGAGACTCGCTCATATACCGACCCCCCGCCCCATCCTGGAGGACTCCTACCACACATGCAGAGACTCGCTCATATACCGACCCCCGCCCCGTCCTGGAGGCCTCCTACCACATATGTAGAGACTCGCTCATATACTGACCCCCCGCCCCGTCCTGGAGGCCTCCTACCACACATGTAGAGACTCGCTCATATACCCGACTCCCCGCCCCATCCTGGAGGCCTCCTACCACACATGCAGAGACTCGCTCATATACCGACCCCCCGCCCCGTCCTGGAGGCCTCCTACCACACATGCAGAGACTCGCTCATATACCTGACCCCCCGCCCCGTCCTGGAGAGCTCCTTCCACACAAGTAGAGACTCGCTCATATACCTGACCCCCCACCCCATCCTGGAGGCCTCCAACCACACATGCAGAGACTCGCTCATGTACCCCACCCCCGCCCCGTCCTGGAGGCCTCCTGCCACACATGCAGAGACTCGCTCATATACCCCACCCCCGCCCCGTCCTGGAGGCCTCCTACCACACATGCAGAGACTCGCTCATAAACCGACCCCCCGCACCGTCCTGGAGGCCTCCTACCACACATGCAGAGACTCGCTCATATACCGACCCCCGCCCCGTCCTGGAGGCCTCCTACCACACATGTAGAGACTCGCTCATATACCGAACCCCGCCCCGTCCTGGAGGTCTCCTACCACACATGTAGAGACTCGCTCATATACCGACCCCCCCGCCCCGTCCTGGAGGCCTCCTACCACACATGTAGAGACTCGCTCATATAACCGACTCCCCGCCCCGTCCTGGAGGCCTCCTACCACACATGCAGAGACTCGCTCATATACCAACCCCCCGCCCCGTCCTGGAGGCCTCCTACCACACATGCAGAGACTCGTTCATATACCTGACCCCCCGCCCCGTCCTGGAGAGCTCCTTCCACACAAGTAGAGACTCACTCATATACCTGACCCCCCACCCCGTCCTGGAGGCCTCCTACCACACATGCAGAGACTCGCTCATATACCCCACCCCCGCCCGTCTTGGAGGCCTCCTACCACACATGTAGAGACTCGCTCATATAACCGACTCCCCGCCCCGTCCTGGAGGCCTCCTACCACACATGCAGAGACTCGCTCATATACCGACCCCCCGCCCCGTCCTGGAGGCCTCTTACCACACATGCAGAGACTCGCTCATATACCCCACCCCCGCCCCGTCCTGGAGGCCTCCTACCACACATGCAGAGACTCGCTCATATACCGACCCCCCGCCCCGCCCTGGAGGACTCCTACCACACATGCAGAGACTCGCTCATATACCGCCCCCCCGCCCCATCGTGGAGGACTCCTACCACACAATACATGGAGAGACTCAGGGGCTTAAAGAAGCAGGCTTTGGGCAAACAATGCAAGATGGGTCAATGAAGGACTGGCGGAGTAGTCAGTGTAGAAGAGACTGTAGTGTTGCAGGCCCCACACCAGACTCAGTTTTAGCTGCATCAGCTCATGACCCAGAACTGTTTAAACCCCTTGCAGGCCCAACCAACTTCCAGTCAACGAGAGCCACACATGTTGTAGAACATGCCTGCAAGCGCAGTGGGTTTCACAGTGATGTTCAGAGGCTTCACTCTGGAGCAAGCCACGTCAAGCAAGCCTTGTCACCCATCCCTGCATCCAGCCACGGCTCTGGTGTCCTCTCCAAAGGTGAATTCTGCATGCAAGCCTAACCTCGCCTGAGCTGATTAATGGTCACAGTGAGACCTCTACTCTCCTCGTGTCTGAAGAGAGAGGGGGGGATGGTTCCTCCCTGGAGAGAGAGGGGGTATGGCGCCTTCCTGAAGAGTGAGGGCATGGTGCCTTCCTCAAGGGCATCTAACTGTACTTATCCATATTTGGAGATAAGGCGGCCAGGGTTGCCAAATCCACCCCAGCCAGGGCCACTAAGTTTGCCTCTAACACCTGCCTCCCTTCTCTGGGGCACTCTCCACCCCCAAACTTACACTAGCAATCCCTTGGGATGGCCCACTAGTGGGGGGCTTCTTGGTGCAGACAGCATCTCCCTTCTTGTGCCCTGGCTGATTACAGTCAAAGCACTTACCCACCTTTGAGGGATCAAAGACCTACCATTCTTTACCTGATACACCCTTCCTTTGAATTTGAGTTGGCTCGACCCCACCTCCCTCCTCTACCCCCTCCCCCTCCACCTAACCCCACCCCATCCAGGTTTTTGTGGGTCTTTGGAGGACTCCTTCTGTTTATGACCTACTTTCCCTTGGGCTTTCCCCTGGGAAGGGACATGTCCCCTTTCTTCTGGTCACCCCCCTGGTGCTGATTGGAAACCGGGGTTCTCACCCACTCATCAGCTGCTTCCTGCAGCTCTCTGGGGTCTGTCAGCTTAGAGTCCACTAGATACTGGCGTAACTTCTCTGCAGCACAATGAGTCAAAATGTGTTCCTTCAAAGACACATTATACAATCCCTCATATGTGTCTTCCTTGTTACCAACAATCCAGCCTTCTAGTGCTTTCACTGAAATGTCCACAAAGTCCACCCAGGACCGTGTGCTCACTTTCTGGGTGTCTCTGCACTTCACCCTGTACTGCTCTAGAGTCAGACCAAACTTCTTGACTAAGCATTGCCTCGTGCGAGAGTAGGATTTGCCTCATCCCTCTTCAGGGTCAGGAGCCTATCCCTCCCAGCTGCTGGAATCAGTTCCCACAAAAGTGAACCCCAATGCTTGGGGCAGACCCCCCCCACATCTTTAGGGCCCTTTCAAAAGCAGTCAGCCATTTATCAGTGTCCTCCCCCTCTGTGTACCTGGGTACTATACTCTTGGGAAGCTTGTGGTAAAACCTATCACCCCTGGGCATCTCAACCTCTTCATCATTGTCACTGCCTCCATCTCTTCTTGCCTTCTGCTCCTCCCACTGTTCCTTTGCTGGTTCCAGTTTCCTTCGCTCCAAAGCTATTAACACTAATCAAGCCTCAAGCTGCCTCTCTGCAAGGGACAGCGGTGGTTTCTGAGTAGGGGACCCTGCCCTCCTCCCACCATCTGGGACTACATAGCTAACACCGGAAACAATGGAGGAGGCACCATCCTCACCCTCCTCCTGGGTGACATTGGGGTTGGGGGGGTCAGCTTCCCCCCCGCCCTTCATTCTCTGGGGCGGGCCTGGCCCAGGCCTTCATGGAGATAACCAAGTCTGCCTTCCTAATCTTGTGAGCACCAGGTAGCCCCCTAGCCTTACACAAAACCCTAAGCTCAGCCACTCTGAGTTTAGTCAGTTTAGCCAGACCCAGCTCCATGGTATCCCTAGTTGTGGGTCACAACAACTAGCAATCAGACTTAGAAGAATTTTGGAGAAATCTAAACAATGGATTAAAAATCAGTTTACTCCAAATTCCAAAAGTTTTGTTCTAAGACGATTTAGAGGATTTTTACAATCTTACTTCACTTCACTGAAAGGTGTATTTTTAAACACAAGTCCTCAGTCACACTGCAGAACACCAAATGTTGGAAAGTGGGTTATTAGTACTGGTAAATATGCATCTACCACTGGCAGTAAGGCCACTAACAGTCTTGGGCTCAGAAAAGTATTCCCGTGTGTTTGTTTATTGTTCAGAGGCTACACTCTGGAACAAGCCAAGTCAAGCAAGCCTTGTCACCGATCCCTGCATCCAGCCACGGCTCTGGTGTCCTCGCCAAAGGTAAATTCTGCATGCAAACCTAACCTCGCCCGAGCTGACTAATGGCCACAGTGAGACCTCTGCTCTCCTCGTGTCTGAAGAGAGAAAGGGGGATGGCGCCTTCCTGAAGAGAGAAGGGGTATGGCACCTTCCTAGAGAGAGGGGGGGTATGGCGCCTTCCTGAAGAGAGAGGGGATGGCGCCCTACTGAAGAGAGAGGGCATGGCGCCCTACCAAAGAGAGAGGGAATGGAGCCTTCCTGAAGAAAGAGAGAGAGAGAGGGCATGGTGCCTTCCTGAAGAGAGAGAGAGAGAGGGCATGGAGCCTTCCTGAAGAGAGAGAGAGGGAATGGTGCCTTCCTGAAGAGAGAGAGAGGGCATGGCGCCTTCCTGAAGAGAGAGAGAGGGCATGGTGCCTTCCTGAAGAGAGAGAGAGAGGGCATGGCGCCTTCATGAAGAGAGAGAGAGGGCATGGTTCCTTCCTGAACAGAGAGAGAGAGAGGGCATGGCGCCTTCCTGAAGAGAGAGAGAGGGCATGGTGCCTTCCTGAAGAGAGAGATAGAGGGCATGGTGCCTTCCTGAAGAGAGAGAGAGAGAGGGCATGGTGCCTTCCTGAAGAGAGAGAGAGGGCATGGTGCGTTTCTGAAGAGAGAGAGATGGCATGGCGCCTTCCTGAAGAGAGAAGGAGGGAATGGAGCCTTCCTGAAGAGAGTGAGAGCGCATGGTGCCTTCCTGAAGAGAGAGAGAAGGCATGGCTCCTCCCTGAAGAGAGAGGGCATGGCGCCTTCCTGAAGAGAGAGAGAGGGCATGGCGCCTTCCTGTAGAGAGAGAGAGGGCATGGCGCCTTCCTGAAGAGAGAGAGAGAGCATGGCGCCTTCATGAAGAGAGAGAGAGGGCATGGTGCCTTCCTGAAGAGAGAGAGAGGGCATGGCGCCTTCCTGAAGAGAGAAGGCGGGAATGGCGCCTTCCTGAAGAGAGAGAGAGAGGGCATGGCACCTTCCTGAAGAGAGAGAGAGGACATGGAGCCTTCCTGAAGAGAGAGAGAGAGAGAGCATGGCGCCTTCATGAAGAGAGAGAGAGGGCATGGTGCCTTCCTGAAGAGAGAGAGAGAGGGCATGGCGCCTTCCTGAAGAGAGAGAGAGGGCATGGCGCCTTCCTGAAGAGAGGAGGGAATGGCGCCTTCCTGAAGAGAGAGAGAGGGCATGGTGCCTTCCTGAAGAGAGAGAGAGAGGGCATGGCGCCTTCCTGTAGAGAGAGAGAGGGCATGGCGCCTTCCTGAAGAGAGAGGGCATGGTGCCTTCATGAAGAGAGAGAGGGGGCATGGTGCCTTCCTGAAGAGAGAGAGAGAGGGCATGGAGCCTTCCTGTAGAGAGAGGGCATGGAGCCTTCCTGAAGAGAGAGAGAGGGCATGGTGCCTTCCTGTAGAGAGAGAGAGGGCATGGCGCCTTCCTGTAGAGAGAGAGAGGGCATGGCGCCTTCCTGAAGAGAGAGGGCATGGTGCCTTCCTGAAGAGAGAGAGGGCATGGCGCCTTCCTGAAGAGAGAGAGAGGGCATGGAGCCCTACTGAATAGAGAGGGCCTGGCGCCCTACTGAAGAGAGAGAGGGGGCATGGCACCTTCCTGAAGAGAGAGTGGGCATGGCGCCTTCCTGAAGAGAGAGAGAGAGGGCATGGCGCCTTCCTGAAGAGAGAGAGAGAGGGCATGGTGCCTTCCTGAAGCGAGAGAGGGCATGGCGCCTTCCTGAAGAGAGAGAGAGGGCATGGAGCCCTACTGAATAGAGAGGGCCTGGCGCCCTACTGAAGAGAGAGAGGGCATGGCGCCTTCCTGTAGGTATCGCCGGCGCTGCATGTGAAGAGATCCCACCTCCGCTCTGTGCCTCCTGCACTGACCTCACTCAGCTTGTGCTGCCTGACCTTGATGGTCAGTCACCAGCTCCTATTTCTCAGTTTGTTCTGACATCTCTTTTACACGCTCCCTTGGCTCTCGGCTATCATTCAGCAACACGCCTGCTCTGCTGGGTGAGTTTTCCACCCTCAGCCCTGTGCCTCATCACCGTGGGTCATAGTGACTTTCAGAGGATTCGCAAAGTGTGGAGACAAGGCAAGAAGACTAAAGAAACAAGCATTGGCAAAGCCAACAGGTCTCTCTTATGCAAGAGCTATTGGCTGCGCCTATATGTTTTAGCCATGTTGTACACCAGAGTAGGTGCTGGTCAGCATGGCTAAAAGTTAGTAGAGTAAAGGAAAGTGGCGTGGAGTGGAGCATCGTCGAGTGGAGTGTTATGGAGTGGCATAAAGTGGGCACAGTGGCATACAGGAGAGGTGAGAGGAGTGAAGTGGAGTGTTTTGGAGTAGCGTAGGGTGTTGAGTGTTGTGGAGGGAGTAGAGTGTCGTAGAGTGGAAGGCCATAGAGTTGAGTGGTGTAGAGTGGAGCACAGTGTCAGAGTTGAGTAGAGTGTCGTAGAGTGGAGTGGCATAGGGTGTCTTGGACTGGTGTAGAGCAGAGTGGAGGGGCGTAGAGGGTGTTGCATAGAGTAGAGTAGAGTGTTGTAGAGTGGTGTACAATGGAGTAGATTGTAATAGAGTGGAGTGGCATAGAGTGGAGTAGAGTGGAGTAGTGTGTCATAGAATAGAGTGAAGTAAAGTGGCATGGAGGGAGTTTTATAGAGCGTCGTAGAGTGGAGTAGTGTCGTAGAACCGCATAGAGTGGACTAGAGTGCTGTGGAGTGGCATAGAGTGCAGTAGAGTGTCAGTGGATCAGAGTGTAATGGAGTGGAGTATTGTGGAGTGTTGTAGAGTGGCTTAGAGTGAAGTGGCTTAAAGCACAGTGCTGCAGAGTAAATTGGCGTAGAGTCCAGTGGCATAGAGTGCACTGATTTTGAGTAAAGTGATTTAGAGTGCATTGGCGTAGAGTGCAGTGAGGTAGAGTAGCATAGAGTGCAGTGGCATAGAGTACATCAGTGCTGAGTAGATTGCAGTGGCGTAGAGTGCAATGGCAGAGAGTGGCGTAGAGTAAAGTGGCATAGAGTAGAGTGGTGCAGGGTAGAGTGCAGTGGTGTAGAGTGCAGTCATGCAGAGTAGAGTGTCAGAGTGCAGCGTCGTAGAGTGGTGTAGAGTACAGTGGTGCAGAGAAGAATAGAGTGGTGTAGAGTGCAGTGATGTAGAGCACAATGGTGTAGAGTGACGTAGCGTGCAGTTGTGTAGAGTGCAGTGGCATAGAGAAGAATGTTGTAGAATATAGTGATGTAAAGTGCAGTGGTGCAAATTACTTGGCATAGGTACAGTGGCGTAGGTTGCATCGGTTTGGAGCGCTGTGGTGTAGAGTCAATTGGCATAGAGGGCAGTGGTTTAGAGTAGAGTGGCATAGCGCAGCATGGAGTGGCATAGAGTGCAGTGGAGTAGAGAAGATTTTTCAGAGTACAATGGAGTGGTGCAGGGTAGAGTGCAGTGGCATAGAGTAGTGCAGAGCGCAGTGGGGTAGAGAAGAGTGGCGTCGAGTAGAGTGCTGCAGCGCTGATTGCAGTGGCATTGAGTGGAGTGGCGTAGAGTGGCATAAAGTGCAGTGGCATAGAGTAGATTGTTTCAGAATAGAGGGATATGGCATAGAGGAGTGGTGCAGGTTAGAGTGGAGTGATATAGAGTAGTGGCACAGAGTGCAGTGTTGCAGAGTGGAGTTGTGTGGAGTGGTGTAGAATACAGTGGCGAAGAATGCTGTGGTCCATAGTAGAGTGGGGTAGAGTACACCAGCAGAGTAGAGTGGTGCAGAGTAGAATAGAGAGGCATTTAGTGAAGAGGCGTAGAGTGAAGTGGCGTCGGTTGCAGTGGTGTAGAGTGCAGATAAGTGGCATAGATTGGTGCAGAGTAGCGTGCAATGGCGCTGAGTAGAGTGGCGCAGAGTGCAGTGCTGCTGAGTAGAGTGTCAGAGTGCAGTGTGTAAAATAGAGTGGCATAGAGTGCATTGGTGTAGAGTGCAGTGGCGTACAATGGTGCAGAGTAAAGGGACATAGAGTGCAATGGTGTAGATTAGAGTGCAGTGGCATAGAGTAGAGTGTAGTGGCCTAGAGTGCAGTGGTGCAGAGTAGATTGGCATAGAGTGCAGTGGCTTAGAGTGTATTGATTTTGAGTAAAGTTGTGGAGAGTTCTTTGGCATAGACTGCAGTGGTGTAGAGTGGCGCAGAGTGCAATAGAGTGGCGTAGAATGCAGTGGTAGAGTATATTGTTTCAGAGTAGAGTGAAGTGGCGTAGAGTGCAGTGGTATAGAGCAGAGTGTTGTAGAGTTCAGTAGTGCAGAGTAGATTAGAGTGACTTAGAGTGCAGTGGTGTAGAGTTCAGTGGCGTAGAATGGCAGAGTGCAGTGTTGCGGAGTATACTGAAGCAGAGTGCATTGGCATAGAGTAGAGTGACGTAGAGTGCAATGGCGCAGAGTAGAATGGCATCGAGTAGAGTGATGCAGTGTTGACTGCAGTGCGGCAGAGGGGAGTGTCGCAGAGTAGAGTGGAGTAGATTGCAGTGGCATAGAGTGCAGTGGCTTGAAGTAGATTGTTTCAGAGTAGATGGGAGTGGTGAAGAGGAGTGGTGCAGGGTAGTGTGGAGTGGTATAGAGGGCAACGGCGTAGAGTGCAATGTTGCAGAGTGGAGTGGCGTGGAGTGGTGTAGAGCTCAGTGGCGAAGAGTGCATAGTAGAGTGGGGTAGAGTGTACTGGCAGAGTAGAGTGGTGTAGAGTAGAGCGGTGTAGAGTGACAGGGCATAGAATGACAAGGCATAGAGCGCAGTGGTTCACAGTAGATTAGAGTGACATAGAGTGCATTGGCGTAGAGTGCAGAAGAGCGGCATAGCGTGGTGCAGAGTGGCGTGCAGTGGAATAAAGTAAAGTAGCGCAGAACAGAGTGGCATAGAGTAGAGTGCAGTGCTGTAGAGTAGAGTGTCATAGAGTGCAGTGGTGTAGAATGCAGTGGCGTACAGTGGTGTAGAGTAAAGTGATGTAGAGTGCAATGGTGTAGAGTGGCTTAGAATGCAGTCACACAGAGTAGAGTTTAGTGGCATACAGTGGTGCAGATTAGATTGGCATAGAGTGCAGTGGGGTAGAGTGTATTGATTTTGAGTAAAGTGGTGTAGAGTGCAGTGGCATGGAGTGGCACAGAGTGCAATAGAGTGGCATAGACCTCAGTGGGAGAGTATGGTGAAGTGACATAGAGTGCAGTGGTATAGAGTAAAGTGCAGTGGTGTAGAGCAGATTGGAATGGCGTAGGGTTCAGTGGTATAGAGTTCAGTGGCATAAAGTAAAGTGGCAGAGAGTGCAGTGTTGCGGAGTATACTGTCGTAGAGTGCAGTGGTGTATAATAAAGTGGCGTGGAGTGCATTGGTATAGAGTGCAGTGGTGTAGAGTAGCATGGCGTACATGGCAGTGGTGCACAGTAGAACAGAGTGGCGTAGAGTGCAGTGGCATAGAGTTCAGTGGCATAAAGTAGAGTGGCAGAGAGTGCAGAGTTGCGGAGTATACTGTCGCAGAGTGCAGGGGTGTATAGGAGAGTGGCATGGAGTGCATTGGTATAGAGTGCAGTGGTGCAGAGTAGCATGGCATAGAGAGCAGTGGTGCAGAGTAGAATAGAATGGCATAGAATGCAGTGATGCACAGTAGAACAGAGTGGCGTAGAGTGCAGAGGCATAGAGTATAGTGGCATAGAGTGATTTGGTGCAGAGTACATTGGTTTTGAGTAAAGTGGTGTAGAGTGCATTGGCACAGAGTGCAGTGGAATAGAGTGCAGTATTGCAGAGGAGGGTAGCATAGAGTGGAGTGGCGCAGAGTGGCGTAGAATGCAGTGGTGAAGAGTGCAGTGGTGCATAATAGAGAAGTGTGGGGTAGAGTGCATTGGAATAGAATAGAGCAGAGTGGTGTAGAGTAGAGAGGCGTACAGTGGAGTGGTGCAGAGAAGAGTGCAGTGACGTAGTGTGGAGTGGAGTGGTGCCAAGTAGAGTACAGTGGAGTGGTGCAGAGTGGAGTGGGGTGGGGTAACGTGTAGTATGCACAGTATAGGAGTGCACTGCCACTACAGATAACACCTCTTCAATTGAAATGACCATTACATTTGCACACGCATGCAGTTTTACTGCTAAAAGTATACAGTGCACAAACGAGAATGTTTGGAAATGTCATCACTCAATGTATTGATTTGCTCATCAGTGCGGTTCATTTACAGACATTTACATTTTGTTATGTGCTAGAACAAAAATACCATCTGTAGAGCTTTCCTCAAGCAGCCCCCAGTAGCCAGCATGATTGTCACATACATCCTCTCACTTTGAAGTCAGAAAAAGAAACATAAACACCAAGCTTCCTGGAAGACACCGCCTGATATTTGTTCTCTGTCTTACAGAAAGCGAGTTTGTGAAAGAATACAGTAAACATGTTTTGGGCAACGGGAAAGACACAATTGAGCTGGACAGCCTAAAGCAAATAAAGCCATCAAATAGAAGCCAGAAAATATGAGTTACAAAGCCAATGAGAAGCAACAGGGGGATTTCATTCCTAGGTCAACTTTCTGACTGTCCCCAAGATGTCTTTAGCAAACCAGACAGCCGCACTCTTTGGAAGGCTAAAAAGTGCAGTTTACTCACTCTGTTGGAGTCACTGTCTTTGTCCCCTCCCAAGTCGCACTTCAAACAGAAAGTGAGCAATGAATAACTTGCACCAGAGAAAGCAGTAAGAAAGGACAGGATTGATTATTCATTGTGTTAATTTTTCATTTACCTATTTCCATTCCACCCATGCAATGTCTTACATATTAACCTGCAAAGACGAGTGAGAAGACGAGTCACTCGGGTTGTGAAAGGGCCCCACAGTTCCCCTTGTTGTTCTTTACTGTGGTTTAATACACTCAGCCTCACAGTGAAGATTTCCTCATATCTTTCCAGGATTATAAACTCCTCCCAGAGCAAATGCTTCTACCTTGTCCTCCCCCCTCACCTCCCCCTCCCCCCTCAAATCTCTGTCCTTTCAAAATTCAAACTGTCCCTCCTTCAAAATAGATGCAGAGTCCTGCAGACAGGTGATATCGAAGAACTTCCAGCATGTCCCCCCCAGTCGAGGTACGAAGCTTCTCTCCCCTCATACTTGGAATGGTCTTCATGAAGGAAGGTGGGGCTCGCTATCCTGGGATAAGAAGCAGGTCTACCCTGGGTAGGCGTTCATGAGGGAAGGTGGGGCTCGCTATCCTGGGATAAGAAGCAGGTCTACACTGGGTAGGCGTTCCTGAGGGAAGGTAGGGCTCCCCATCCCAGGAGCAGGTGTACCTTGGTTGTGGCTCCATGAGGGAAGGTAGGCTTGCTGTCCTGGGACCAGGAGCAGGTGTGCCGTTGTTAGGGCTTCGTGAGGGAAGGTGGGGGTCGCTGTCCGTGCACCATGAGTGGTGTCACCACCTGTCACTCTTCAGCTCAATGTGCAGAACTGGGTTCCACCTCCTTAATGGCTGTGATAGAGGGGTGCAGAGGTATCAGGGTGGCACGACCGTATATCCTATAACCTGAACTCTCAGGCCACTGTAGGCCATGAACCCCATTTCACCAACCAACATGGTCATTGAGACAAGTTGTGCAAAGGAACAGCCACAGATTTATGAGAACAAATAATCAAGGTGACGGCACTCATTGGTAGGTATTCATCTTAATCAAATTTAACACAAATGTTATCATTCATCAGAATACTTGCTGTGAGTGCCACTGAATTTTCTTTTGGTTAACACCTCTACATATTCTAGACTTAACTCCCTAACCATCAGCTTGTCCCTTTGCCTGGCCTTCATGGGCATGGCCTTGTTAACGTATGCCCTCCCTCAGGCCAATATAACGTGTGCCCTCCCTCAGGCCAATATAACGTGTGCCCACCCTCAGGCCAATATAACGTGTGCCCTCCCTCAGGCCAATATAACGTGTGCCCTCCCTCAGGCCAATATAACGTGTGCCCTCCCTCAGGCCAATATAACGTGAGCCCTCCCTCAGGCCAATATAACGTGAGCCCTCCCTCAGGCCAATATAACGTGAGCCCTCCCTCAGGCCAATATAACGTGTGCCCTCCCTCAGGCCAATATAACGTGTGCCCTCCCTCAGGCCAATATAACGTGTGCCTCCCTCAGGCCAATATAACGTGTGCCCTCCCTCAGGCCAATATAACGTGTGCCCTCCCTCAGGCCAATATAACGTGTGCCCACCCTCAGGCCAATATAACGTGTGCCCTCCCTCAGGCCAATATAACGTGTGCCCTCCCTCAGGCCAATATAACGTGTGCCCTCCTTCAGGGCAGTCTGTGACTCAGATGATCTTTATGTTCCAGGGTCTGGTGGCTCTTTATCAGCAGTCAACACAACGTCAAGAGGTGATTGGCCATTTGCGGCTCCCGCCCTTAAAGAGCTTCTGCGATCAATATGAATTGTGGTGGCCCAAGTGACTGGAGTATTCTTTCCAGCCCTGCAGAGCGGGCCCTTACGTGGTTGCTTCTCGTTTTTTGCAGTGATCTGATTGGTCTTTTGGAACCAAGCTGATCTGATGGCCAATCCTTAAGGCAGTGATCTTTCTGGTGCCCTTACACCGATGCTGTGTGGGCCCTTCCCAACCTTCCGGGGCTCCTTTAGCACAAATTAAACATTTCTGAGCTATAGTAAAGGAAAGTTTCAATTCTATTAAGGACAGGGAGGCGAGGATTATGCTGACCTTTCTGTACTGTTTTCCTACAGCAGCCAATAAAATACTAGAGCTCCCACAAATGCATAAACGTGACATGTCAACATTTGATTAAAAAAACAATAGCAGTGTTCATAGTGGTATATATTGCCAATCCATCATCCCCACGCCCTCTTTCTTTGCATGGAGGATAGCCATAAAATCCTCTTCTTCCCTTTCTCTTGAACATCACTGCTTTTCCTTCCATAACCACAAGGAAAAAGCAGTAATTAATTGCAACAAATTGCCTTATACTTGTTGTCGTATCGCACAGTGTCAAATATCACTTGGGCATATAGTGAAGCTGTTAATTGTCAAATCGGGTCAGGACTCCATCTGTGCTCTTTTTTATTCTGCTACCAAAGACAGCTTAGGCCTGTATTTCTCCTTTAACACGTACATCTGCTGGTGCTTTCATTGAGATGAGTAGTCCTTCTTCAGTTTCCACATTCATTATAACACTCCCCCTTTAGTTGAATTTTCAACTACTTCCTCACCTTCCCTATTGCTTAGTCATCACTGTGTATACATTCTACTCAATATCCTGCACTCTATTGACTAATGTAGTAGTGAACATTCCCCCTAATTTCTGACTTTTTGCAACTTCCTATCACTATCTGGATGAGTCAGATATCAGCCACAACATCACAAAAATAGGAAACAAGGTCTTAAATAATCCCAACATCCAAGATGGTACCCAAGCAGACCACCCCATGAGCCACTCTTTGGGGGCTCCCCCCTCATCCACCATTTTATTCTGTAAGGTGTGCAAAGTTTGTAGCTGGGATGTAAGTGCAACAGGCCATGTGAATCTTGGTACATACTCCTCCTTCTATCGCCGTCATCGAGGCCAACACATATCTATGTTGCATAACCATAACTCTCAAGGCTCACAGTTCTCCTTTGATGGCATTGAAGACATCCTCAGTGGCATTTATAGCCTTTAATAGCTCCCAACAAGTTTTTTGTAACCACCGTGCAGTTGCTTTTGCTTGAACGAATGGAAGGATGCTCTCGAAGAAGGTTTGGGCATCATTAAATAGCCTTAGCTCCTGTGGGATGTCTTTCCAGGCTGTAGTGCCATAATACTTTGCAGCTCTCTTCCTCCGATGATGATGCAACAAGGTTGTTGGACGGCTCATGGGATGATCATGCAGTTCAAAAATAGCAATTCCTGGAATCACCAAAGAGGGACTCAGTCACTAAAGAGCAGAGGCCTCTCCAACCTGAAGGGAGTCGTGTACACAGCCATTGGCCACAACTTCAATAAAAATCTCTTAGACTGGAGGAGGCCCATTGTATGTCGGAGGTGAATTTTGTGATGTTGCAGTTGATGTTCTCTCCGACCGGGACTGTTCCATTACCCCTGAAACACACAGAAAAAGGAATGGGTCTTCTACCTGCTCGAAGATTGTAGGCGTTTCTACTGATGGAGCAGGTAAAACAAATTTTTGTATACCTACTCTAATTTGCATAAAATTTTACTTTACTTAATCATTCTAACCTTAATTGAATAAACCGTTTGATGTGGATTTTGTTACTAACCAACATATTGCATTTTGATAAACACGAATTACACGTGGGACTGAATTGCTATTTTGCATGGCAAAGTTAAATTAACTAATAATGTTACGCAAACTAACTTTGGATTGTGTTGGAGTAGTGAATAGAGTAAAATTGCATGGTTTGTGTTGCCTTGTGGTTGTATTGTGGCCCAGGATGTCGTAAGGTGAGTATTATGGCTTTAAATGTTGCTACAGCTAGGAAAATACTAATATGCCTTGGGATTAGTACGGGGAAAACATTAGAAACTTCTTTTCTATATTTTAACCCCTTGCGTGCGCATGACGGAACCACACCGTCATGAGCCACGGGTGGCGTGTGCTCATGACGGCGTGGTTCTGTCATGCGGCTGCCGCTCCTCCCACGCAGCATTAATTCCCCAACTGTGCGGGCGGATTAATGAGCGGGCGGGGCCGTGACGGAACCACGCTGTCATGAGCACACGCCGCCCATGACTCATGACGGCGTGGTTCCGTCACGAGCACAGCAGCGCCGCGCTCTCCCCCCACCCCCCGCGCCGCGGCAAAATTCACGCCGCGGCAAAGGGGTTAATTGCTGTTATATCTATTTTCGCTTAGTTAACATTCGGGCCTACTAGGCCACAATGCTAAAGATGGAGGCCTCCGAAGCAGATGAGTCCATGTGCGCGAGAACCTTTCTGCGCATGTCTTGACTACACCCGGGAGTCATGTGATGACCCGACTCCTGACCTGCCTGTACTTCATCAAGGACGGTCTGCAAGGAAATTGACGGAGTGCCAAGTTATGGATATACAACTCAGTGTGAAACCTGAAGGACAGTTACATTGAGACCTGCCAATTGAACATTGTTCATTCATTAGATACTTGCTCCCTTTTCCCACATGGGAAGAAGATGAACTATTGCCCTTTGAAACTTTATGCGCTATGTCATTTTGGTAGGACCAGTTTGAGCTGGGAAGAGGTCAAAAGACTGACACCACCCTCTAACCAGCCAATCAGGACATGGTCAGCCCCCCAAAGTTGACACTTTTGTATGAAGTAAGACAGGGAAAGGTATAATAAGCCCCTCATCTGTCATTTAGTGTTCGACCCTTTCCATTTCGTCGTTCTATGCTGGCGGATTGCGTGTGGAGCTGATCAATGCTGTGGATTGCCGCAAAGACTTTTGCCGAGTTTGAACTTTAAATTTCGGATATTTGCGCACTGTCCTGAGCCTTGCCCTGATGGTGTGATCCCCAGTTTGAGGGCCAGACAGCCAGCTTATGGGGAGTTATTTCCTGAGATTGCGGGTTGTATTCCATTTGATCTGAAGTTCTTCGCCTGCTTATTGGTAAACGAATTTCTGCATTCTAATAATGCTATGCTTAAAATTCTATTTCTAAATGTTTATTTCTCTCTAATAAATTTCATTTGATTATTATGAAACATTTTGACTAAATAAAGTTACATTCAATGATTCATTAATTTTAGATAAAACTAAATTGTTCTAACAAAAATGAGTTTGTGGTTCTTAGTGTAAATACTGTATATATTAAAATGTTTCCTAGACTTCAATTGTGAGTTAGCTGGTCTAATCCACCATCAATCAATCCAACTAGTAGGTCTATCGACCGAACAGTGGAGTGCCTTGATGATAAAGTCAGGATTCCTAAAAAGGGTGTACATAATATATATATAAAGGTATAGAACTTAAATCCTGATAAGTAATAAGGTACCCACATGTCCAGCAGCCTTTCTCCTGAGTCCGGATTCTAGTGATTCTGTGTGATGTGTGTTGGTGTTATGGGCCCCAACAATAGTATGAAAGAATGAATGATTGAATGTCACGAGTCTGTGACGTAAGGAGATATGTAAATTTGCCTCCTTTGTGCTGAATCACTACCCAAGTTAACCTGGATATGTTCTCACCCCACACTACCTGATACTTCTGCTGTACACTATTGTCTCTCTGATTCTCTGTCCATTGAGATAGGGCCCTGCATCGTGGGGCCTAGGCATTACAGAGTAATTCTGGCAGAAAAGCGAAGGTCTGGATATCCCTAAAAATCCCTGCTGGAGTATCCTAGCTCTCCATGTTTCACCCTTATACCTCACAATCCCTGTCTTGTCCAGTGCATCTAACTTCCCTCCTAGCTCCATGCGATCTGGTAACACATTCATTCCATCTGCTAACTCTTCCTCATATTGCATAGTGTTTACTAAGAATGTTGCCTGTCTAACCCTCAGTGGTAGCATCTGCCCTTATATCCTATAAAGGAAAAGGTGTAACAAACACATGGTAATATTTGGTGGTATCTCCTTGGAGGAGTGTAACCTATCTGAGTTGGTGGCGTGTGGAATCAAAGAACAAACAAAACAGGAAGTATCAGCAGTCTGCATACCAATCTCTGACATGTTTTGATACCACACATTATCTAAAAAGCCAGCATGAATACCATGAGATATATTTTCTTGCTCAGGTACTGCTCTCTGCAAGTGCTTAATACTGTTGCATAACCCCATTCATGAAGTAAAATACAATTTAAATGTAACTACTAACATAAGTGGGCATAGAAAGAAAAACAAAACAGCAATGCATAACTGTCCGCTAGTAGATTCAATGAAATTCTCCACTCGCGCTTTGAAGGGAGATGTTGTTACTCTTGAGTCTCACTTTCCCCCTCTTGTTCCCTTTCTCTCTGTGGAAGTATCTGGGGCTAGCAAGGTTTCCGACCATCCACCTTCACTGCAGTGGGAGTACTATTTTGTCACAGAGAAGGGACCATCGTATCGAGGATCCTCCCATCTGCAAATGAAAATCCGCATGTAACCTTGCTGGCCAACAGGAATCGAACTGGTCTGCTGGGCTGAGGCGGTCTTCTTGTTTCGCAGCACCTGCTTAGAGAAGAACCTAACAGACTTCATTAACTCAGACAAATAACTCATCTCATCCACTAAAACTTCAGCTATCTTATGGGCATCTATTTTTTGCCTCGCTATCATTAAAGGGGTAGGCATGGTACGTCCTGTCACAATTTGATGTTGAGTTAAATGTTGATCACTACCTGGCTGATTTCTGAGAGCGTACAAGGCCAATGGTAGGCAGTACAGCCATTTCTTTTGCAGAGTGGCACATAGTTTGCTTATTTTATTCTTGAGGAGACCATTCAGGCTCTCCACTCTTCCATTACTTTGGGGGTGATAAACAGATGTCAGTTTATGCTTTATTCCTAAGACGGCGCAAATGTGTAGGAATACTGTGTTGAAAAAAATGAGGCCCGTTATCAGAGCGCATTGCTTCTTCCATGCCCCATCTCGGTATCAGAAAGTTAGCCACTGTTTAGCATCATTATGTATACATGGTCCTGCCTCAATCCATGGTGAGAATGGACAAACAACTACTATAAGATACCTACAATTGTTACACCTTTCTATCATGTTGACAAAGTCTAAGTGTAGATTTTTAAATGGACCTGTTGGGCGTGGTATTGTTGAGGTGATCACCTTTAAGGTCAGCTTAGGACTATACTGTTGACATTCTGTGCATTCTGCAATGTACATGGTGATCATTTCAGATAGTTGTGGAATGAACCAATCTGCCTGTAATGTAGCAAGAAGACACTTGTTTGCTGTGTGTGCTGGGGGGTGCAGTTGCTCTAGAGCTGTGTACAACAGGGCTTGTGGCATTACTGTCTTGCCTGTAAATAAAATCTGTTGGTGACTGAGTGCAGCCTTGCTGTTCCCACAGCTCCCTGTCATGAGGTAAAGCTTGTTCTTGCAATTCTCGCCAATGTAATTTTGCTGTCTCGGTATAAAGGGGAGGTAATTCCATACATCCTGTTGCATGCTTGTCATCATACCTAATGCGTGTTCATCATATAGATTATAATTTGGGGAGGCTTTAGCTGCCTCCTTTGCTGCCCAATCTTCCTGGAGATAAAGTCGTGCTGATTGGTGTGTGCCGCACACTATCACTGCTACCTTAGATGGAATTGTTGAAGCTTTTAATAATTGTGCCAATAAATCTTTCTGCTTTACAGGGGACCCATCAGATTTAAGAAACCCCTCCTTTCCCATCTGTGAACGCTAGAATGTACAGTGGTGGTGGCGTACGCTGACTCTGAATAAATGGTGACCTTTAGTCCCTCTGCTCACTGCAATGCTTCAATGATGGCCACTGATTCCGCCGTCTGTGCTGAAGAATGAGAAGGTAGTGGCATCTGGCTAATGATCTGTAATCTATCAGATGAACCCTGCTGTTCAGCTCTTACAATTGCTGCTCCTGAATGTCTCACCCCAGTTTCCTGATCTATGAAAGAAAACCAATGAACAAAGAGCAGCATGCTCCCTGGGATGGGGTCTTCTCCTACCTTGCTCTCTTCTTCTGGTAAGTAATCAGCACAGTCATGTACATGTTCATCGTCGGTAACTGGGTGTGCAAAGAATGTTCATGGGTTAACGGTGCGACAGCGAACCACCTGTTAAGATGGCACTGAAAGGATGACTTCATATCCAGATGCCCTCCGAGCTGTGAGGGTGCTCTTGCTTCTTTGTAAAATAGCTAATACCACATACTCTACAGACCGTGTTAACGGTGAGCCTATCACAATTGTGGTGCATTTCTGGACTGCAAATGCTGCTGTAGCCAGTGTTTGCTCACACGGGATCTAGCTGCCCACTGTAATAGGCAATTGGTTTGTGCCCCGATGATGTCTTTTGAGCCAGTACGGCCGTCCTCGTCATTCCATCACAATGACAGAAGAGGTAGAATGGTTTGGTGTAGTCCGGTGTTCCTAACACTGGAGCATTTGTGATTGCGTTCCTTAGCTCCCGAAATGCTGTCTCTCTTACATCAGTCCAGTTTATTTTATTTCCCATTGGTATGAAACTGTTTTAGAGCAGTCAGAAGTGGTGCAGGCAGGGTGGCAGAATCAAATCCCCACGGTCTCACATAATTGCAGGGTCATGGGAACTGCTGCATTTGTTTTGTGGTGGTGGGCTTGGGCATGTTTCTGATGCTTTCTGCTCTGTCAGGAGTAAATGTAAATGTAGTAGTATTTGTATAGCGCCCGAATCGACCCCCGAAGGGGTATCTCAGGCGCTTGTACGCATACCGCTGTGGAACCCTTCCTGGCCTTTCCCTGTGAGATGCCCACTCCTGGGCACCCCCAAGGTGAAGCCAGGCATCCTAGCGTTGTGGGGGCCGTTGTGGAGATTAAGCAAGCTATTGCCCAGAGTTGCAGAGTGGGACCCATGATCAGAATAGGCACCGAGGCGAGAATTGTCAGGTCCGAGGAAATTGAGCCCAAGACCCGCCGAGGCGGGAATTGAACCCTGGTCCCGGGCTAGACCTCTGCATCAGGGTCTGCCGCTCTAACCATTGAGTCACCCTCCTCCCATCTTTGGATATGATCTGTCCCAAATAGTGAACTTCTGTCTGCACATATTGCAATTTGTTTTTATCCACTTTGTCTCCTTTGTCTGCAAGTACGCAAAGAAGACCAATAGTATCCTCCCTGCATATGTCTTCAGTGGGGCTACACACCAAAATGTCATCCACATACTGGAAATGGGTGCTTTTGCATTTTACATTTCCTAAATCCTTTTTCACTGTCCTGATAAAGATACTCAGGGACTCCCAATAGTCCTGTGGGAGCCTTCCATAGCAATGCTGAGTCTGCCTGTACGTATATCCTGTAAGATATTGAGTAGCCGGGTGTAGTGGAATGCATTTTTCAAATCAATTACTGAAAAATAGATGGCATCTGTAGGAATGTTTGACAGTATAACTGATGGGTCGGTTACCACCAGTAATTCTGGGATTACTATATCATTCAGGGGCGGAAATCTTGAATCCTCCTCCAAGTTCCCCCATTAGCCTTTTTTATAGGATAAATCGGCGTTTTACAGGGTGATGTTCTCTCATATATTGCTTTCTGCTCAAGTGACGCCTGTATTGTGGGAAAGATGCCTTCTTCTGCTTCTTTGGATAAGGGATACTGACGTACCCTGGGCAGTATAGCTCTGGTTTCAATGTCATTTTCCACAGGTTCCACTCCCTTGATCAGCCCCACATCGTGGGGTCCCTTTGTGTATTGACTCTCTGGTACCCTTGCCAAATCCTTTTCTCTCATTGTACTATCTTGTGCATGTTTTGGCCCTGTCCTATATTGCAACTGCACTCTAATAGGAATATCTATTTGAAATACCCTGTCTCAATTGATGGGCTGTCGTCAAACATTTCTTCATCTGATATGTCTCTCAATTTGACCTCTGGATTCGTAAATACTACAGATGCCCACGTTACTTGTCTCCTATCAAATGCTATCAGTAATGCATAATGTGGCTTTATTTCACTGGCCATTATCTCTAACACCACGTAAGGTTCTTCTATGGGATCGACCGGTCTCTCGGGCCTAAACAATAGTTCTTTCGGTATCTGCACTGCCTTTCCCAATAGAGCTGGTGTATGTGCTATCAAAAAATATATGCAATGCAAAAAGGCCTCTGTATTCACTGGAATTCCTCTGGCCTGTTGTCCCAAGTCCTCATGAGCTATAAGTGACAACTTTCTACCTGGTGTGATACCAGGTGTGTAACATACCATCGGCCCATCTTCCAAGAAAGAGATGGTCATATTCAGCTTACTCATAAGATCTCTCCCAAGAAGACTGACAGGTGCCTCTGAACAATATAACAATGGCCCTTCAATCTGGGCGTCTCCTATTGTCATATTGTAGGAGGCTGGCTTAGTATATGGTGCACATTTAAAGGAGTGATGCACCTCGCACTAATCCAGGCAAATCTTATGGCGATTTTAGTGGTCTTTGATAACCTTTGAAAGCTCTTGAAGTGGTAGCTGTAGAGAGCAGCCTTCAGGCTTATCTTGAAGGAGTGTAAAGCAGTTTGTTAGACCAACTTTAATCTGTAGTGTAGGTTAGAAGAAAAGAAACCACAGAGTGTTTATGAAAAATAAGGATATTTATTACACAATCACTAACACTTGGTATATCTCTTATCTGGAGATATCAGTAATACACATAAGAATATTTCAAAGAAACAGGTAAGTAGCACAAATATACATTGGGCTCCAGGGGGAGACCAACCCATATACTAAATAAGTGGAATGCGAACTACAAAGGAGAATGGTACTTGGACCAAAGGACTTAGAAGAGCTGTGCGAACAAGGAACCACCCACGGTAAGTACCCAGGAACCCCAAGGAGGCCGTGTGCAGAGTGGAAACACAGGCGCGTCCCCAACAGAAGTCAATGGAGAAGTCCCGGTCGCAGTTTTAAAGAAAAAGGACTCTTCCTAGAGGACCCCGAAGAAACCCTTTGGAGGATGGAAGGTTGGAGAGCCACCCCACCCATGGATGCCCCAGGAACCAGGTTACCTGCACCAGGGAAGCCGGGTGCATAGGGGTGACGTGACATCGGAACCACTCATAGACGGAAATGGGCGACTCTGGAAGAAAGGCCTCTGAAGAAGTCTGTGAAGATGTCCGGTGAAAGCTCTGATTGGCTGTCATCAACATGAGAAAAATGTTGCTGGCAGCTATTACACGACTCAGGGACTTAGTCCACTGTCCTGAAATAATAAAAATAATAGTATAAGGGGGCACCCCTAGATCCCATGGGGGGACCCAGAGGGACCTCCCCTGGGGTAAAAAAACAGAACAATAATGGCATTATCCCACAAGACTCTTGTGGGATCAGGAAAAAACATGGCGGCCGAGCCACATTTAATTATGTTATGCTCCGGGGAGCCTATCCCTGGGGATGATTTCATAAAGGTCAGGTGGGCTGCATGGCTCCCCCTCCCGAGCCTACAAAGGCCCCAGGGAGCCCACCCTGGGGCTGATATTACTTTTTATGTGGAGGGGGGCTACGTGGCCTGCATTCCAAGCCTCAAAGTACCAGGAGCCCAACCCAGGGGCTAAAATCACTTTTTATGGGAAGGGGGCCGAGCGGCTCCACGGGGCCCACCTCTGAGGACAAACAACTTTAGGTAACTATGGAGGGGGCTGTGCGACCCCCCTCCCTGAGACTGAGAAAGCCCTAGGGAGCCCACCCCCGGGCCGATTACCTGAAGGGAGGGGGGCTGCGTGGCCCAACTCCCTGAGCCATTAATGGCTCGGGGACCCTATCCCCAGGGCCGGCTCTCAGGCTATGTAAAAGGGAGTCCACCCCTGGGATATAGCAGTTTCTCTGCCCGCAGCGGTGTGGGCAGGGAAATCTGTGTTTGCTCTTGCTTAGCGGGAGCATTTTCAAATCTCCTGCCAAGCGGGAGCAAACACCAAGTCCACTTCCAGTGGGTGGAAGCTTCAAAAATGCTCCTGCCGACTGGGAGCAGACTTTTCATCTGTTTCCCTGCCGGCACTGAGGCAGGCAGGGGGGTGCATGCTCCCCTCCCCATGAAAATTATCCGGCCTCGGGGGATGGGGTCTGGCTTGGGGAGGAGGCCCACTTGCCCCCTCTGCTCTAAGGATGATGCCGGGCCCCAAGGGGATGGGGTCCTGTGGCCGAAGTCGGCCCGGGTGCCCCCCTCCCCATGAAAATTGTGCTGACACCGGGGCCAAGGGGATGGTGTTCCCGGGTGGAAGTCTGCCTGGGGAGGGGGCCGTGTGCCCCCTCCCCAAGAAAATTGCGCTGGGGTCCCGGGGCTAAAATCCGTCTGGGAGTGGGCTGCGTGCCCCTCCCCCTCCCGCTAAGTATAACACTGAGACCCGGGGAATGTGGTCCCTGGGGCCAAAGTCGGCCTGTGGAGGGGGGCCGCGTGCCCACCTCCCCATGAAAATTGTGCTGGACCCTGGAGTATGTGGTACCCGGGGCCTGGAGAAGGGGGCCACGGGTTCCCCTCCCCCTAAATTACGATGGGCCCCAGGGGGTGGGGTCCCCGGGGCCGAAATCAGCCCAGGGAGTGGGACTGCATGCCCCTCTTCTCCTAAACAATAACACTGATGGATGGGGTCCCCGGGGCTGAAAATGGCCCTGAGAGTGGGGCCACGCACCCCCTCCCCTTGAAATAATAGACAGCACTGGGGTCCCCAGGGCCTAAAGAGGATTGTGGAGAGGGGGTTGGGGTCCACAGGGACAATAATGGCTTGGGGAGGGGGCCAATTGGCCCCCCTCCCCTTTATTTTAAGAAATGGCCTGGGGATGGGTCCCCAGGGCTTAACAAGGGGGCCACCTGGTCCACTCCCTTTATTTAAATAAGTGGTCCCTTAGGATGAGGTCCCTAGTGCTCATAACGGATCGGGGAGGGGGGCTGCATGGCCCCCTCCCCTTTAGTTTTAGAAATGGCCCTGGGGGAGGGAGTCCCCAAGGGCCTAACAAGATATGGGGAGGGGGACTGTGCCCCCCTTCCTTTACTGAAATAAGTGTCCCTGGGGGATGGGGTCCCTGGGGCTGATAACGGTTCTGGAAGGGGGCTGCGTGGCCCCCCTCCACTTTATTTTTTACTAACGGCCCTGGGGGATGGGGTCACCAGGGCCAAACAAGGCTCGGAGGGGGGCTGCGTGGCCCCCTCCCCTTTAATTAAAAAGTAAACGTACTTGGGGGATAGGGACCCAGGGCTAGGCCCTATGGCCAACCCCCGCAGCGCACGCCCTTTGGCTGTGCATAGCGTTGGGTTGGCTGTAAGGGGGGTGTTGGCTGCAGGCCCTGCTGCCAACCCCCCCACCATGCATGCGAAAGGACATGCACAGCGGGTGGTTGCATTTACGTTTGGTAAATAAGTATTACTTTACGTTAAAAAATCCCTAGAAATTCACTGAAAAAATACAAAGTTTAAAGTAACAATATAGTTAAGTGTGATAAAAAAATTGTTTTTTTGTTTTTTTTAAACTTAGAAATTCACAGAAAAAAACAAAGGTTAAAGTAATGTTATAGTTAGGTGAATATGTCAGTAATAATATTAACATTTCGAAATAAAAAAAACAGAACTTCACCAGTTATAGTTAGCATCACTAACTATAACTTGTGCCCTGCCATGCACTGCTTATCACATATGACATCACTCGTATGTTCTATGACATCATTTATGACATCACTGATGACATCTCAAATGACATCATCCAAGCTTGTTTTGTACACTTTGCGCTTTAACCGGGTATACTATTAGAGCTATGAAAGTAAGTGCAAAATAGCTCGGATTAACATGAAGAGTCTGTACTGCTACCATACATACAACCCCCACAGGTGAAGCAAGCTTGTGTTATGTGCAACATTGACCCTATACAACACACTTCATGGGTAGCCGAGCTCATGTTGACTATGAACCACAGATGAAAGGGAAACCTGTCCTGCTCTCAGTATTCAATCTGTATACAACTGTTCAGGGAAAACCAAATTCCTCCAGATACTCAAGCCCTGTTACATAACTAATGCCTACTATGGACACTCTTTACCTGCATCAAACCACTGACAGACACCGAGCCTACATTTAGAAATGAAGTGCTTATAAGTAGAAAATTGGGTACCGCTAACACTGTTTACTCTATAGAGAGTTTACTCTGTACCACACTTTGCAAACAGTAAAACTCACATTCGAAATACATCACAGAGTATTAAAAAAAGTATCTACTAAGCACAGTGTACAATCTATGCCAAACGGGTCCAAATAGCGACTATTTACTTAAAATAACCAAGGTCTGAAGGTGCTACAGATTATACTACCTGCAAATGTCATACAGATAGCCCATCTTCTGAAACAAAACAAGCACATGGACATATGTTAATACCTGGTGCACGGTCTTCTATGTTAAGTGGAAATTGTCATGCTGAGACGATTCTGTCCAATAACTCAAGGCTGCTCACAATACTTAGTATGTAGTAGGTAGAATCTTTGCCCTGCTGGAAACTTTTTCTGCTGTAACAAAAAACGTGTGTGGAACATAACGAACACAAGTCAACTGTCACCTGCACCCAGAGTTACTCTTCCATACAGAGATTTGTAACATTATACACAAAGAGGTTCAGCACCATTCAACAATTTAGAACAAGCAATAACAATGTCCAGATCCCAGATGTGGATTTCTTTAAAGGATTACTCTTTATTGTAGTTTTTCTTAAAAGCAGGAGATCATAGCCGACGCGTTTCGTCTCACAAGGAGACTTCTTCAGGGCTTCATAAAGTGAAAAAGAGTATTCACAAGGACGTTGTAGATTGCAATCAGGTATCATAAAATCCGAGTGTCCGGAGACCTTTATGTAATGGTCATTGTCAATAATGGCTCAGTGGCCCTCAGCGCGTGTGCTCGTCAGTTTCAAGATTTGTAACATGTTCATACCTCTACACTCTATGATGCATTACTAGCACATGAGTTTTGTAAACTCTTAT
Source organism: Calotriton arnoldi (assembly GCA_963921515.1). Taxonomy (NCBI): domain Eukaryota; kingdom Metazoa; phylum Chordata; class Amphibia; order Caudata; family Salamandridae; genus Calotriton; species Calotriton arnoldi. The sequence continues at coordinate 111,659 of CAWUFW010018395.1, read as the reverse complement.
ACCAATTAGCTTGTCACAAAATTAGGTAGAAAAGTAATATGGTAGTTACCCGCCACTATCTAAACTATAAAACAAACTGACACAATGGATGGATGATGTCATCAGTGATGCCATCAATGATGACATTTGAGATGTCATCAGTGATGTCATAAATGATGTCATAGAATATGTCATAAGTGATGTCAGATGTGAGGTCATAAGCAGTGCATGGCGGGGCAAAGGTTATAGTTAGCGCTGCTAACTATAAGTGGTGAATTTCTGTGTTTTTTTTGTTTGAAACGTTAATGTTATCACTGACATATTCATCTAAATTTGATGTTACTTTAACCTTTGTTTTTTCCAGTGAATATATATATATATATATGTCTGTGTGTTAAATGTATTTAATTTTCGTATATTAATTTTACATATTAAAATATTTAAGATTGACTATTTTAAACTCTATATATATTAAAAAACTATATTTTGTATGTTTTTAACGATATATTTACTTGAAATACCATTTTTTTCAATATTTTTGTACATATATAATTATAGAGATACGGTATTTTGTAATCAATATTTTTGACATGATATTTCTGTATCTCGATATTGTTGTTTTCGATATTGTGTCAGTGATCCCATCTCTCCAGGTGCGTCCTCTGTTAAATTTGGTTCTCAAGGGGAAGAAGGGTGAGGATTGCGACTTATCCAGAGCGGTCAAGGGATGAACAAATTTAGATAAGTCCTTTATGATGGCGTTCCAAAATCGGTTCCCCTTCACATCAGGACCTGCCTCCATAGAGGCCAACTGGCCCAATTTCAGATCCAGCCTCCATAGGATGGGGCGCCTTCGCTCTGTAGACCGTGCACAGTTGGCGTTGCCCAACATACAGATTGCCCTCTGGGCCCAACCCAAAAGAATTTCCAGTTGAATGTTGTCGCCCGTCTGTTTGGCATCCTCCGCCACCTCCATTATTTTGGCAATGGGTCCAGTTCTATTGAAGAACTTATCTTGGCATGAATGCCACCATCAAGTCATCACCCTCCTGGGGTTGTTGATACGCTTGGCCATGAATGTTATCATTGTGGTATGTCTCTGGGGAGTGGCTGTGACCTTACCCTCATTGGAGGGTCTCGGGCATTCTGCCTGTAATGTGTTGTGTACTTCCTTATTCAAAGGTTGCCTCGGCCTCTATTTAGGGTAATATGTGACCTTGTAGGAAGGCTCCCACTCCAAGGAGGAGGGATGCCCGATATCATTTATTTATTTAGCAGTATTTATAAAGCGCGAACAGTCCTCCCCGAAAGGATATCACTGCGCTGTCACATGCATCAGGATCAAAAAACTCCTTACAGTGATCCCGCTCTTTGGGGGGGTTTGGCGACTCAGACTTCAAATTCTTATTCCCACTCCCCCCCTCCACCTCACTGAGAGATGCCAGTGCCTCGCTCTTTCAGACTGCTTGTCTGAGTCATTGGAAGAGGGGGCATCCATACTCCCTTGATCGTGGTCACACTATTGGTCTCTGCTTGGTCTCAAGTTTAAGGGGAGCAGTCCGCTAGGCCCTGCCCCTTCCTGGGAGGAGTCAGTCTGGGATGTTCTTAGCAGTTTGTGTAGTTTCCAAATGCGTCTGCCAACTTGTTGTGCCTTTTGCATGTTGGTTCCTAGGTGGGGCTCCAACCTGCATCAGAACAACTGAAGAGCCCTTAGAGGTCCTGGCGGAAGTGTGCTGCCACCTCTGCAATGTCATGGACATGTCCGTCTCCATCAGTTTGGAAACCGCCAAATCAATCCTAGATACCAGTTTATGGTCCTCCTGTTTCATGACATAGCCATGGTCATCAGCCATCCTCAACCTTGAGTGATTCACTGTGCAAAGGTGTCCTCTTCTAGCCTATCTACTCCCCAGTCTTACAAGGGGAGACTTGCTAACTAACTAGGCTTGCCCTTTGTAATCTGGAATATAGTGATGCCTCCGGCTTGCCACAACACACAGAGAGCAGCTTTAATATACCTTGCACTGCTACATATCAATCAAGTGCAACTCAGATAGGCGAGAGCAATCTTTCGCCAAGAGAGTGAATGATGCGGCTCTGGGCAGAGAGACTGAGTGATGCCCCTCTGGGAGGCATGATGTTATGTTATGTTAAAACAGATTTCTAGAGCGCACAGCTACTCAATAGAGTGTCCCGGCGCTTAAGACAGAGAGGACCAAAATGCAGAGAGAAAGAGAGAAAAAAGAAAAGAAGAAACCGAAGAGGACGGAAAATAATTATATTGTTTGTTGAAACAACCAGGTTTTCAATTGTTTCCTGAAGGCGAGCAGGTTAGTAACTTGACTAAGTGGAAGAGGCAGCTTATTCCAAAGTCCAGCCACTTGCACTTGAAAGGAGCGACCGCCTTTGCGGGCTCTAAGATATTTAGGAATGACCGTGAGATGTTGATGGGCAGATCTAAGAGATCTGCCAGGTATATAGAAAGACACTCTTCTGGAAATATATTTTGCTCCTATACCGTGCAGGGCTTTAAAGGCTAGGACCAAAGCTTTGAAGCGGATTCTACTGCGCACCGGTAACCAGTGCAGATTCTTAAGGTGGCAAGAAATCCGATCTCTCGGCCCTAGACTCAGAACAGCCCTAGCTGCCGCATTCTGCTCTACCTGCAGTTTGTTAAGTAAGAACTCCGGGAGGCCCAAATAAAGGACATTGGCATAGTCCAACCTTGAAATAATAAGGGCCTGGATGACCATTTTTCTATGCTCGGTCTGTAATAGAAATAAAAACCTCCGGAGCATCTTCAGGAGACCAAAACAGGTTCCGACTACCGACTGAACCTGAGGTACCATAGAGAGGGCGTCATCCATTTTAACTCCCAAGTTCTTTACAGTCCTGACCGCGGCCTGGGGAGGAGACATGTCTTGGGGCCACCATTGTTTCCAGACGTCCAACGGGGGAGCCGAAGAAAATGATTTCGGATTTGTCTGAATTACATTTCAGATGATTATGTTTAAACCAGGCAAAAGTTTCTTTTAGGCACTTGTTGATCTTCTCCCCGTTGAACTCCTCACCCTTCCTGCAGGTGAACAGCAGTTGAGTGTCATCAGCGTACGATATTATTGTGACCTCGTTCTCTGCAGCCACTGTAGCTAGGGGGGCTATGTACAGATTAAAAAGTACAGGGCTCAAAATCGAGCCCTGTGGCACACCCACCCTTAAAGTCGGCACACTGGCCGAAAAGGGTGACCAGACCTCCTGGTTTCTACCCTCTAAAAAGGAAGCAAACCACTTCAACACCGTGCCCTCAAAACCACCCTCCCTCAATCTCTGCAAAAGGTGGTCATGGGGCACGGTGTCAAACGCCGCGGAGAGGTCCAAAAGGACCAAAACCGCCTTACCACCTGCGTCCAAAGTCTCCTTGATGTATTCAGATACCTCCAATAATGCCGTCTCGGTACTAAGATTCTGCCTGAAACCAGACTGGCTAGGATGTAACAGATTGTTAGCCTCTGCAAAATTGCTGATCACTGAGTGGACGTATTTTTCAACTGTTTTTGCAAAAAAAGACAGAAGAGAAATGGGTCTTTAGTTAGTAAAGACCGTGGGATCTGCCGTGGTTTTTTTTAGTAAAGGGATTATTTTTGCACTCTTCCATCCGACTGGGACTAGTCTGTTAAGGAGGGACGTGTTCAAAACATGGTTTACAGTAGGGTTCAAAATCTCTGCCATAGAAGCCAGAAATTTGGCCGGGCAGGGATCTACAGGCAAGTCAGATTTCAGATCCTCCAGATCTGTTGCCCGGTCTGACTAGAGTGCAGCTGCGCTTTTTCCAAGTTCCCCCTCAGTTTGGCATCTCCGTTGTGAGCTTTGTTGGAGGGGGAGTCCGGTTGGAGAGATCGGGTATTCCCAACCCCAACATTCAAATTACTATAACTCGCGTACCTCCAAACAGTGTTCTCAGCACCACACTACATCAACTATAACTCCCCATCATACCATACAGTGTTCTCAACTCGCTCACCACACTACATCAACTATAACTCCCCATCATACCATACAGTGTTCTCAACTCGCTCACCACACTACTTCAACTATAACTCCCCATCATACCATACAGTGTTCTCAACTCGCTCACCACACTACATTAACTATAACTACCCACTCTACCATATACAGTGTTCTCAACTCGCTCACCACACTACATCAACGATAACTCCCCATCATACCATACAGTGTTCTCAACTCGCTCACCACACTACATTAACTATAACTACCCACTCTACCATACACAGTGTTCTCAACTCGCTCACCACACTACATCAACTATAACTCCCCATCATACCATACAGTGTTCTCAACTCGCTCCCTACACTACATTAACTATAACTACCCACTTTACCATACACAGTGTTCTCAACTCGCTCACCACACTACATCAACTATAACTCCCCATCATACCATACAGTGTTCTCAACTCGCTCACCAGACTACATTAACTATAACTACCCACTCTACCATACACAGTGTTCTCAACTCGTTCACCACACTACATCAACTATAACTTCCCATCATACCATACAGTGTTCTCAACTCGCTCACCACACTACATTAACTATAACTACCCACTCTAACATACACAGTGTTCTCAACTCGCTCACCACACTACATCAACTATAACTCCCCATCATACCATACAGTGTTCTCAACTCACTCACCACAATACATTAACTATAACTACCCACTCTACCATACACAGTGTTCTCAACTCGCTCACCACACTACATCAACTATAACTCCCCATCATACCATACAGTGTTCTCAACTCGCTCACCACACTACATTAACTATAACTACCCACTCTACCATACACAGTGTTCTCAACTCGCTCACCACACTACATCAACTATAACTCCCCATCATACCATACAGTGTTCTCAACTCGCTCACCACACTACATCAACTATAACTGCCCATCATACCATACAGTGTTCTCAACTCGCTCACCACACTACATCACCTATAACTCCCCATCATACCATACAGTGTTCTCAACTCGCTCACCACACTACATCAACTATAACTCCCCATCATACCATTCAGTGTTCTCAACTCGCTCACCACACTACATCAACTATAACTCCCCATCATACCATACAGTGTTCTCAACTCGCTCACCACACTACATTAACTATAACTACCCACTCTACCGTACACAGTGTTCTCAACTCGATCACCACACTACATCAACTATAACTCCCCATCATACCATACATTGTTCTCAACTCGCTCACCACACTACATCAACTATAACTCCCCATCATACCATACAGTGTTCTCAACTCGCTCACCACACTACATCAACTATAACTCCCCATCATACCATACAGTGTTCTCAACTCGCTCACCAGACTACATTAACTATAACTACCCACTCTACCATACACAGTGTTCTCAACTCGTTCACCACACTACATCAACTATAACTCCCCATCATACCATACAGTGTTCTCAACTCGCTCACCACACTACATTAACTATAACTACCCACTCTAACATACACAGTGTTCTCAACTCGCTCACCACACTACATCAACTATAACTCCCCATCATACCATACAGTGTTCTCAACTCACTCACCACAATACATTAACTATAACTACCCACACTACCATACACAGTGTTCTCAACTCGCTCACCACACTACATCAACTATAACTCCCCATCATACCATACAGTGTTCTCAACTCGCTCACCACACTACATTAACTATAACTACCCACTCTACCATACACAGTGTTCTCAACTCGCTCACCACACTACATCAACTATAACTCCCCATCATACCATACAGTGTTCTCAACTCGCTCACCACACTACATCAACTATAACTGCCCATCATACCATACAGTGTTCTCAACTCGCTCACCACACTACATCACCTATAACTCCCCATCATACCATACAGTGTTCTCAACTCGCTCACCACACTACATCAACTATAACTACCCACTCTACCATACACAGTGTTCTCAACTCGCTCACCACACTACATCAACGATAACTCCCCATCATACCATACAGTGTTCTCAACTCGCTCACCACACTACATCAACTATAACTCCCCATCATACCATACAGTGTTCTCAACTCGCTCACCACACTACATTAACTATAACTACCCACTTTACCATACACAGTGTTCTCAACTCGCTCACCACACTACAGCAACTATAACTCCCCATCATACCATACAGTGTTCTCAACTCGCTCACCACACTACATTAACTATAACTACCCACTCTACCATACACAGTGTTCTCAACTCGTTCACCACACTACATCAACTATAACTCCCCATCATACTATACGGTGTTCTCAACTCACTCACCACACTACATTAACTATAACTACCCACTCTACCATACACAGTGTTCTCAACTCACTCACCACACTACATCAACTATAACTCCCCATCATACCATACAGTGTTCTCAACTCACTCACCACAATACATTAACTATAACTACCCACTCTACCATACACAGTGTTCTCAACTCGCTCACCACACTACATCAACTATAACTCCCCATCATACCATACAGTGTTCTCAACTCGCTCACCACACTACATTAACTATAACTACCCACTCTACCATACACAGTGTTCTCAACTCGCTCACCACACTACATCAACTATAACTCCCCATCATACCATACAGTGTTCTCAACTCGCTCACCACACTACATCAACTATAACTGCCCATCATACCATACAGTGTTCTCAACTCGCTCACCACACTACATCACCTATAACTCCCCATCATACCATACAGTGTTCTCAACTCGCTCACCACACTACATCAACTATAACGCCCCATCATACCATACAGTGTTCTCAACTCGCTCCCCACACTACATTAACTATAACTACCCACTCTACCGTACACAGTGTTCTCAACTCGCTCACCACACTACATCAACTATAACTCCCCATCATACCATACATTGTTCTCAACTCGCTCACCACACTACATCAACTATAACTCCCCATCATACCATACAGTGTTCTCAACTCGCTCACCACACTACATCAACTATAACTCCCCATCATACCATACAGTGTTCTCAACTCGCTCACCACACTACATCAACTATAACTCCCCATCATACCATACAGTGTTCTCAACTCGCTCACCACACTACATTAACTATAACTCCCCATTCTACCATACGCCGTGTTCTCACGAATGATCTCATCTGAGATGTCATAGGTGTTGTTATGAAAGCTAAGATTTCACATAGTATAAGTGATGTAACATGAAAGGGCATAAGCAGTGCATCCTAAAGTCGTGCGTTATCGTTTATGTAGTGTGGCAAGGGAGTTGACCACACTGTGTTCAGAGGTGCATGAGTTATAGTAATTTGAATGTGGTGCCTAAATTATACATTTACGGTATAACTATAACTTTAGAGTTTCTAATGTTTCAGTAGTTTAAGTTTGGTTTGCGTAGAAAGAATAAATAAAGTTTTCCTAATTATTTATAACTAACTTTTAAGCTTTGTTTTTTCATTTTTGAATCTCAATGGTTTTTATTTTTTAATTAAAAAAGTGCTTCAAATTATAGAGTGTAGTGTCGTTGAGTGGAGTGTTGTTAAGGGGAGTGTTATGGAGTATAGTAGAGTATCGTATAATGAAGTATCGTGGAGTGGCATATAGTGGAGTGGTCTAGAGTAGAATAGCTTGAAGTGGAGTGGCATAGAGTGGAGTAGATTGAAGTGGTGTAGTGTGCAATAGCGTGGAATGGAGTGGGGTAGAGTGGAGTGGCATACAGTGGATTGGTGTAGACTGACCTATCGTAGAGTCGAGTGGCATAGAGTGGAGTGACATAGATTGCAGTAAAGTGGCACAGAGAGAAGTGGCATAGAGCTGAGTGGCATAAAGCGGAGTGTCATGCAGTGGAGTAGCATAGAGTAGAATAGCGTGCAGTGGAGTGGTGTAGAATAGAATAGCTAGAGTGGAGGGGCATAGAGTGGCATAGAGTGAAGAGGCATAGAGTGGAATAGCACAGAGAGGAGTAGAATAGAGTGGAGTGGTGTAAAGAGAAGTGGCGTTGAGTGGAGTGCTGTACAGTACAGTGCCATACAGTGGAGTGGGGTAGAGTGGAATAGCATAGAGTGGGATGGCGTAGAGTGAAACAGTGTAAAGTGGAGTGGCGTAGAGTGGAGTGACGTAGAGTGTAATGGCATAGAGTGGAGTGGCATACAGTGACTTAGAGTAGAGTGGTGTACAGTGGAATAGCATAGAGTGTAATGGCGTACATTAGAGTGGCATATAGTGGAATAGCGCAGAGTGGAGTGCCGTACAGTGGAGTAGAGTGGAATAGCATAGCGTGGTGTAGAGTAGAACAGTGTAAAGTGGAGTGGCACAGAGTGGAGTGGTGTTCAGTGGAATAGCGTACAGTGGAGGGGCGTACAGTGCAGTGGTGCACATTAGAGTGGCGTAGAGGGAAGTGGTGTATAGTGGACTAGCGTAGAGTGGAGTGGTGTACAATGCCATACAGTGGGGTAGAGTGGAATAGCATAGAGTGGCGTGGCGTAGAGTGGAACAGTGAAAAGTCATATGGCGCAGAGCGGAGTGGCATAGACTGGAGAGGCGTAGAGTGAAGTGGTGTAGAGTGGACAGACATGGAATGGGATAGAGGTGAGTGGTGTAGATTGGAGAGGCGTACAGTGAATTAGCATAGAGTGGAGTGGCATAGAGTGGAATAGCATAGACAGAAGTGGCATACAGTGGACAGGTGTAGAGTGGAATAGCGTAGAGTGCAGTGGCGGAGAGCGGAATAGCGTACAGTGGAGTGTTGTAGAGTGGAACAGGGTTAAGTGAAGTGGTGTAAAGTAGAGTGGCGTTGACTTGAAATGCGTAGAGTGGAGTGGCATACAGCGGCTTAGAGTAGAGTGGTGTACAGTGGAATAGCATAGAGTGTAATGGCGTACATTAGAGTGGCGTATAGTGGATTAGCGTAGAGTGGAGTGCCGTACAGTGGAGTAGAGTGGAATAGCATAGCGTGGCGTAGAGTGGAACAGTGTAAAGTGGAGTGGCGCAGAGCGGAGTGGTGTTCAGTGGAATAGCGTAGAGTGGAGTGGCATACAGTGCAGTGGTGCACATTAGAGTGGCGTAGAGGGAAGTGGTGTATAGTGGACTAGCGTAGAGTGGAGTGAGGTACAATGCCATACAGTGGGGTAGAGTGGAATAGCATAGAGTGGTGTGGCATAGAGTGGAACAGTGTAAAGTCATGTGGCACATAGCGGAGTGGCTTAGACTGGAGAGGCGTAGAGTGAAGTGTAGAGTGGACAGACGTGGAATGGGATAGAGTTGAGTGGTGTAGAGTGGAGAGGCGTATAGTGAATTAGCATAGAGTGGAGTGGCATAGAGTGGAATAGCGTAGACGGAAGTGGCATAGAGTGGACTGGTGTAGAGTGGAATAGCATAGAGTGCAGTGGTGGAGAGCGGAATAGCGTACAGTGGAGTAGTGTAGAGTGGAACAGGGTTAAGTGAAGTGGTGTAAAGTAGAGTGGCTTTGAGTTGAATAGCGTAGAGTGGAGTGGCATAGAGTGGCTTACAGTTGAGTGGAGTTCAGAGGAATATCATAGAGTGGAGTGGCTTAGAGTGGAGTGGTGTACAGAGGAGTGTTGTACAGTACAGTGGTGTAGAATGGAGTGGCTTAGAGTGGAATAGTGTACAGTGGAGTGGTGTACAGTAGAATGGCATACAGTGGAATAGCACAGAGTGGAGTGGCGTACAGTGCAGTGGCGTAGAGTGGAATAGTGTAAAGTGGAGTAGCGTAAAATGGATTGGCATTGAGTGGAATAGCACAAGTGTGGAGTGGCATTGAGCTGTGTACAACTGAGTGGTGTATAGCGCAGTGATGTACAGTGGAGTGGCATACAGTACAGAGGCGTAGAGTGGAGAGGGGTACAATGGAGTGGTGTAGTGGCGTAGAGTGGAATGGCATAGAGTTGAGTGGCGTGGTGTAGAGTGAAATTGTGTAGAGTTGAGTGGCACAGAGTTGAGTGCCGTGGAGTGGAGTGGCATAGTGGGATAACGTAGAGTGGTGTACAGTGGAGTGGCGCACAGGGGAGTGGCGCACAGTGGAGTGGCACACAGTAGAGTGGTGTATAGTAGAGTGACGTAGAGTGGAATAGTGAGGGTGGCATACAATGGAGTGGCGAACAGTAGAGTTGCGTAGAGCAGAGTGGCATTTAGTGGAATATCATATAGCGGAGTGGTGTAGAGTGTAGTGGCATACAGTAGAGTGGCGTAGAGTGAAATAGTGTGGAGTAGCTTAGAGTGGAATAGAGAGTAATGGTGTGGTGTAGAGTGTAGGGACATACAGTCAAGTGGCGTACAGTACAGTGGCGTGGAGTGGCATAGAGTGGAATAGCCTACAGTGAAGTGGTATAGACTAGAGTGGCGTAGAGTACAGTGGATTAAAGTGGAGTGACATACAGTAGAGTGGCGTACAGTGTAATGGCGTACAGTGGAGTGACGTACAGTGGCATACAGTGGAACAGAAGAGTACAGTGGGGTAGAGTGGAGTGGTATAGTGTGGAATACAGTAGAGTGGTGTAGAGAGAAGTGGTGTAGAGTGGAATAGCATACAGTGTCGTGGTGTACACTGGAGTGGCGTGGAGAGGTGTAGAGTGGAAAAACATGTAGTGGCAGACTACAGTGGAATAAAATAGACTGGAGTGGCGTAGAGTGGAGTGACATAGAGCGGAGGTTTGTAGATCAGAGTGGCATAGAGTTGAGTGGCAGAGTGGAATAGATTGCAATGAAGTGTTGTTGAGTGGAGTGGTGTAAAGTCGAATAGCATAAAATAGAGTGGGCGGTGTAGAGTTGAATAGCGTAGAGTTCAGTGGGTAGAGTGTAATAGCATAGTGCGGAGTACCATAGAATGGAGTGCCGTAGAGTGCAGTGGTGTACAGTGCAGTGGCGTAGAGTGGGGTGGCTGACCAACATTGCATCAGTTACCCCTCTTTATCAAATACAGGGCGAGGAAATAGCCAAATTCTTTATTAAAAAAGTGGCAGATAGTCAGGCCTCCTTCGCCAGCACAAATGAGGCTAGTACTCAAACAAGGTTCCCTAAGGTCGACAGTGTGCTTCCATGAGTTCCAGCCTTGGATGTGCCATCTTTTAGGGCCATCCTTGCGTCTATCAAATCAGGATCCCCATTGGATCCCTGTCCCCCAGATGTACTTGGGAAGCTTTCCCACTCTGATGTGGAGCAGATTACCCAACTATTAAATCGGTCATTGGTGGAGGGTATGGTTCCAAAAATCTGGAAAGCATCTTTGGTCACCCCGCTAATAAAAAAAACCTAACTTGGACCCTCTTATGTGGTCTAACTATATCCTATATCTTTGTTGCCTACTCTCACCAAGGTGTTAGAGGAGCATGTAAATCAACAACTTACAAGGAACATAGAACTTAATGACTTACTCCACCCTTCACAATCTGGGTTTCGAGCAGGACCTAGCACTGAATCAGCGCTCCTTGGTGTCATGGAGTTCTTGAGGCATCAATTGAACGAGGTTTCAGCATTTTACACTGTTAATCACAGCACGCTCATACAAAGATTAGAGGGAATGGGAATACAGGACACTGCCTTATCCTGGATTAAATCTTCCTGCATGATCGTACCTTTCAGGTGCACACTAACCAACACAGGTCAAAACCTCATCTTGTAGCCTCTGGTGTGCCTCAGGGGTCCACCTTGAGTCCTCTGCTCTTTAACTTATATGTCAGACCATTGGCAGATGTTGTGGAAAATTGTGGCCTTACACTCTTTTCATATGCAGCCGATACACAAATTGTGGTATCTCAGTCATCCAAGGACAACCAGAATGTGATGACCTTGCATTCTTGTCTCACCCAAGTTTCATAATGGATGTGTGCCAACTCCCTAAAGTTAACCGGGAACAAAACCGAGGTCTTGTTGGTGGGTAACCCCCCTAAACTTTGGGGTTCCTATTTGTGGACTGTGACTATGGGTGATCCCCTTAATCCAGTGCCAGTTGTTGTAAAGAATGTGGGAGTCTGGCTGGGTAATCCCCTTAATCCAGTGCCAGTTGTTGTAAAGAATGTGGGAGTCTGGCTGGATGACAAACTCGATTTGAGTCAGCAGAACAAGGTGTCAGCCACCTGCTTTGTCATGCTGAAATGGCTCAGGAAGATCCTTTACTGCCTCCCCACCTCTGCCCAGAGAGCCGTAGATCCTTTACCGTCTTCCCACCTCTGCCCGAGAGCCGTAGTCCAGGCCCTAGTTATTTCTATCAATCAATCAATCAATCAATCAATCAATCAACCAGGGGTTGATAAAGTGTGCTACTCACCCGTGAGGGTCTCATGGCACTGGGGGGGGCAGGGGGGTGTGCAGCTCTGGTTCAGTCGAAGAGCCAGGTGTTGAGGTTCTTCCTGAAGGTGTGCAGGGTCGGGGCGCGTCTGATGTTAACTGGGAGTTCGTTCCAAGTCCTGGCTGCGATGTAGGAGAAAGCTCTTCCGCCTGCTCTGTTTTTGCGGATGTGGGGGGTCTCTGCCAGGGCGAGGTCGGCGGAGCGGAGGTTCCTTTTGGGTACGTGGAAGGAGACTCTCTCGTTGAGGTATTTGGGTCCGATATTGTGGAGGGATTTGTAGGCGTGGGTGAGAAGTTTGAAGGTTACTCTCTTCTCGACAGGGAGCCAGTGGAGGTCTCGTAGGTGTTGGGTCATGTGTTCGTGCAGTGGGGTCCCGAGGACGAGTCTGGCTGCTGCGTTCTGGATGGTTTGGAGCTTGTGTAGAAGAGTTCTGTTGATTCCGGCGTAGAGGGTGTTGCTGTAGTCCAGTCTGCTGGTTATGAGTGCGTGGGTGACGGTCTTTCTGCATTCGGGGGGTATCCATTTGAAGGTTTTTCAGAGGATGCAAAGGCAGTTGAAACTGGGGGAGGCGACGGAGTTGATCTGGCGGGTCATGGTGAGGGAGGAGTCAAGGATGATGCCGAGGTTCCGTGTGTGGTCTTTGGGGGTGGGTGGACTCCCGAGGGCGGAGGGCCACCAGGTGTTGTCCCAGGCAGAGTTGGAGGGTCCTAGGATGAGGACCTCGGTCTTCTCCGAGTTGAGCTTCTGGCAGCTATCTTTCATCCAGGCCGCGACGTCCTTCATTCCTTCCTGGAGCAGAGTCTGGTGTGTTCGGGGTTCTTCGTGAGGGAGAGGATGAGCTGGGTGTCGTCGGTGTATGATACTATGCTGAGCCCATGCTGTCTGACGATGGTGGCGAGGGGGGCCATGTAAATGTTGAAGAGCGTGGGGCTGTGCGATGATACTTGGGGTACTCCGCAGTTGATCTCTGTGGGTTCGGAGAGGAAGGGAGGGAGTCTGATCCTCTGGGTTCTGCCAGAGAGGAAGGATCTGATCCAGTTGAGGGCGGTTCCTCGTATTCCAGCGCCGTGAAGCCTGGCTGTTAGCGTGCGATGTGAGATGGTGTCGAAGGCTGCAGAGAGGTCTAGTAGGATGAGGGCTGCAGTGTGTCCCTGGTCGAGTAGCATGCGGATGTCATCAGTGGCGGCGAGGAGGGTGGTCTCAGTGCTGTGGTTGCTGCGGAATCCGGACTGGGAGGAGTCTAGGATGGAGTTTTCTTCGATGAAGGCGGTCAGCTGAGCATTATGAGCCTCTCGGTGACTTTGGCAGCGAAGGGGAGCAGAGAGATGGGCCGGTAGTTTTTCAGGTCCATCAGGTCAGCCGTGGGCTTCTTGAGGAGGGGCTTGACCTCCGCCCGCTTCCAGTCATCTGGGAAAATGCCGGATTTGAAGGAGGCGTCGATGGTCCGTCCTAGTTCGGGTGCGATGGCGGTGGCTGCCCTATGGTAGATGTGCAGTGGGAAGGGGTCTGTGGGGGCTCCTGAGTGGGTGTTTTTCGTGGTCGCGGTGATGTGTTCAAAGGTGGCGGGATTCCAAGTAGTGATGGTTGGCTCGTTGTCGGTGGTGGGGAGGGGGGTGGTGTCCGACGTCTGTTCGCTGAAATTGTCGTAGAGGGCCTTGATTTTCAGATGGAAGTAGGATCTGAGCTTGTTGCAGAGTTCCTGGAATGGTGTGACGTCCGTGGCTTCACTGGGGGGTTTGGTGAATTGCTGTATGATGTTGAAAAGTTCTTTGGCGTTCGTTGCGTTGGTGTGGATTTTCTTCATGATGAAAGTTCGCTTGGTGTCCCTTATGTGCCGGTGGTATTCCTTCAGGGCGATCCTGTGGCTGTTCAGGTTTTCTGTGGTTTTCTGGTTTCGCCAGGTCTTCTCGAGGCGTCTGCAGGAGCGCCTGGCTTCTTGGAGTTCGGTGGTGAACAAGGCGGCCTTCAGGGGGCGCTGTTTGGCGGGGTGGCGGAGGGCTGCGAGCTTGTCGGCGCAGCTGGAGATCCAGCGGTGAAATTCTTTGGCTGCGGAGTTGGCGTCGGTCGTTGCGCTGGGGGGGGGGGTCTAGGCTGAACAATGGGAATTTCTGGTTCCTGGGGGTGACAATATCACTATTCCAACACCTCCAGATTGTGCAAAATGCTGCTGCACATCTCTTGCTTCACCCCCCATGCCCCAAGTTTTTCTCTACAACCAGTCCGTTGCGCTCTAGTCATTTAAGGCTGGTCGTAATTCCGAGAATTAGGAAATCCCGCCAATGAGGCTGAGCATTCTCCTATCTTGGTGGAAGAATCTGGAACGATCTACCTTCAACACTGAGAGAATGTGACTGACTCCCTGTGTTTCGGAAACTTTTAAAAACCTGGCTGTTTCCATCTCCAGTACTATGAAGTGAACCATTACCGTAATGAGCTTAGCGTTGGGAAACCTTTTTTAGGTAGCAATGCACTTTACAAAATATGCATAATAATAATAGAGTGGGGTGGCAAACAGCACAGTGTCGGTTAGTGGAGTGGCATAGAGTTGAACAGCGTAGTGTTGAACAGCGTAGAGTGGAGTCGCACAGAGTGTAGTGGCATAGAGTAGAATGGTGTGGAGTGGCACAGATTGGAATAATGTAGAGTGGACGTGCGTAGAGTGTGTGGCATAGAGTGGAAGTGGAGTGGCATAGATTGGAGTGGCAGTAGAGTGGAATAACGTGGAGTGGTGTAGAGCAGAGTGACGTACAGCAGGGTGTAGTAGTGTGGAACAGTGTAGAGCGGAGTGACGTAGAGTGGTGTAGTGTGGAGAGGCACCGAGTTGAATAGCATTAAGTGGGGAAGCACAGAGTGGAGTGGCATACAGTGGAGTGGTGCATAGTGACGTACAGTGGCATAGAATCTTACTAGTCAGAGAAAAAGTACTAGCCATGGATTTTGGGGTGTTTCATGGAGGTGAACATGTTTGTATGTATTTTACTGTAGTCTTAGCTTTATTGTGTTGCTTGTATTATTTCGTTGTTCAGTGCCTTCGGAGATGGATAAGTCCTGGCAACTGGTTGTGCTTCATAAATGGAAATAAACTAGTGCAGCTAGCATGTATCCCTTCGAGAAACCCCTGGATCAGCAGCCTGGCACAGAGGTGTCCACCCAGTGGTCCTTTGCTTTGTAGTGTGAAGCAGATTTTCAGACACAGAGTGTGAGCCTCATCACCGGGCCGCTTGGTTTTGCTCATGAAGCGGCGAAATGTCAAGCTTAGTCTCCTCATTTTCTGACCCCTTCTGCTGTCTTACTTGTATCAAGTAACTTCTCATAGTGTGGGACCTATGTGTGGTTGATGGGTGAGTGCTTTTCAAGGTGTGGGATAGTAATAGTAATACTTGGATTTGTATAGCGTGGCTAATTACCCATGAGGGTATTCAGGCACTGTCCACAGGCACGTGGAGATTAAGTGATTTGCCCAGAATCACAGGATGCTGAACCAACGCGGAAAATCGAACCTGGATCTCCAGCTCCAAAGTCAGCCACTCCGGCCGTTATGCCACAATCCATGCTGTGGTTGATGGCTACGCACTTCTCATGATGCGGGACCTATTTGTGGTTGATGGCTGCGCACTTCTCATGGCATGGGATTCATGCTGTGGTTTATGACTGTGCGCTTCTCAAGGTGAGTGTAGGTAAGTAGGATCAGCTTTTATGGTTACCCCCACTTTTTGCTGGTGTTATTCTGTTTTATGACTAGCCTGACGGGGATCCTACTGATCAGGACCCCACTCACTGTGCTTCCTCTCTAAATTTGACTATGGTAAGTACTTTGGTACCTTCCCAATTGGCTACTGGTGCACCCATGTAAGTCCCTAGTATATGGTACTGAGGTACCCAGGGCATACGTACACCAGGGGTCTCCCATGGGCTGCAGCATGTATTATGCCACCCATGAGAGGCCACTCAAATTATGACTACAGACCTGCCATTGCAGCCCTGTAAGCTGGTGCTAGCACCACTTACGACAGATATAAGTTTCCTTATATCTGAGGTCACTGCACTTAAAACTATCAGTCACCCCTAAGGCAGGCCTTTCAATCCTGAAGACAGGGTGCTAGGTTATAAGTGTGAGGGTGCCCTGCCTGAGCAAGACACCCCCTACAAACCCCGGAGTCGATTCTCAAGGCTTTGTAAGTGCGGTCAGCCATTTTGATACATATAGTGGCCCTGCATCATTATGCGATGGCTAACTATATATTGGCTGTGCAAACTTGGGCATGTTTGGTTACCGGTGTTGGAGGTATGATTCAATGCACCAGGGACTCCTCCGGGAAGCCCCCAGTGCTCCTGGTAACAGCCTTCCAGGGCCTGCCAGCAAGCTAGTGCTGCTGCCGACCCCAGACACAATTCTGCCCTCCTGCAGGGGAACGTAGAACAATAGCTTTCCTGTCACAGGAAGTTGTGACCACCTACCAGACAGGACTTAGTGTATTGGGCTGGTGTGGGGGCGCTTGCCAGCACCACCAGACTGCTTGAAGGGCACATTTTGTGCCCTCCTTGCATACTCCAGTTTGAGACAGGTCAGGGAGCCTTTGACTCCCGCTCTGGCATGAAACTGGACAAAGGACATGGGAGTATCCTCCCCTCTGTCCAGCCCCTACTCTGGAGGGACCCTTGAATTGTTCCAACCCTTTCTCTAGGGAACTTAAGGGCTTACCTGTGGGTGGCTCTTCAGATTCATCATGGGACAAGATTCAATCCCGAAACGACTTTAGCTTCGACCGTCTGGGCACCTTGAACTTTGCTGGACTTTGCCTGGAACTGAGACTGCACTAAGGAAGACGCCTGCGTCTTCTGGTCTCGTTGTCGTGCCAGTTTTATGTGTCGCCTGTGCTCCAACCAGGTTCCTCTCCAGGCCTGTCGGCATCAAGGACACCCAAAGTAATCTCCCTTGGAATGAAGGAGTCACTCCCCTGCATCAGCAGGCACCGCAACAAAGCTGACCGGTCTGCTGCTCCTGACTTCCCACGGACTTCGAAAGACTCAGCAACACAGGTGGTGGTTCTGCAACTCCCTCGAGGCCTGGCCTGTCCTGTCAGCAAGTTTGAGGCCAGTATCCCTTGCTGGAACAGAACCCCTGTGCACCGTGTCGACTTGCCGTTTCCAAGGCTTGTTGGCTCTGTAATCCAGAGATCTTCAGGCTACAAGAAGCTCCAGCCTTCAGCATCTCTTCCTGGCAAGATGTTCGTCCTCAGTGCATCCCTTGCACCGCAGGCCTTCATTATTGGTGATCTGCTCGAGGTCCTCTTGCGTCTCCTTTACCTGCGGCCTGTGGGTCCTCTTGAGGGTCTTCTTTGGCTTCAGTGGGCTCCCCTGCTTGCTCTGGGCCTGCTCTGACTCTCCTGCAATTGGTGAGCCCCCTGGACCTTGCTGGTCCCAAGGTTGCTCCTTTTTAGTTACCACGTCTGTTGCTGCTGCCAACGCTTGTTGGTGCTCCCGCCGGATACCGACCCCCTGGTTCTCAACTTCCGACGTGGGACAGCTCGTGAACAGCTTCTGGTCTTCCACAGTGTCGCCTGGTCCTCACAGCTGCAGCGACAAGGTCACCGTCATCACCTCGGCATCATACTCGACTCCTCCCTCACCATGAACCGACAGATCAATGCCGTATCCTCCACATGCTTCAACACCCTCCGCATACTCCGCAAGACCTTCAAATGGATCCCCCCCGAATCCAGGAAGACCGTCACCCATGCACTCATCACCAGAAGGCTGGAATACGGGAACACCCTCTTCGCCGGAATCAACAAATCTCTACTCCACAAACTCCAGGCCATCCAGAACGCCGCATCCAGACTCGTCCTCAGCATCCGTTGGCAAGACCACATTACCCAGCACCGACGAGACCTCCACTGGCCCCCCTTTGAAAAAAGAGTGACCTTCAAGTTGCTCACACATGCCAGCCTACAAAGCCCTCCACAACACCGGACCCCAACACCTCAATGAAAGAATCTCCTTCTACGCCCCCAAGAGAAACCTCCGCTCCGCTGACCTAGCCTTGGCCGAAATCCCCCACATCCACAGAGCCAGAACGGGAGGCATATCCTTCTCCTACATCACTGCCAAAACCTGGAACGAACTCCCCCTCAGCATCAGACGAAGCCCCACTCTGCAAGCATTCAGGAAGAGCCTCAAGACCTGGCTTTTCGGATGACCGGAGCTGCCCAAAACCTCCCATAGCGCCTTGAGACCATCACAGGTGAGTAGTGCGCTCTACAAATCCCTGATTGATTGATTGACTCCTGCATCTTCCGTCATCAGCGGTCATTGGTCTTTCGTGACCCCTGGTCACTCCCGAGTGGCATAGACTCTGTGCCCTATGCTTGCAGGTACTCCTCGTCAAGAATCCATCCTTGGATTCCACTGGACTCTTCCACCTTCCTCGCCAGCGGCATCTTTCCTGAAGTCCTCCATTATTGTGGTCTACAGCGGTTTCCGACGTCACTTCACAGCTATGCACCCGGCTTCCCTGGCGTAGGTATACTGGGTCCTGGGGTATCCACGGGTAGGGTGACTCCACAACCTTCTGTCTTCCACAGGGTTTCTTCAGGGTCCACTGTGAAGGGTCCTTCTTCTTGAAAACTGCAACCGCGAGTTTCCCAATGACTTGCATTAAGTATGCAGCTGTGTTTCCACTCTGCACACAGCCTCAGTGGGGTTCCTGGGTACTTACCTCGGGTGGTTCCTTGTTTCCCTGGCTCTTCTAAGTCTCCTGCTTCAATTCCCAACTTCGGTCGCAGTTCGCATTCTTCTTACGTATATGTAGGCTATCCTGTTTTAGGTTTAAACCTATCATAACTGATAAAACCCCACCGAAAGGGAAATAGCTCTCACCAGTGTAAACATATAAACACTGAAAAAACACCTGCACAACCACAAACTAAATGCCATTCAAAGAAAGGAAAAGGAGAGGGAAAGAGTTGTTTTTATTTCTTCCTGAAGGGACCAATACAATGTAACTTTGTTATACAAAGTAGCAGCAAGGAAGACTGGGCTAACATTATTCTGCTTGAGTTTTGTTTCTTAGGGATGTCACTAAAATATTGTTTCTTCTTCCTTTTGTTTTTTTCAGTTTTGTGGTCTTTGGTCTAAAGATGCAGGGTTTAGAAGCATGGTTTAGGTCTTGTTTAATTATTTTATAAACTGTAGAGAATCTGGAAATATCAAAATCATATTTGCTATTTTGGCTACATTTGATTCTTTCACTGATAGGTAAAATGACTGGTTTCATAAGAATTTTTCCCAATATGTACCATCACATTTACCCACAGAGAATGGGTAAAACCCCTTAATACATCGGCCCCCTTTTCTACCCAGTCAGTATTGATAGTAGGTGAATTGCCAAACACCCCAGGCTTTCATTAAATGCAAGGTGTAGTGACAGGTATATGTGAAAAGAGTGCTATCACAGAGCATCTGGGTAGTGGTGAAAACATGGCACCAGACTTTTGGAAAACATGGAACGCAGTGTCACTTGGAATGCTGTTTCAAAAGTTCTTACTAAGTTCAACAAAGATGGGAGTGATATTGTTTGTATTTGAAGTGATTCAGCTACGTATATATGAAAAAGTTGTGTGATGACCTGTCAAAATCGATACCTGAGCTGGAGTGCTTCCTTGTAAGAGATCCTTGCCACTTGCTAGATGGTATGTTGAAAGCATCTTTACAATCTTCAGAGTTAATGAAGACTGCTATTGACTTTTTGGTCCATTCTGGTGCACTGTTTTGTTATGCATGGGAAAGAAACCACAAATATTTCTCATTTTGTGCTTTGTGTGGCATCAAAGAAAGAGTCATCCCAACTGTGTCATTTGCTGGTGGTTCTCAGTCCTAGAGGTCGTGAATGCTTTATTATCCATGTGGCAACCGTTTACAGAATGTTTGCTACATGGCACCCCTCGCCCACGTCGCCCGACAGCACAACCTCAACATCATCTCCTACGCCGACGACACCCAGCTGATCCTCTCCCTCACCAAAGACCCTCACACCGCCAAAGCCCACCTCCACGAAGGAATGAAGGCCGTCGCCGAATGGATGAGGACCAGCCGCCTGAAGCTGAACTCGGACAAGACGGAGGTCCTCATCCTTGGTTCCAACCCTTCAGCCTGGGACGACTCCTGGTGGCCAACATCACTGGGAACAGCCCCGCCACCCACCGACCACGTACGCAACCTAGGGGTCATCCTCGACCCCACCCTCTCCATGACTAAGCAGGTCAACGCCGTTTCCTCATCCTGCTTCAACATCCTCCGAATGCTACGCAGGATCTTCAAGTGGATCCCCACCGAAACAAGAAAAACAGTCACCCAGGCCCTCGTCACCAGCAGGCTGGACTACGGAAACGCCCTCTACGCAGGAACGACGGCTAAGCTCCTGAGAGACGGCTGCAACGCATCCAGAACGCCTCTGCACGTCTTATCCTCGACATCCCCCGACGCAGCCACATCACACCCCACCTGAGAGACCTGCACTGGCTCCCTGTCAACAAGAGGATAACCTTCAAGCTCCTCACCCACGCACACAAAGCACTCCACATCTCCGGACCAGCCTACCTCAACAGACGACTCAGCTTCTACACCCCCACCCGCCAGCTCCGCTCGACCAGCCTCGCCCTCGCCACAGTCCCCCGCATCCGGAAAACGACCGCCGGCGGCAGATCCTTCTCCCACCTCGCCGCCAAGACCTGGAACACCCTCCCCACCAACCTCCGACAGACCCAAGACCTACTGGCCTTCAGAAGACTCCTCAAGACCTGGCTCTTCGATCAGTAGCAGCACCACCCCCTCTTCCCCCAGCGCCTTGAGACCCTCGCGGGTATGTAGTGCGCTTTATAAGTGACATGATTGATTGATTGATTGATTGATTGATTGATTGCTGAGTGATGATGCCAAAGGCAAGAAATGTAAGGATCTTTGGTCGCATATTGATAGTGATGTGAAAAAAAGTACACTCTACTGCATTCTTAGATTTTCACAAGAAAACATTACTGCCGTAGTGGACATAATAAAAAAACTAGAGTCTGAAAACACCCTTGTCTACCAAGTGTTCAGTATAATTGGTGTAGATGTGAAACATCTCCTTGAGAGTAGGCTGGGCAACATTTTTAGTGACTTTGCACTGCAGCATGTTCCATGTTCAAGTGCTTGCCACTTGGTAATCAAAGAAATGTTGAGGAGCAATACAGAAAAAATTATTTTACAATGTATGAGAAATGGCTTTCAATGATGCATAGAAATGTCACTTAGCAACCATGGCATTTGAAGTCAATGAAGCCTCACTGTGGTACTCTGCACAAGTTCTAGATCCCTTCCGTAAAGGAGAATTTTCTCCAGACTTTCAAAAGTGCTGCTTCATTTTTAACCGCTTCGATAACTCTGAGGGCTTATGCGCCCAGTTCACGCATTTGTTACAGAACCTGTCCCAGAGAATCGCATTCTTCAGGTGCACCAGTATTGGCATGGAAAGCTATGTCAGTGGCCAGAGCTAGCAAATTGTGTACTGGCTGTTTTGGCGTTGCTCGTCTCAAGTGACAATGTTGAGAGGGCCTTTTCACAGAAAAAAGTTTACATGGGAAGGAAAGAGCAAGTGCACACGACCAAAGACTCACTGAAGAGGTATTGTATGGTGTACTACAATAAGTTTTATTTATAAAAATGTATTTGGACCTCATATACACTGTATGTACACTTTGTTTATACCATGCACTATCAGTGCAGAAAGCAATAATAAGAGCAAAACATTCCATAAACACCGCAAAAACACTGTTTCTGTTGTGTTTAATGGCACGAAAATGTGTAACCACTGAAAACCACTGTTTTTAAGGTATTGAAATCACTTGAAAACACTGAAATAACCCCACCAGAATTTACCACAAATAGAAATGGAAAACAGAAAAGCCTACGTATATGGTTTGGTCTCCTCCTGGAGACCACTGTGTATGTGTGCTTACTTACTTGTTTACAGTCAAAATATTGTGTGTATTGTGTTAATATCTCCGGGTAGGAGATCTACCAATGTGTTAGTGAATGTGTATAATAAATATACCTATTTTTATAACTACACTGTGTGTTTTTTTTTAACTTAACCTACACTATATGATTAGTTCTGGTAAAACAAGTTGCTTAACACTCCTTCTGGACTAAGCCTGAAGGCTGCTCTCCACAGCTACCACTTAGAGAGCTTTCTATGCTTATCTAAGACCACTAAAATCACCATAAGGGTTGTGTGGATTAGTGCAAGGTGCCTCACTTAAATAAGTGTGCACCATATACTAAGCCAGCCTCCTACAGTCTGGGATAGTAATAGTAATACTCAGATTTGTATAGCGCAGCTAATGACCCGTGAGGGTATCCAGGTGATGCCCATAGGCATGGGGAGATTAAGTGATTTGCCCAGAATCACAGGATGCTGGGCTGACGCGGAGACTCAAACCTGGATCCCCAGCTCCAAAGTCAGCAGCTCTGGCACATCCATGATGTGGCTGATGGCTGTGTGCTTCTCAAGGTGTAGGAGCTATGCTGTGGTTTATGGCTGTGCATTTCTCATGGCGCGGGAGCTATGCTGTGGTCGATGGCTGTGCACTTCTCATGGTGTGAAACATATGCTGTGGTAGATGGCTGCTCGCTTCTCATGGCGTGGGAGCTATGCTGTGGTTGATGGCTGTGCAATTCTCATGGAGTGGGAGCTATGCTGTGGTCGATGGCTGAGCGCTTCTCATGGTGTGAAACCTATGCTGTGGTAGATGGCTGCACGCTTCTCTTGGTGTGGTGCCTATGCTGTGGGTGATGGCTGCGTGCTTCTCATGGTGTGGGACCTACGCTGTGGTTGATGGCTGCACGCTTCTCATGGTGTGGGACCGATGTGTGGTGGATGGCTTGGCACTTCTCATGGCTTGGGACCCATTCTGTGGTTGATGGCTGCGTGCTTCTCAAGGAGTGGGATACTAATACTAATACTCTGAATTGTATAGCGTGGCTAATGGCCCAGCCAATGTGGTTGATAGCTGCACACTTCACATGGTGTTGGACCTAGGCTGTGGTTGACAGCAGTGCGCTTCTCATGGTGTGGGACATATGCTGTGGTCGATGGCTGAGCATACGTCTCATGGTGTGGGGCCTATGCTGTGGTTTATGGCTGAGCGCTTCTCATGGTGTGGGACGGATGTGTGGTGGATGGCTTTGCACTTCTCATGGTTTGGGACCCATTCTGTGGGTGATGGCTGCGTGCTTCTCAAGGAGTGGGATACTAATACTAATACTCTGAATTGTATAGCGTGGCTAATGGCCCAGCCAATGTGGTTGATAGCTGCACACTTCACATGGTGTTGGACCTATGCTGTGGTTGACAGCAGTGCACTTCTCATGGTGTGGGACATATGCTGTGGTCGATGGCTGAGCATACGTCTCATGGTGTGGGGCCTATGCTGTGGTTTATGGCTGAGCGCTTCTCATGGCGTGGGAGCTATGCTGTGGTTAATGGTGGTGCGCTTCTCATGGCATGGGACCTATGCTGTGGTAGATGGCTGCTCGCTTCTCATGGTGTGGGACTTATGTGTGGTTGATGGCTGCGCACTTCTCTTGGCGTGGGATCCATTCGGTGGTTGATGACTGTGCGTACTTCTCATGGTGTGGGACCAACGCTGTGGTTGATGGCTATGCGCTTATCATGGTGTGGGATCCATGCTGTGGTTGGTGGCTGTGCGCACTTTTTATGGAATGAGACCCATGCTATGGCTTATAGGCTGTGCACTTCTCAAGGTGTGGAATAGTAATACTCAGATTTTCATAGCGCTGCTAATGACCCATGAGGGCATCCAGGTGCTGTCCATAGGCACAGGGAATTTAAGTGATTTGCCCAGAATCGCAGGATGCTGAGCCGACGCCAAGACTCAAACCTCGATTCCTGGCTCCAAAGTCAGCAGCTCTGGGTGTTACACCACAATCCATGCTGTGGTGAGTGGCTGTGTGATTCCCATTGTGTGGGACCTATGCTGTGGTTTAAGGCCTTCAAGATAGCTTTGCTTCTGCTGGAGGCTTTGCTAAGGATGCTCTTTTTTTTTTAATAAATGATTTTTATTGATTTTAACAAAATGACATCCAAAACATGTGCATAATGATCAGGGTATACAATAAATAATACAGATCAATAACAAAATCGAATGGCATTAGGTAGGGGCAGAAGGAGATTCAATATCATTCAGCATTCCCGAACCTACTGGGCTGGGCGGCACACTGCTTCACACCGCAGCGCCACACAATCAACCATATATAAATGTACAATAGAAATATCAAAAAGGAGAATCGGGCATTGCTCGATGTGTCCAGGCCCGTTACATATCGTACATCCCTGAAGAAGACAATATAATTTCGGACACAAAATGCACCACAAACAAAAACGAAAAAGAGAACAAAAAGAAATTCACATGTGGCCCAAATAAGAAAACAAAAACCGATCTCTATGTATATATAAAGCCCAGTACGATCACAAGTGCTGATCTGGTGCATAAGAAATATAACATAAACAATAGATAGTATCATAGGGACATGATGGAGTGTGTGCGGTCATGTCAAGCACCTCAGGAAGAAACCTTAAGAGTAAATGGACGGGGGAGGAAGGGGGGGCAGGAGTAGGCGCGCGTGGGCCGGGGAGGGGCAGCAGGGCAAGCGGGGGGTCTCCCCACCGATGTAATCCATGCTGTGGTGGGTGGCTGTGTGATTCCCATTGTGTGGGACCTATGCTGTGGTTGAAGGCCTTCAAGATAGCTTTGCTTCTGCTGGAGGCTTTGCTAAGGATGCTCTTGTGGGGAGACTTTGCTTCTATGAGGAGCTGCCTGCATCTGCCCTGGATAGATTTTAGGGGTCACACTCAGGTCAGCACCATCTGAAGTGACTTTATTTCCTTTTGCAGCTATTTACAATAGCTTTACCTGCCCCAGGGAATTTGTTTCCCTCCTGCGGTGCCAGGAAGGATAAATTGCTTACCTGTAATCCTAGTTCTCTTGCAGGGAATCCTCATGAAAGTCATAAGCATTGAATAGTCCTGCCCACATGTGGGGCCCAGGGCACATATTAAATACTATATATATATATATATATTCACTGAAAAAACCATAGGTTTTAGGGACAGTTATAGTTACTTGGACATTGCACTCGTACAAAACCCGTGAAATTCCCCCGTTATAGTTAGTTCAGCTAACTATCAACTCGCGCCTCGCAATGCACTGCTGATGACGTCACATATTACATCACTCATGACATGGTCAGTGACATCACTGATGACATCACTGATGACATCTCAAATGACATCACTGATGACATCATCCAGTGACTGTGTGTTTCTCTAAAGTTTAAATATTTTTAATATATATAGGAAAAGACGTATTGAAGAATGAGTGGGTGTGTAAGTGTCTGTATGGATGATTTAGTAGGTGCGTGACTGACTGTATAAGTGAGTGATTTAACGTATCGTACTGAATGCATGGGTTAGTGACTAAACTGGGTGAATGTCTGTATCCGTCTGTCTGTTGCTGTGTAAGTGGCTGCATGTGTTTGTGAATAGCTACATGAGTGTCTATTTGAGTTATTGAATGCTTGTGTGAGTATCTGTATGGGTGCCTGAGTGTTTGTGTGGGAGGGGTGTGTGCGACTCTGTGCATAGATGTGTGAGTGGGTGATTCACTGGGTGGATGGTTTCAAGAGTGCATCTGTGATAGACTTTATGGGTGGGTAAGTGTGTGTAAGAGTGTGTTAGTGAGTGAATGTATGTCCCAGTGGTACATGTGTGAGTAACTACATATGTGAAAGGCAGTATATATGTGTGTTGGAGTATATAAATAGCTATAAGCGAGAGTGACTGATTGTGATAGTGGCTGTATGGATGAGTGTGTGCTTGTATCAGTGATTGTATAAGAGCGTAAGAATGTGCTAGTATTTGTATGATTAAGTGGGGTGGTGTGTGTATAACTGTATAGGTGAGTAAATGGTAGTGTGTTTAATTATTTGCATGACTGACTAGGTGTGTGAGTACCTCTATGGATGAGTGGCGGTGTTTGAGTGTTTATATAGGAGTATGAGTGCATATGATAGTCCTGTACTGAGTGACCGTAAGTATGAGTGACTGTACGGGTGAGTGTGTGGATGTGTGTGTGTAGACCTAAGAATCAGTGAGTGGGTATGTAGTTATTGGTGTTGGAGTGTCTATGGTTTTGCGAATGGCAGTCTGTAATTTAGAGTGGGTGTATCAAAGGTTATATTAGGGTGTGAGGAGGTGCATCAGATTATCACGTGGATGATGTCATCAGTGATGTCATTTGAGATGTCATCAGTGATGTCATCAGTGATGTCACTGACCATGTCATGAGTGATGTAATATGTGACGTCATCAGCAGTGCATTGCGGGGCGCGAGTTATAGTTAGCTGAACTAACTATAACGGGGGAATTTCACGGGTTTTGTACGAGTGCAATGTCCAAGTAACTATAACTGTCCCTAAAACCTATGGTTTTTTCAGTGAATTTCAAAGGTTTTTAAATGCTAATTTGTAACTATAACGTGTCTGAAACCTATGGTTTTTCAGTGAATTTCAAAGGTTTTTTAAATGCTAATTTGTAACTATAACGTGTCTGAAACCTATGGTTTTTTCAGTGAATTTCAAAGGTTTTTAAATGCTAATTTCTAACTATAACGTGCCTGAAACCTACGTTTTTTTTTGTGATTTTCAAAGGTTTTGTAAATGACAATTTTTAAATGTATTAATTGTTATATTAATTTTTTTCATACTGATTTACTACATTTTTAGAAACAATTTTTTTTTACATATTTTATTTTTAAATTACATTGTAATTACATTATACATTACATTACAAAAAATACTTTCTCTTAATGAATTACTTTAGTTTAAATACTTTGCAGATAGGCAATAGACTTTTAAGTACAGTAGTTACAGTTGTTGCAATGGGCAACACATTTTCAAACACAATGCAACATTCAGCTCAATGTGAATTTCTAGTTAAATGCAATTAGTTACTTTATGGATTACTTTTCTAACCACAGGACTGGATCCTAGATTCAGTCCTGGTACATCTCCTGTAAACAGTTGAGTAAAAGCGTTTTGGTTACAGTCGTGATTTTTAAGGAATATTATTGTATTTTAAAAGTTGACACTTAGAAACTTTTTCTCATAGAATCACCAATGTTATCCTATGGAAGGAAATTCACTTAGCAGGTAAAAACTGTTATCGTTACTTTTTCTTACTCAGTGGTGGATCCTGTATCCAGCACTGGTGCATCTCCTGTAAACAGTTGAAAGAATGCGTTTAAGTCATACAGGCGATTTTTAAGGAATATTTGTAGTTTGTGAAAATCAACACTTTGAAACTTTTTGCTGAAAACCAGTCAATGTTAGCCTATGAAGGAAATTCAAGTTACCGGTAAGTACGGTTAAAATTACTTTTGAGGATCAGTACTGGGCTGAAACATGCAGCACTGAGGTCTCTCCTGATAACAGGTGAGTAAATCGGAATTCGTATTTCGGCTGATTTTAGAGGAATATTTTAAAGTTCCAAAACTCCACACTTAGAAGAATTTCCAAGTGAAACCAGTCAATGTTAGCCTATGGAAGGAAATTCAAGTTACTGGTAAGTACGGTTAAAATTACTTTTCAGGACCAGTACTGGGCTGAAAGATGCAGCACTGAGGTCTCTCCTGATAACAGGTGAGTAAATCAGAATTCGTATTTTGGCTGATTTTAGAGGAATATTTGTATGTTTCAAAAATCAACACTTAAAAGAATTTCCAAGTGAAACCAGTCAATGTTAGCCTATGAAGGAAATTCAAGTTACCAGTAAGTACGGTTAAAATTACTTTTCAGGATCAGTACTGGGCTGAAAGATGCAGCACTGAGGTCTCTCCTGATAACAGGTGAGTAAATCGGAATTCGTATTTCGGCTGATTTTAGAGGAATATTTTAAAGTTCCAAAACTCCACACTCGAAGAATTTCCAAGTGAAACCAGTCAATGTTAGCCTATGAAGGAAATTCAAGTTACCGGTAAGTCACGGTTAAAATTACTTTTCAGGACCAGTACTGGGCTGAAAGATGCAGCACTGAGGTCTCTCCTGATAACAGGTGAGTAAATCGGAATTCGTATTTCGGCTGATTTTAGAGGAATATTTTAAAGTTCCAAAACTCCACACTTAGAAGAATTTCCAAGTGAAACCAGTCAATGTTAGCCTATGGAAGGAAATTCAAGTTACTGGTAAGTACGGTTAAAATTACTTTTCAGGATCAGTACTGGGCTGAAAGATGCAGCACTGAGGTCTCTCCTGATAACAGGTGAGTAAATAGGAATTCGTAGTTCGGCTGATTTTAGAGGAATATTTGCACAATGGTGAAGGGAGGGGCGGGGCCTGAGGTGACATCTGTGCAAACGCGCCCCGTGGCGCGTTTTAAGTTGAGGGATTAAGTCCCCTTGAATCATGAGGGTCCCTGGGGTCCAACTAGCCCACCCTGTACCTCCAGTATGCGCCAGGAGCTGCGTTGCAGAGGGTGTTCAGAGGCCACGCCTCTTTTTGCACCTCTCTGCAATGCAGCTCTGTGGCGCTTTCTGGACGTACCTGTTGGGCTAGTTGGCCTCCAGGGACCCTCAGGATGAAGGGGATTTAATTCCCCATCTTAAAACGCGCCAGAGGCCTGTTTGTACACATGTCACCTGAAGCCCCGCCCCCTCCCTTCACCACTGTGCAAATGCGCCCCGTGGCGCGTTTTAAGTTGGGGGATTAAGTCCCCTTGAATCCTGAGGGTCCATGGAGTCCAACTAGCCCACCATGTACTTTTAAAAAGAAACACAGAGCTGTGTTGAGGAGAGGTGTAAAAGGGGCGTGGCCTCTGTACACCTCTCTGCAACGCAGCCCCTAGCGCATACTGGAGGTTCCTGGTGGGCTAGTTGGCCCCCAGGGACCCCCAGTATTCAAGGGGAATTACTTCCGATTCTTAAAACGCGCCAGAGGCGCATTTGCAGAGTACTGCAGGGAGGGGCGTGGCCTCCGGCACGATGCCGGTCGTTTTTGTTGTTTTTTTTTTTAATGGGAGGGTGGCTGCGTGGCCCCCTTCCCTTGGCCACTTTTGGCCCCGGGGACCCCATCCCCTGGGGACATGCCCTCGATTTTTTTAAAATTATTTTGGAGGGGGGCTGCGTGGCCCCCTCCTCAGGCCACTTAAGGCCCGGGGACCCCATCCCCGGGGCCGGCCTTGCCCTTTTTTAAAAAAAAAAAATTCTTTGGGGAGGGGGCTGCGTGGCCCCCTCCCTGGCCACTTATGGCCCCGGGGACCCCATCCCCGGGGCCTGGCCTCTGGTTGGGGACTGTGGGGGGTCCCCAATCCCCCACAGTCCCAGCCGGCTCCCCGCCTCCTGCGCGAGCCGGCATTGCCTTTCCACATGGTGAGCAGCTAACATGCTGCTCCCCGTGTGGAAAAGCAATTAGGTTTGCATTTTTGAAAGAGAGAGCAGGTTTCCTGCTCTCTCTTCAAAATGCAAACCAAGATTGCTATGACAGGACGGGAGCCGCGAGGCTCCCGTCCTGTCATCAGCAAACTACAGTGTCCCGGGGGTAGGCACCCGGGACACTGCAGGAGCCGGACCCTGGGGGTGGCGGTCCCCAGGGCCATCAAGGGCTCCAGGAGGGGGCCGCGCGGCCCCCCTCCCATCCAGTGCACAGCCCCAGGGAGGTGGTGGTCCCCGGGGCTTTGCCCCCATATTCAAATCTTTAGTGACCCGGGGAGGTGGCGGTCCCCGGGGCGTGTGGTGGGGCTGGAGCCCCCCCACACAGGTTAAAAAATTTTTTAAAAAAAGAAGCCCCAGGGGGTGGTGGTCCCCGGGGCTACGGGAGAGCAAAGAGCCCTCCCCGCCATTATTTCTAAAGCCCGGGGGTGGCGGTCCCCGGGGCTTGGGAACCTGTGGCCCCCACATTAAATCTAAACCCCCACCATGCCACCGGGACTTGGCCCACCCGAGGGCAAATAAACATCGAAGCGCGGGAGTACGCGCTTCAATTTTTTTTTTTCGGCAGGATCAGCGCACCTGAGCGCATCCTGCTGATTTTTTTTTTTTAAATGCTTTTTTCTGCCCAGGGGTCCTTGTGGGACCCCTGAGCAGACCTAGAGGGTCAGGGTGTTTCTACCCTGCCCCCTTTGTGCGTTGCACACTTGCAATTTTTTTTTTTTCTCGGCGGGATTCGCGCACCCTAAGCGCATCCCTCCGATTTAAAAAAAAAATGCTTTTCTGCCCAGGGGGTCGCTTGTGGGACCCCTGAGCAGACCTAGGGGTCAGGGTGTTTCTACCCTGCCCCCTTTTGCGCTTTGCGCACTTGTTTCTGTCCTCGGTTCTACCGAGGACAAAATAACTGCCAACACTTCCTGATTTGGAGTGTTGACAGCCAATTAGCATCCAGCTCGTGATCGGGAGGATGCGCTGAATCCGACGCGGCCATAGATATATATGTGATTTTCATTTTGATTTTCACAGGAACTACTGAACGGTTTACACCATTTAACAAAAAGGGTTCTTTCTGAACCAAGAACTACCTCTTTGCCAAATTTGGTGTAATTCCGTTCAACAGTTCGAGCTGTAGCCGTGTCTAAAGTTTCCTATGGGAAAATGAATGGGGAAAACACGTTTGGGACCCCCTTTTTCTCGGCCCCGCTGACGAATCACCCTGAGACTTTCAGGGTAGGAGGCGGACCGGAGCGGGCCATAAAGTTTGAAAATTTCGCGAAGATTCGTCAACCGACGCAAGAAGTTATTTCAAATAGAATGTCGCAGATTTCCTATGGAAAATAGGTCCTAACTATAACTATCTACTGGCGACCGCCAGTAGATAATATATTATATATATGTATAACACCATTAATGTACGTAGTACTATTAGTCATATATATATATATATATGTATATATTATCTACTGGCGGTCGCCAGTAGATAGTTATAGTTAGGACCTATTTTCCATAGGAAATCGCAACATTCTATTTGAAATAGCTCTTACGCCGGTTGACGAATCTTCGCAAATTTTCAAACTTGTTGAGGCGCTCCGGTCCGCTCCTACCCTGAAAGTCTTGGGGTGATTCGTCAGCGAGGCCGAGAAAAGTCCCAAGACGCGTTTTCCCATGCAATTTCCCATAGGAACCTTTAGTCGCAGCTAGCCCGAACTGCTGAACGGAATTACACCAAATTTGGCAAAAAGGTAGCCCTTGGTTCAGAGTCGTGCCTTTGCTTAAATGGTGTAAATCCGTTCAGTAGTTCCTGAGAAAATCACAAGTAAAATCACATATATATCTATGGCCACGTCGGATCCGCGCACCCTGAGCGCACCCTGCGCCCACCATCCCGATCACGAGCTGCATGCTAATTGGCTGTCAAGTGGCTGTCAACACTCCAAATCAGGAAGTGTTGGCAGCCATTTTGTCCCTCGGTAGAATCGAGGCACAAGAAACAAGTGCGCAAAACGCACAAAGGGGCAGGGTAGAAGCACCTGACCCTCTAGGTCTGCTCAGGGGGTCCACAAGGATCCCCTGGGCAGAAAAAGCATTTTTTTATCAATCGGCGGGATGCGCTTAGGGTGTGCGGATCCCGCCGATAAAAGAATCTGGTCTGCCACGCTTCGATGCTATTTTGCCCCCGGGTGGCCCAAGTCCCGGGGGCATGCGGGGGTTAATGTAAATTTATGTGGGGCCTCTAAGGCCTCCCTAAGCCCCGAGGGACCGCCACCCCCGGGGCTTTGAATTAAAATGTTGCGGGAGGGCTCTCGGCCCTCCCGCAGCCCCGAGGACCGCCACACCCGGGGCTTCTTGTTATTTTTAAATAACCTGTGTGGGGGCTTGAGCCCCCACATGCCCCGGGACCGCCACCTCCCCGGGGCACTAAATAATAAAATGTGGGGTCCGTTTAGGACCCCGAGCCCAGGGACCACCACCTCCCGGGGCTGTGCACAGAGATGGGAGGGGGCTGCGCGGCCCCCTCCTGGATCCCTTGATGGCCCTGGGGACCGCCACCCCTGGCCAGCTCCTGCAGTGTCCCGAGGTGCCCACCCGGGACACTGCTGTTTACAATAGCAGGACGGGAGCCTCGCGGCTCCCGTCCAGTGATTGCAAACTTGCTTTGCTTCATTGAAGCGAGAGCAGGAAACCTGCTCTCGTTTCAATGAAGCGAAGCAGATTGCTTTTCCATAAGGGGGCTGCATGTCAGCAGCTCCCCTTATGGAAAAGCAATGCCGGGATCCCGCAGGACGCGGGGAGCCGGCGGGACCGTGCGGGGATTGGGGACCCCCTCACGGTCCCCAACGAGTGGCCAGGCCCGGGGATGGGGTCCCCGGGGCCATTAGGAGCCCGGGAGGGGGCCACGCAGCCTCCCTCCCCCCAAAAAGAGGCAAGGCCGGCCCCGAGGATGGGGTCCCGGGGCCTTAAATGGCCTGAGGAGGGGGGCCACGCAGCCCCCTCCAAAGATTTTAATTTTTTTAAAAGAGGGCATGCCCCGGGGATGGGGTCCCCGTGGCCAATAGAGGCCCAGGGAAGGGGGCCACACGGCTCCCTTCCCGTTTTTTATTTAAAAAAAAGAAATCCTCAGGCCCCGGGGGATGGGGTCCCCGGGGCCAAAAGTGGCCGCAGGAAGGGGGGCCACGCAGCCCTCCTCCCATAAAAAAAAAAAAAAGACCGGCATCGTGCGGAGGCCCCGCCCTCCCTGCAGCAGTCTGCAAACGCGCCCCCTGGGGCGTTTAAGAAGGAAGTAATTCCCCGTGAATACTGGGGGTCCCTGAGGGCCAACTAGCCCACCAGGAATCTCCAGTATGCCCAGGGGCTGCGTTGCAGAGAGGTGTGCAGAGGCCCGCCCCTTTTACACCTCTCTGCAACGCAGCTCTGTGGCGCTTTGGAGGTACATGGTGGGCTAGTTGGACTCCAGGGACCCTCAGGATTCAAGGGACTTAATCCCCCAACTCAAAACGCGCCACGGGGCGCGTTTGCACAGTGGTGAAGGGAGGGCGGGGCTTCAGGTGACATGTGTGCAAGCAGGCCCTGTGGTGCGTTTTAAGATGGGGAATTAAATCCCCTTCAATCCTGAGGGTCCCTGAGGGCCAACTAGCCCACCAGGTACCTCCAGTAGCGCCACGGAGCTGCGTTGCAAGTGTTGTAAAAAGGGCGTGGCCTCTGAACACCTCTCTGCAGAGCAGCTCTCTGGCGCATACTGGAGGTATCTGGTGGGCTAGTTGGCCCCTAGGGACCCTCGGGATTGAGGAGGAATTAATTCTCCAACTTAAAACGCGCCACAGGGCGTGTTTGCAGACATGTCACCTCAGGCCCCACCCCCTTCCTTCACCATTGTGCAAATATTCCTCTAAAATCAGCCGAACTACGAATTACGATTTACTCACCTGTTATCAGGAGAGACCTCAGTGCTGCATCTTTGAGCCCAGTACTGATCCTGAAAAGTAATTTTAACCGTACTTACCAGTAACTTGAATTTCCTTCCATAGGCTAACATTGACTGGGTTCACTTGGAAATTCTTCTAAGTGTGGAGTTTTGGAACTTTATAATATTCCTCTAAAATCAGCCGAACTACGAATTCCGATTTACTCACCTGTTATCAGGAGAGACCTCAGTGCTGCATCTTTGAGCCCAGTACTGATCCTGAAAAGTAATTTTAACCGTACCTACCAGTAACTTGAATTTCCTTCCATAGGATATCATTGCCTGCTTTTTGCTGAAAAAGTTTCTGTCGATTTTTGAAACATACAAATATTCCTCTAAAATCAGCAGAACTACGAATTCCGATTTACTCACCTGTTATCAGGAGAGACCTCAGTGCTGCATCTTTGAGCCCAGTAATGATCCTGAAAAGAAATTTTAACCGTAGTTGCCAGTAAATTGAATTTCCTTCCATAGGCTAACATTGACTGGTTTCACTGGAAATTCTTCTAAGTGTGGAGTTTTGGAACTTTATAATATTCCTCTAAAATCAGCCGAACTACGAATTCCGATTTACTCACCTGTTATCAGGAGAGAACCCAGTGCTGCATCTTTTAGCCCAGCACTGACCCTGAAAAGTAATTCTAACCGTACTTACCAGTAACTTGTATTTCCTTCCATAGGAATCCATTGTCTGGTTTTCAGCAGAAAAGTTTCAAAGTGTCAATTTTCACAAACTACAAATATTCCTTAAAAATCGCCTGTATGACTTAAACGCATTCTTTCAACTGTTTACAGGAGATGCACCAGTGCTGGATCCAGGATCCACCACTGAGTAAGAAAAAGTAACGATAACACTACTTACCTGCTAAGTGAATTTCCTCCCATAGGATAACATTGGTGATTCTATGTGAAAAAGTTTCTAAGTGTCAACTTTTAAAATACAATAATATTCCTTAAAGATCACTACTGTAACCAAAACGCTTTTACTCAACTGTTTACAGGATATGTGCCAGGACTGAATCTAGGATCCAGTCCTGTGGTTAGAAAAGTAATCCATAAAGTAACTAATTGCATTTAACTAGAAATTCACTTTGAGCTCAATGTTGCATTGTGTTTGAAATTGTGTTGCCCATTGCAACAACTGTAACTACTGTACTTAAAAGTCTATTGCCTATTTGCAAAGTATTTAAACTAAAGAAATTCATTCTGAGAAAGTATATTTTGTAATGTAATGTATAATGTAATTACAATGTAATTTAAAAAATAAAATATCTAAAGATAAATAGTTTAAAAAATGTAGTAAATCAGTATCAAAAAATAAATATAACAATTAATACATTTAAAAATTGTCATTTACAAAACCTTTGAAATTCACTGAAAAAAACCATATGTTTCAGACATGTTATAGTTAGGAATTAGCATTTAAAAAACCTTTGAAATTCACTGAAAAAACCATAGGTTTCAGGCACGTTATAGTTAGAAATTAGCATTTAAAAAACCTTACAAATTCACTGAAAAAACCATAGGTTTTAGGGACAGTTATTGTTAGTTGGACATTGCACTCGTACAAAACCCGTGAAATTCCCCCGTTATAGTTAGTTCAGCTAACTATAACTCGCGCTCCGTCAATGCACTGCTGATGACGTCACATATTACATCACTCATGACATGGTCAGTGACATCACTGATGACATCACTGATGACATCTCAAATGACATCACTGATGACATCACTGATGACATCATCCACGTGATAATCTGATGCACCTCCTCACACCCTAATATAACCTTTGATACACCCACTCTAAATTACAGACTGCCATTCTCAAAACCATAGACACTCCAACACCAATAACTACATACCCACTCACTGATTCTTAGGTCTACACACACATCCACTCACTCACCCGTACAGTCACTCATACTTACGGTCACTCAGTCAGGACTATCATATGCACTCATACTCCTATATAGACACTCAAACACCGCCACTCATCCATAGAGGTACTCACACACCTAGTCAGTCATGCAAATAATTAAACACACTGCCATTTACTCACCTATACAGTTATACACACACCAGCTCACTTACTCATACAAATACTAGCACATTCTTACACTCTTATATAATCACTGATACAAGCACACACTCATCCATACAGTCACTCTCACAATCACACAATCTCGCTTATAGCTATTTATATACTCCAACACACATATATACTGCCTTTCACATATGTAGTTAGTCACACATGTACAACTGGGACATACATTCACTCACTAACACACTCTTACACACACTTACCCACCCATACAGTCTATCACAGATGCACTCTTGATACCATCCACCCAGTGAATCACCCACTCACACATCTATGCACAGAGTCGCACACACCCCACCCACACAAATACTCAGGCACCCATACAGATACTCAGACAACCAATCAATAACTCATATAGACACTCATGTAGCTATTCACAAACCCATGCAGCCACTTACACAGCAACAGACAGACGGATACAGACATTCACCCAGTTTAGTCACTAACCCATGCATTCAGTAAGATACGTTTAATCACTCACTTATAGAGTTAGTCACGCACCTACTAAATCATCCATACAGACACTTATACACCCACTCATTCTTCAATATGCCTTTCCCTATATATATTAAAAATATTTAAACTTTACAGAAACACACAGTCACTGGATGATGTCATCAGTGATGTCATGTCAACGCAAGCTACAGAACATCCAGAACGCCGCTGCAAGACTGGTCCTCAACCTGCCAAAACACTGCCACATCTCCCAGCACCTGCGCACACTACACTGGCTCCCTGTCGAGGCGAGAATCACCTTCAAGATGCTCACCCACGCACACAAGGCCCTCCACGGCACCGGACCAGCAAACCTGAACAGCCGACTCAAATTCCACGCACCCCAAAGGACCCTACGTTCAGCCCAGCTCTCCTCACGCCGTGGTCCCCCGCACCAGAAAGACCAGATCGGGAGGCCGCTCCTTCTCCTTCCTCGCGGCCAAAGCATGGGACGCCCTTCCGCTCCACCTCAGACAGACAACATCGCTCCCCATCTTCGCAAGAAACCTCAAAACCTGGCTCTTCGACAGACCCCCTCCTTGATGGATGGAACCTGCACCCCACCCCTAGCGCCTTGAGACCCTTACGGGTGAGTAGTCGCGCTTTAACAAACCCCTGATTGATTGATTGATTTGAGATGTCATGAGTGATGTCACTGACCATGTCATGAGTGATGTAATATGTGACGTCATCAGCAGTGCATTTCGGGGGCGCGAGTTATAGTTAGCTGAACTAACTATAACGGGGGAATTTCACAGGTTTTGTACGAGTGCAATGTCCAACTAACAATAACTGTCCCTAAAACCTATGGTTTTTTCAGTGAATTTGTAAGGTTTTTTAAATGCTAATTTCTAACTATAACGTGCCTGAAACCTATGGTTTTTTCAGTGAATATATATATATATATATATATATATATATATATATATAATATACCCTATAGAGGGGTCTAAAAATGCCCAAATTACATTGATAATTGTGGGATGTTTTTAAATGAAAACTCAAACATTTCTGTAGAACCGAAAAGGAGACCATAAATGTAATCACAGCCTTTATTTGAAAGGAAAATGCAAGGGAATGAGAGGCACTGTTGGCCAATAGGCTGCATAACAAGTGAATTCTGGCACCGTGCCTTTAAGAACTCACAGGACCCCCTGTATCCCATCGTGCTCCACAGGTGATAGTTCGGTCAGGTCTTTTTTACGGCGACATGTTAAACAGAACAAAGGATGTATAAGCTGCTGCATGAACGATTCGTCTGGGAAGGCGGGAGTGTTGTTTATGACTCTGATGCGGATTCCCGTGGAAGAAAACTAGGATTACAGGTAAGTAATTTATCCTTCTTTTCATGGGGATCCTCATCAATAGTCATACGCATTGAAAAGATAACAAAACTCATCCCACACACATGCGGACTAATTCAGAACATACAAAAGCAGCTGTTACAAATAGCTAAAAAGATTCCTTAGAGGCCTGCCCTATTTGAGTATCTGTAGCAAACAACAATGTCTCAAGGGTATCGTTTCAAGGGGCAGGTATACATATATGTACGTAATGACACAATTACTTAGATAGAATTTAATCCAAAAGGGAAAGAAACCAAGGAAACAAATCAAATAAATGCAAAATGTATTTCATGTAATAGACATGTTGGACATATTAACTTCATATGTTCAAGTACATGAGTCAGTAGCACTGCGTTACATTCAATGGCATGTAACCAACAAAGTACTGTGCACAAGTGCTCGTGAAGTGTGGTGACGGCGCAAGTGACACATGACGTGGTATGAACAGTGAGAATGATGGGCGCAACAACAAGTGAGATAAAACCACGAATTACATGTTCAGGATGCCGCGACAACAAATGGCAAAAGAATTCAATTTTAAAACATGTAGGGTATCCGTAGGTAGGGGCGCCAAAAGTTCCACTGTGGGAGTCGACGGCGTTTCGGCCTGCAAAAGTCTTAGGCCATCATCAGGACCAGGTTACATTAGTTCAATTGCAGTGTCATGGTAGCCAGGAGTAATTAATCCAGGCGGTAGTCCAGTCCTCGCAAAGCTCCGGACGTAAAGAGAGCTACTAAAGAGCTTCAAGATGAAAGGATGTTCGGAGTAATCATAAGTGGGACAACGGGCAGCCTCTGGGTCTGTCCGTATGTCTGGAGTCAATCGTAGAGTGCCGGCAGAAGTCAGGTCCCACAGTGGAACTTTTGGCGCCCCTACCTACGGATACCCTACATGTTTTAAAATTGAATTCTTTTGCCAAAGTTCAAAAAGAAGAGAACCTACAGTCGTGCCTTCTCAGGCCTTGCACCGAGAACTTGGAATGCTCTCCAGCCAGAAATCAGAATGAACCCCTCGACCTATGCATTTAAACAATAAGTCAAAGGTTTGCTCCTGAATAGCTACAAGTGACAATAGGACTGTAGCCTTACAAACGAAGGGTATTGACCGTACAACCCTGCCTTCCCTTGTCTACTATGCAATCTTCATCTTGTTAACTGTTTACATGCCGACTTTGTCTCCACCGTGGTTCTTCTGCATAAGCTTAGCTTTCTATTATTTTCTCCTGTGCCATTCTAATCAGCTGGCTTCGTTTGTACAGCGCTCTGATACCCTGCCGGGTCTTGTTCGTGCTCTATAAAACTTTTCAAATAAATAAGCAGTAATG